>JAOTOM010005125.1:20000-537500 GCA_034440615.1 Ashinkailepas kermadecensis | reverse complement strand
GTATATCGCTACTGAGACGTGGCTGTCTCAGTATATCGCTACTGAGACGTGGTTGTCTCAGTATATCGCTACAAATGAGACGGGTCTGGCTGTCTCAAGGTAGGCGTATCGAGTATGCTTTCTTTGTGTTTGTTGTTTTGGTTGATGGTGTTTCAGTGCTCGTGTTTAGTGAGTATGTCACGAATGGGCGTTTGTTAGTTGCCCCATGCTTGTTGAATGTGCGTGTTGATAGCCTGTGGTATAGTAGTATCATATTGTGTTGTAGTGTTGTGTGGTAGTAGTCTGGTTGTGAGCGGGGACAGTGTGTGGCCTGTTGAGGTGCGCGGCCATGTTTGTTTCCCTGTCGGCGTGTTCGTTGCCGTGTTTGTGTGGCTCGGTATCTAAAGAAGTATTGATTGTTGGTCGGGGATAATTTATTGCGTCTGTGAAGTATTTTTGTGTCTGTGAAGTGTTTTTGGTACGATGGGGTGTTTGATCGTAGTGTACGGTGTAATGTCTTGTGGGGCTGATTTTGCGCCAGTGGCTGTGATGTGTTACATTTTTGTGTTTTACATGGATGTGAAGGCCACGTATAGTTCTGCGGTGTGTGTCGATGCTGCGTGGAGCAGACGGGCACACAATATGACCCGGGGCCTTGCTGTACCGGGGGGGGGGAGGGGGGTACAGCACGGCGCCTGTGCTCGTCTGCTCCGGTGTGTGCATAGGTGTTGTTTTATGATAATTATTGGGGGGGGGCAAACTGCCACAGGATTGATGTAGGTATAAGCCGTGGCTGTTTCACACGCGCACTGAAGGAGTGGGGGAGGGTGGAATCAGCCCGCTTCTGTTTATTTTAATTATCTCATAAACGGGTTGCGATATTGTAATGCAATGTTGTGACTTTGTAAAAAAAAGTCGATAAGCGCATCCTATGCAGCACAAGAGCGAAATCCATCAGGAAATATAGGAATTGTGCGGGTGCCAAATTGGCCGAACAGGCGGCGGCCGGCGAGCGTTCCAGGTCACAAAGGTCACAAAGGTCACAAGACTTGGTCGGTACGATGGAGCGGCGGCGTGATGAGGCAGCCGATCACGACTTCATTTGACCTTAAAAACCCAGGGTCATGAAATTTGTAATGAAGCGAGATCACTACATCGACAATGTAACCTTCGAATTGTGTGCTTTTAGCTTCAGAAGTTACCGGAATCTTAGGGGCAGGGGCCGAATCACCCCCCCCCCCCCTCCTGCGCGTTTTATGTGAGAGGCCCTCCGGGGCTCGTGTTAATCGACCCTGTCCTCAATTATGTTTGTATGCTATATTTACCCCACTTAGTCTGCTGATATGATAAACTTGCAATTGATGTTATGCTCAAGATCAAGATAAAAATATAACTTCGCATCTAGAGGACGAGATTATCACTTAAGGAGTATAAAATCGTCCGATTCAATTGAAAGCCCGACAAAAGAACAGCGAACGCAATTTTCTGAACGTTCCGTTCCATCAGTGTGTAAGAGTTCCCCAGCCACGTTTGGGACGTTGCTCATATATCAACGAATAATCTACGAACCCACACACACACATGCGTGATGTCGAATTATGCGTATATTATTAATATTACTTAATTAATATTTGTGGGTAAAGCACACATAAACCCTCCCAGGCACGGAACCATGGCTCCGGTCATACCAACATGCATTACACAGACTGAGACAGTGGAGCGGACTGCGTTCGGACATTAAATATAAATATGGAGTGCTTATATGTAACAATTTAATCAATTCGAGGTCATATTAATGTGTTCTTTCTTGATGGTGAATAATTACAATATTTAATCTTTATAAAGTGCAGTTGCAGGTTAAATCTACCTAACCGTCTTCACGCACCGTCTTCACGCCAATTCATCTCATACCAATATCACGTGAAAAGAGGCCCAGTTCAAGATATCTTTCAAATCCAAGCAAGCAAGACCAAGTGGGTTTTAGTATTTGCATCACTGCGTTTGCTCGGAAAGCTCGCTCACTCTGTCTGAACAGTCAGTAAACTCGTAAGGTGAACGCTGCCTGGGAAACGTCTGTGGACGAATACGTGCTAAGTATAGCTATATCTGACAATCTAAGTCAAATCAGGCGAATCCTCCTGATCTTCACATTCTTGTGAATTGTCGTGAAAATATACAGCTTTGACGGCTGTTGGAAATTTCCCTGATGAACAAAATAATACAACGCATCTTCCTTCAATAATCTGAGGACACATAACACACAACTCAGAAGTATTTAGGAACGACACCGTCATTTTCCATCTGCCGTGGTGTCCCACCAACAACCAGGCTACAACACCAAGATGTACAAATGCATATGTGTGACCACATCACACCCCTAAAACCGATCATATTACACCCCTATAACCTCAACCCCGTTACCAGTATCGGTGCCCTACTAGTAAGGGTTTGCATGGGGTGGAATGAAGCAGCCGTCGTGAGCGATATAAAATGGATCTTGATCCATGTCTTGTAGCGTTTCTAAACTCAAGTAGCAGAACAAATGTTGTCGATATTGAATTGGGCCCGTCGTCACCAACGTCAAACGAAAGCCTTGCAGATACACACTTATTGCCTGTATTATCACAGACGTACACTTACTACGTGGACTATCAATGTTGAAGTTGTATTGAGGGTGTGAGACTGCACAACTATCTAGGAAAAGAAGCCGGTACACATGGGCAATGGAAAAAGCAATGCAGAGAACAAAACCTGGCCACATGCGATCAAGCGTGGTCTTTGCGAACGCGAAGGCCGGAATAACAGCAGGTAAGTGCAGTACAAGGCATCAAATGTGCACCACTCTCTGGCTGTCTGATTGGCTGAAAATTGTGCATCGGGTGATGGGTCATACACCATGTGGTAGCCCCGGGAATAAGACGAGGATGTGCAAAAGGCCCAACATTTCCCCGGGAATAAGACGAGGATGTGCAAAAGGCCCAACATTTCCCGGGAATAAGACGAGATGTGCAAAAGGCCCAACATATTTCCCGGGAATAAGACGAGGTGCAAAAGGCCCAACATTTCCCCGGGAATAAGACGAGGATGTGCAAAAGGCCCAACATTTCCCCGGGAATAAGACGAGGATGTGCAAAAGGCCCAACATTTCCCCGGGGAAAAGAGGGGGGTGTGCAAAAGGCCCAACATTTCCCGGAATAAAAGATGTGCAAAAGGCCCAACATTTCCCGGGAATAAGACGAGGATGTGCAAAAGGCCCAACATTTCCCGGGAATAAGACGAGGATGTGCAAAGGCCCAACATTTCCCGGGAATAAGACGAGGATGTGAAAAGGCCCAACATTTCCCGGGAATAAGACGAGGATTGCAAAAGGCCCAACATTTGGGAATAAGACGAGGATGTGCAAAAGGCCCAACATTTCGAATAAAGAGGATGTGCAAAAGGCCCAACATTTCCGGGAATAAGACGAGGTGCAAAAGGCCCAACATTTCCCCGGGAATAAGACGAGGATGTCAAAGGCCAACATTTCCCCGGGAATAAGAGAGGATGTGCAAAAGGCCCAACATTTCCGGGAATAAGAGAGGATGTGAAAAGGCCCAACATTTCCCGGGAATAAACGAGGATGTAAAGGCCCAACATTTCCCCGGGAATAAGACGAGGATGTGCAAAAGGCCCAACATTTCCCGGAATAAGATGAGGATGTGCAAAGGCCCAACATTTCCCCGGGAATAAGACGAGGATGTGCAAAAGGCCCAACATTGCGACGTCCGCGGCGCGACGTCCACCAGAGTGACCGGTGGACGTCACTAGTTCCAGGGCCATCGGCGGGGCCATCGGCGGGACCATCGGCGGGACCATCGGCGGGGCCATCGGCGGGACCATCGGCGGGACCATCGGCGGGACCATCGGAGCTCCCGCTCCGATCGCAACCTGCAGTTTTATGCTTTGTGCTGCATCCCTATTTCCACTTCATATTTGGGAGGGGAGGAAAATTCATTATTTGAGGGGCAAAATTGAACATTGAGGGGGTACATGCCCCTCCAAAAGTATACAAAACAACACCCCTGTGTGTGTGTGTGTTTTGAATCCGTCAGTGTAGATTACGTTGTAATTTTGGTATTGTGATGTGAACTGCCGGAATAATTGCTAAATTTCAGCGTCTGTATAGGTGTGCTTTCGATGGTCGATGAGAAAGTGTGTTGTGGGTGGTTTGTGTTTCTACCAGGCAGTGGCGGGTGGGAGTGGTTGTATGCTGGGAAGAGTACGTTTGCACACACACGTGCTCCAGAGTACATGTAATGTACAGAGCGTTTGCATGTGTGTGAATGCGACATCCTATTGCTGTGGGTATTCGAGGCGCGTGCATGAGTTTATATATGCCGCTGGTGCGTAATTTGAGTGCCTGCGTACATGCCTGGTTTCTAATGAATTGTGTTTTATAGTGGTATCTGAGAAGATATTCTGTACGTCTGTGCTATAGTTGTTTCAGGTGGTTGGAAACGTGAATGTATTAGTGATGTCGTTTATGCAGAGAATCTCCATGATCTCCATGGAGAATCCAACCTGGCAGAGAATCTCCATAATCAGCACGGCTTCGTCTCTCATAACTCACAGGAGCAATGCACTTTCCTTTCACTGTTGGTTTCAGTACAAAGCTAGCCATATGAAAAACAAACAAAAATACTTCATACTTCGCCCTCAGCTCACAGCGCATACCCACCAATGCAGCAAATACCCTACATAATAAGAACTCACCTCAGCCACCACAAACACCACAGTCAGAGGTCGGATGTTATAGAGGTGCGGAATGCAAGGGATCAGTCTGGGGCCACATTCAGGCAAGGGAAAATTCTCAGGTTGGATAGATCTCAGAGCAATAATTTCCCAGACCATTTTCCATCTGTGTTTGGCCGGTTTCCTCAGATATTACCTGCCAGTTTCCCTTCATGCTCCATGAATGAAATAGGGGGCTTGTTTTTCTGTATTCCAGGGAGGGTTGATTGACAGATTTGGTGGGCAAGTGGTTCAGAATACAAAGTGCAACCAAGAAGGGCCCTTGTGGCTCATAGTTGCACTGATCTTTTATGTCTTTATGTCTTTATGCGCCTGTGATATTTTTGAGACATTATTTCGGATTTTGTAGAGGATTGCGATATTTGACACGGAGCGTTTTCGAACGGCAGGGGTCTATATTCTATGACTGGCCGAGTGATTCATTTGTGTAGGTCGTCAGCGTGCTTCTGTCGGATTGCCAAGTTGTGCCAGAGAGGGCTTGTACGAGGTTAACTCCTTTTGATGCGCGTTTTTTTTGGTACTAAATGGTAATACTTTCCACCCCAAATGCCAACTATCGTGAATGGCTGCGTCAAGCACACATCAACCTTGACAGACCAAGACAATTCACGTCCGTCAGCCCGGGGGCAGGTGGAAGTAGGCAAGACCTACCTAGGTAGGTAGGCACCTACCAACGAGTGCAGGATATCCAGGCGTGACTACCCACAATGGAGTGAAAGGTGAAGAAAACATTTCCTTCCAAAGTTTTAACCACCCTTCTCCTCCCGCAGACGCAATTCAACCGAAATGACATTCAACTGCCCGACGTTGGACCGAGCGCCTCACGCGCAGTCACCTATTTTACCATAGTTCTTGATTTAGATGATTTGAACGCTCAGTACTTCTCAAGGTTTAGAGGTTTTGAACGCTTAGAGATTCTGAACTTTATATTTTCTGAACATTATGAGTTTTGTAGATTTTAGAGCTTCTGACCGTTAGATGCTTTGAGTGCTTTGATGCTTTAAACTATAGGCAATTTTGATACAGTAGTAATTTTGAACTGTTAAGTCTAACGAATAATTAGTTGATTTTGATGTTCGGAAATTTTGTGGTTTTAGAGATTTTGAACTATTAGCTGTTTATACGTTAGAAGTTCTAAACATCCACAACAAAGGGTGCGTTCTTTGTCTCTTTAATTCCAAAGATTAACGTGAAGTGTGACGTTGCATATTTCGTGATCCGCAACCATGGAACGTTCTATTAAATTTCGCGCCGGATTACTTATGTGAGCCATTTATGGCGCTGTTCGCAAACCTTCCTACTAATTTTTATCATTACCATTCATTGCATGCTGTTACATTAAAGCAATGTGGTTGAGTCACTTGTTGGCAACACCAGTAATTCTACATGTAGAATTACTGTGGGAGTGGGGGCTTTGCAAAGCTCCCACCTATTATTTTATTGTTATTGGCCACTGATGCCTAATTTATTGCGTTCTATTGCGTATTGGCTCGTGTTCTAGGTAGAGGAATGCCAGGCAATTCCAGGGCAGGCTATGACAGCCATGTCGAGGGCAGGGAGGAAATTTATATTGGTCATTACCCAGTGAACATGCCGACAACGGTCCGACGTCGTTCCGCTGTCTGGACGTTAGTGGCCGGCTGTCGGCTGAGGAGTGGAATGTCCACCAAGCGGACATGCAGCCGACACCCAGCCAACGTGGGAACCGCTGTCAGGCTGCTGTCGGGACGCCAGGGGCCCGCTGTTGGCTGGGAAGTGGGATGTCTGAAAATGGGCCGACGTCAGCTGGCCGCTATTGATATGCCGAATTCAACCCGACATATGTTCATATTCCAGATCAGTATGTCGATGTCGGGCCGAGAGTGGCCCGATGTCGGCATGCCGTTTACGAGATGTCGAGCCCGCCCCGACACATGCGGACAGCGGGCCGACATCGGCATGTTTACTGGGTGGAGATGCAAATAATCAGAAAAAAAAGTTTCTGAAGGTACGCTGTTGGTACTGCTGTTTCACCTCAACAGTTGAGAATTTTACCACGCTGCAACGGAAAATCCTCGCCGGTGGGAACATCACATTCATTAGTGACATCTTCGCACAATCTAGCCCAATCGTATCCACTCCACAACATCACTTTCGAATTTGCAATGTCTTCCTTGGCCATCACTTCCAACGTGCGTCGCCATCTTGGAAGAAACCGCACAGGACGGGGCTAGACAGCTTTTTTCAGCTCGCGCGTTCCGCGTAGAATCCACGAAATCTGGCCGCGGAATTCGTGAGGAATGGAGACAAAGAACGACACATGACGTAACAGTCCACGGAATTCGTGGACGGAACGTCACAGAGAACGCACCCCAAAGTTTCTGATAGATGTGTGCGTTTCTGGTGCAGTCGTGACAATTGCGCCACAAGAATCACCCGGAATTTTCCAGGTGATTTTTTTTTGCTATACGGCTATCAGTTGTGCAGTGGAGAAGGGTGAGTGAAGGCCTGTTGCGTTTATATTTTGCTGCATCAATGATTAAAATTATTCTGCTATTGGGGTTATTTATGAATACAATTAATTATCTCTGCGATCGGTCATACGCTACAATCAAGGCTGTCAATTTCCGAGGATATCAATATTTCATGTGTCCAGCCAATTCAAGGAGGCTATGGGATACCTACCTAGCTGACATTCGCATCCCAGCATATTTTTAAGGATATTGTCACACATGCCTACCACCTTGAGCTGTATCTGCTCCCTGTGTCATGGTGAACCTGGCTTGGGGTACCTTTGAGGGTAAATGTGAATGTGTGCTTTAAGGAGTTTTGTGATTTTTTGGATTTTTTTAAAATCCCATGCTAATGAATGTGATTTGGAAGATGTGACCACTTCTTTTCACTGCTAGTGCTTACTTTTCAAGTTGAACGAGGATGTCATGGGCACATCATTATGATTACCCAATGCTACAAGCAGTTCTCATACCTTAATTTTTTGGAATACCATGCTTATGAATGTGATCCTGGAGTCTCTCTGACATGATTAAGGGGAATTTCAACACTCCATGCAGTTGATTAAGCTCTTATTCACATAAAAATGCTTGGTTTCTGCCATTCCTCAAGTATTGCATACAAATGCTACCAGTCAACATCCTGGGAACAGAATGTTGGAGGACAGACATGCCATTTTGAATATATTAAATTTACATATGGGACCCAGTAATTTTAATGGTATGATAATTAAATAGGAAAACCTAACTTTATCCAACCGAACCTAATCAAATTTAATCTAACCTAAACTGATATATTCTCATTGTATTTCTTGAAATTAATAGTAGTCTGAGTTGAGTGGCAGTCTCTAATTTTACTGGTATGCTATAATGAAGAGGTACTATGAGAATTAATTATTAAACAGGAAAGCCTAACCTAACCTCATCAAATCTACACTAATCTAAACTAATATATTATAATGTAGAAACCACAAGTGGCATGTCGGTCCTGATGTCATCCATACATCATGTCCTGACCAGTGCAGGCTCTCCAGCTGCATCAGGTTTACATCTGTGTTCTTGGTGAATAGTAAGTGTGTGGGAAATATGTGGTAAAAAGGCAGAAACTAAGCATTTTTGACATGAAGAAGTGTTGAATCAACTGCATGGAGTGTTGAATGTCCCTGTAATCACATCTGAGAAGTGCCAGATGAGGGATAAACAAATTATGGCACACAGATGAAAGAACAGCAGTGCAGCATGGATGGCACATAGGAATGATCACTAAGATTAACATAAGGATAAGCATGATCCCAGAAAACAAGTGGTTCCATCTTCTGAATCATGTTAACTAACACTGTATTCTGGACAATTAAAAACATCCCAAAACACCTAAAAACACAAATACCATGTCAAAATTAGGTTGCTGTGCAGCTAATTTTCTTCCTCCCCTCCTTCTTTTTTTTTTTTTTTTTTTTTTTTTTTTTTTTTTTTTTAATCCTCTTTTTTTCTTTTTCTTTTTTAAAATTTTTTTTTATTTTTATACTAATATAATTTTTTTTTTTTCCCCTTTCCTTATTCTCCTTAAATCTTATTAAAAAATTTCCTCCCCCTTCAAAATACAAAGACATCCAATTTTTTGCCTTTTGTTTTTTTTTCCTTCTTTTTTTTTTTTTAAACTTCCCCCCCCCAAAAAAAACCTTTTTTTTTCCCCTGGTGAGCTGCATCGTCATGCCATGCAGGGTTTGGATCTGCACTTTGTAATCATGTCAGCAAAGTTAGCAACAGCCACACCTGATGGCTCTAGTAACAAGCCACTATGCCATCTAAATTAATGTTATGGGGCAGATTTACATAGCTTTTTGTGATTGAGAATTAAAAAACAAGTCTCAGATGAATGTATGATAAGATTAATATACTGCAAGACATTAATTTAGTTACACTCAGTGTTTGTTGGTTGATCCATGCTATGCAACAGCAACATAACCAAATGTAACTGAGTCCATGTCATGGAGTACATTTGTATAGCTATGCATTCATCTGTGACTTGTTTTTCAATACTTTATCCTGTATAGTTACATGAATTGGTAAATTTGTGCCTTAAGGTGTTTTGGGAATTGGGGGATTTTTTTTCTGGAATACCATGTTTGTGAACATGATTCAGAGGATGTGACCACTTGTTTTTGGCACTGATCCTTACTTGGTGATGGTGTCAGGAACCGAGGCATTCCGCAAAATTTGCTCTGCCCATATAATGGAATTTCAGCTATTTTTCAGAAGTAGGATCTTTGATGAGGAGGACCCTAGTAGGGCAGTCATGCATTTTTGCTATGCAGTTTTCTGAGCATGTATGGCCATAGTCTCACTGTATGCATGTATGTAATCCCAATTGTTGTGCAATGTTTCTTCCAGCAGCTCATTGCACAATTTAATCACCTCATCACATCAAAGTTTTGCATGCAAATTGCCCACCACACTTGCAGAACAACATGCATAGGTTATGCATGAGGCAGGTGTGAAACCTGTAAGAAGATTAGCATGTGCATGTAGCCATTATTATTTGTGGAGGAAACAACTTGTTGGAAGACCTGGTTCATATTACTGTAAGGATCATCCAATGTAGAACTGGCTCATATTACTGCAAATATCACTCAGCATAGCACTGGTTCATATTACTGCAAAGATCACTCAACATAAAACAGACACAATCACGTGAGAATCAAGGGGACAAGTAGTCTAGGGGTCAGTTGCCAGTCTCACAATCAAAAGATTGTGGGTTCGAGCCTCACCTGTCGCCACTCTTCGCCCGCAACCAATCGGCGTGAGAGATTGGCAATGCTACATGGCTCAATGGTCGACGTGTCGTAAAACCAATAACCACCACCACCACGTGAGAATCAAAATAGGAAAAGGTGCTGTGTAAAATGTTCCAAATGATGCTAACCATCAATTAGTTTGCCACTTTGTAGCAACAACAAAACCTGCTAAATGATCACGCTTTGGTCGAAGCGCCCTTGAACCAAAAAAAAAAAAAAACCTATCCACCATCATCATCAATCTATCCACCATCATCATCAATCTATCCACCATCATCATCAATCTATCCACCATCATCATCAATCTATCCACCATCATCATCAATCTATCCACCATCATCATCAATCTATCCACCATCGTCATCAATCTATCCACCATCATCATCAATCTATCCACCATCGTCATCAATATATCCATTAACATCATCAATGTATCGTTTCCCGCAGTGCCTGTTCCATTGAACACAGTGCAGGAGCCCCAGCTGTGGGGCTGAGCCGTGATGGAGCCTCCGGATGTCGTGGTCGGCAACACATACCTGGTCCAGCGGTCAGACGGCCAGTGGCGTGAGTACCTCCTGTCATATGAGATGGTTAGTGGCAGGAGTTTGTTGGTTCGTGAAGTTTTTCGCCACTGGCAGGGTTATGTGTACAGGCTCGGGTTTCTTTCAGCACCGGCATGGCTGAGAATTTGTATATTTATTCACTGTTGTTTGGGGCTAATTTAGCGTCTTTTTCTGCCGACAATGCGACCAGAAGTAACAATGCGCAGGATGTGATCGGCCGGTCAGGTCGTGAGCCAACGCCAAGCGGTGCCGCTGTGTTTCAGACTGTGCGACGGTGCTTCAGCAGCGAGTGGCGGGCTCTACCGGCGACCTCGAGTACTACGTGCACTATGACGGCCACAACCGGCGGCTGGATGAGTGGGTCACGGGAGACCGGCTCAGGTTTGTCCCGGATCGCTTCATCTCACCTGTTCATCATCTCTATTATTCCTCACCTTGCTTGTTCCTCACCTCACCTGTAACTTGCATCACTTGTGACTAACCTTACCTGTTCCTCACCTTACATGTTCATCACCTCACCTCATCTGAGTCACATTTCACCTGTTTCCCACCTCAAATGTTTCTCACCTCACCTGTTTCTCACATAACTTTTTCCTCACCTCACCTGAGAATCACCTCACCTGTGGCTCACCTCACATGTGGTTCACCTGTTTCTCACCTCACCTATGGCTCATCTCACGTCGTTGCGACACATTTTGCGTCGCTGTAGGTGGCTTCGGTTCTGCCCAGAGTGGCATAGTCTGGAACTGAATTACTGCATGCTGAACCTCACTGTAATTTGGCACAGAGGTGACAAATTTCATATGGCATGTGGCACATTTTACCATGTGCACGTTCTCTGCACGTTATTTTTGGGTCTCAAAAACCTGGTCGGAGACTGCGCGGGTGTTGGGGCACAATGTTCCACGTGCTTCAGAAGGATTCCACTTTGGGACCAAGGTGTGAATCTTGGTGAGTTTTTGCCACACACGGTGTGAATCTTGGTGGGGTTTTTATGATTCTTAAGCATGAAACTGGAACATGTATGGGCGCTGTGGGACAAACACAATTGATGCGACCCTTGGGCCCAAATAATCCATGTTTATTTTTGTTTTTTGAACATAGAAGGTTTCAATCTCTCATATGACGACTAGATAAAATTGCTTTTTATTCATCAAACAATTATGCCTTCCATAAATACTTTCCAACCCAAGCACTACAACAAACATGCCATCAAGAAATACCCTTCCTCGCTCAATTCAGAATGATTACACTACAAAAAGTGTATGAATGTTGACAAATAATTCGATCACAGTTAGAAATGTAACAAGAAAATAATCAAATGCAGTCGATTT
This sequence comes from Ashinkailepas kermadecensis, assembly GCA_034440615.1. NCBI lineage: Eukaryota > Metazoa > Arthropoda > Thecostraca > Neolepadidae > Ashinkailepas > Ashinkailepas kermadecensis. The sequence continues at coordinate 525,549 of JAOTOM010005125.1, read as the reverse complement.
GAAAATAAAAGAAAATAATATAATTCCTGAAAGAAAAACGGTATGTGATGCCTTGAATTGTGGTTCTAAAGCTCTAATATCATTATGTTCTACCTAGGCACATTCCATTGTCAAAGCTATTGCAGATTGTGGAATAAAATTATTGCCATCCAGCAATATGTGTGAAGCCTGCATCAGGACACGATGCCCCCTGTGTGGACTGTCTCAAGGCACGATGTTCTGTGTGTGTTGGACTGTCAGTGTCAAGGCATGGTATTCCCTGTGCATCAGACTGTTAGTGTCAGGACACGCTGTTCATATGTGTCAGACCGCTAGTGTCAGGACAATGTTCCCCATGTGTCGGTATCAGTGTTAGGACGAGATGTTCCCTGTGTGTCAGTGTCAGGACACCATTTTCCATGTGCTGGTGTCGGGACACGATTTTCCCTCCATTTACATTGTGAGTGTCAGGACACCATTTTCCGTGTGTCATTGTCAGAACATGGCATCCTGGTGTGTCACACTGTCATTGTCAGGACACGACGTCCGTGTGTGTCAGTGTCGGGACACGATGTCCATGTGTGTCAGTGTGTCATTGTCAGGACACGACGTCCGTGTGTGTCAGTGTCAGTGTCAGGACACAATGCCCCTGTGTGTCAGAGTGTTAGAGTGTCAGTGTCGGGACACGATGTCCATGTGTGTCAGTGTGTCATTGTCAGGACACGACGTCCGTGTGTGTCAGTGTCAGTGTCAGGACACAATGCCCCTGTGTGTCAGAGTGTTAGAGTGTCAGTGTCGGGACACGATGTCCATGTGTGTCAGTGTGTCATTGTCAGGACACGACGTCCGTGTGTGTCAGTGTCAGTGTCAGTGTCAGGACACAATGCCCCTGTGTGTCAGAGTGTTAGAGTGTCAGTGTCGGGACACGGCGTGCCCGCGTGCTTCAGGCGGCCGGAGATGGTGCCGGTGCCGGGACAGGAGCGGGCCGCCCACGCCGACCCCCAGCTGGAGTCAGACCGCAAGATCACGCGCAACCAGAAGCGCAAACACGACGAGATCAACCACGTGCAGAAGGTGCGTCGGCGGCAGAAGCAGCGCGGCCGGCTGTGGCAGGAGCGTGGCCGGCTGTGGCAGGCTGTGGCCGGCTGTGGCAGGCTGTGGCCGGCTGTGGCAGGAGCGTGGCCGGCTGTGGCAGGCTGTGGCCGGCTGTGGCAGGCTGTGACAGGCTGTGGCCGGCTGTGACAGGCTGTGACAGGCTGTGGCCGGCTGTGGCCGGCTGTGGCCGGCTGTGGCCGGCTGTGGCCAGCTGTGGCCGGCTACGGCAGGAGCGTCAGCAGCGACCGGGCTGGGCTTTGATGTCGGAATCCTGGATTCGGGGAGGGTAATTTTCTAGCCGTATCATTAGGCGATGGTGATTTGGGTTTGGTTTATTTTCTACATCAGAAGCTTCTCTGCGTACTTAAAGACTGGGTGCTTAATTTTAGTTATAATTTAGAAATAATGAGATGAAGAGTGGCAAGTAAACCGAAAAATGTCCGGCAGTGCAGGTTGTAGCCCTAGTTTGCTTCCGCAATTATCCAATGTGCTGTTGCTGGAAGAAATGCTCCTGTTTAAAAACTTATGAGCTGGGCAATTATCTCAAAGAGCGACTGGTAACGAGACATTATTGTCCACAGTCGCCTTTTTTCTGTTAGAACTTGCTAAGTTTTATTGTTGAAGAGCACCATTTAATTTCTGAGCGAGACGCAACGAGAGGACAATTGTCCGGAGATGATAATGTCTTTGAAGACACAAATTTATGGTAAAGCTTGTTTTTTTTCATCCGATCAACTGTGTTCCAAAATACAAATGCTTCACTACTGGAAAGCGAAGTATAGTATAGTTGGAAACTAACGTTTCATGCAAGCTTATTTCATCTCTCGTGCACGACGCTTTGGCCTAAAAAAAACGACTTCCTGGAAATGTGACAGGATAACACTAAATGTCAAGCACGGAGCACCAGATTCGTCGTTCTTATCAACGCCGTGATGTCGGTAGCGCCAAAAAGTTGTCGAGAAGTGCTACTTGTCGCGCCTAAACTACAACAACTAACTTCCTCAATGGTTCAGCTCACCTTGGTGCACACAGGACCTGCTCTCCCAGGTTCTACTTTGGCAAACTGAAGAGGGGCAAGCAATCCAGGGATAGGGCGCTTTTCTCTCAACAGAATGATTGTGGGTTCGAGTCCCACCTGTCGCCGCCCTAGTTATCCTAAGCGCTTGCAGTGTTTTTCGCAACTCTGAACTAAGTATGAAGAAGGTCTCGGAAACCACATTACTGATGGACTGTGGCTGTCTGGGGTGGAGTGGTCTGTGAATGAAGTGGTCTGTGAAGTGGTCTGTGAAGGGGACAAGTGGTCTAGGGGTAAGATGCTCGTCTCACAATCGAAAGGTTGTGGGTTCGAGTCTCACCTGTCGCTACTCTTCGCCCGCGACCAATCGGCGTGAGAGATTGGCGACGCTACATGACTCAACGGTCGACGTGTCGTAAAAACCAATAACCACGAAGTGGTCTGTGAAGTGGTCTGTGAATGCACACCTTGATCGGTGTCGTGACGTCACGGCCTGTGACGTCAGAGTGACGAGATGTTTTGTGACGTCAGAGTTATGAAGAGATGGACCCGACGACAGCCGCGCTGGAGAAGGAGCACGAGACCATCACTAAGGTCAAGTACATAGACAAAATACAGGTGAGAAGTCGTGATACCATCACTAAAGTCAAGTACACAGGCAAAATACATGTAAGAAATCATGCTAGGCAAGTCGAGTACATGGGCAGCTCGCGGACCAGAAGTGACGCTGTCATGTCGCGTGTTGACCGCCGAAGTAGATACACTGCATGCTCTTCCGTGATGTGCTAACGGATGGCCTCTCGCTCCTGGCAACCCCTCGCCAACTCTGGGTATGCTCTGGGTGTGTACAGTGCCTGGCAACCCCTCGCCAACTCTGGGTATGCTCTGGGTATGTACAGTGCCCTGGCAACCCCTCGCCAACTCTGGGTATGCTCTGGGTGTGTACAGTGCCCGGCAACCCCTCGCCAACTCTGGGTATGCTCTGGGTGTGTACAGTGCCCGGCAACCCCTCGCCAACTCTGGGTATGCTCTGGGTGTGTACAGTGCCTGGCAACCCCTCGCCAACTCTGGGTATGCTCTGGGTGTGTACAGTGCCCGGCAACCCCTCGCCAACTCTGGGTGTGTACAGTGCCCGGCAACCCCTCGCCAACTCTGGGTATGCTCTGGGTGTGTACAGTGCCCGGCAACCCCTCGCCAACTCTGGGTATGCTCTGGGTGTGTACAGTGCCCGGCAACCCCTCGCCAACTCTGGGTATGCTCTGGGTGTGTACAGTGCCCGGCTACCGCTGGCCAGCTCTGGGTATGCTCTGGAAAATTCGTGCAAAATGAGCCTGGTAGTGGACGCTCCCCTCAACTCCAGTTCATCACCATCTGGGCGGGTGCAGTGCCCTTGCACTGGTGTGCACTGTTAGTGTAATCGTTTTGAATCGTTCCTGGTGTTCCCGGCTTTGTCGTGGGCACCCAGGCGCTGTTTTTGGTGATTTTGCCGACTTAAATCTCCAAATATGTTCAGTTGTGAATCGTGAAGTCATGTAGTCATGTAGGGAATAGTGAACTCGAAAGTTCACCTGTAAAAATTATGTTGGCTCTTATCTCCTTTTGAATTGTCGTAAAAAACGGCATTATTCGTAATTCGGTTTTCCGCTTTCCGCACTTCTCGCAGATAGCCGTCAGATACCCATCAGATATCCGTCGAAAGTATTTTACTCGAAAACACGCACTTCGCGTCTGACAATTCCCCCACCATCCTTCGTTTGGCGCCAGATTTAACACACCTGGCGGAGCATTCCCTGTCTGGCCGCCGATTATCGGCGAGACCAGTTTGTGTGCGCGTGTTTCGGTGGCTGAGGGGTATGCAGCTGCCGGTTCACCAGGTTGCACGTGTTGCAGCGGCCACAGTGGAGCCCTGGCGGTGCCGCCGGTCGGTATGTCAACAGTTCACTGTTAACACACTGCAGGGCCAAAGCCACTCGCGCTACATTTATTGATCTAGCCACGGGTAATATGTCCGAATGGTCCGATTGTTCCGTCATCTGCGCCGACAGGACAAAGATCCAGTGTGTCGTGGTCTGCGCTGTTGTGAATGATGTGATGGAGGAAAGGTATGCTTTACCTCCTGAATTTTCTGTCTGCCGCGGAATTACTCGCGATATGGAGTACGCACTGTTTTATTTCTCGATATGGCGCGGCAAATTTATACCCACCCGTCTCAGGCTCTGCTGGCTCGCTCCACGTTTTCACCAGCCCACCACATCCATCTGCCTTAGCATCACGTGTTGTGTCGAACATACAAACATACCCGTTAGCATCACGTGCCACTGTCGAACATACCCGCACATTCTGCGGGGCCATAGCGACAGTCGAGCGCACCCTTATCTCTTGCACACATGTTAATTCCATCGGACGTGGATATTTTACTGCATCTAGCGTTACCGATATTGAGTAGATGAACTAATCCAAGTGGAAATCTCGGATTTATTAGCATTCCTCAACTTCATTCCAGTGCATGTTGTACATGTGCTGTTGGGTGGCTATATTGTTGGGTGGCTATATTGTTGGGTGGCTATATTGTTGCGTGTTAGATGGCAGCCGTGATTGTTGATCCGGAGATTCTCCGGATCCCAGAGGGACCGAGTAATAATTTAATGTAGCCTTGAACGCAGGATTTGTAAATGTTACCATTGAAGTCAGTGATGAGTATGTCACCATAGATTTAAGCTAACCGCCGATGAAATTGAAAAATACGTGGCACGCTAAAACCCATGTGCACGCTTTCGAACTTAACTTTAATTCCATATGGAAGTTAATGAAGAAAAAGATGAAGTAGATCAGGAGAAAGACGAGAAGGGTTTTTACGCAGGTTTTAGTTGTTGCCGACCGTTGACCAGCGCCACTCTGTACCGCCTCTGTACCTCTCTGTACCACCTCTGTACCGCCTCTGTACCGCCTATGTACCGCCTATGTACCGCCTCTGTACCGCCTCTGTACCGCCTCTGTACCGCCTCTGTACCGCCTATGTACCGCCTCTGTACCGCTCTGTACCACCTCTGTACCGTCTTTGTACCACCTCTGTACCGCTCTGTACCGCCTCTGTACCGCGCAGATTGGGCGGTACGAGATCGACACGTGGTACTTCTCGCCGTACCCGGACGAGTACATGAAGCAGCCCAAGCTGTACATCTGCGAGTACTGTCTCAAGTACATGAAGCTGGAGACCACCTTCCGCCACCACCTGGTGAGTGGGAGGCGCGACAAACCACCCCGTGTTACCTGTCACGTTACGACCTGACCCCACCTGGTAGGGGCCACAAACCACCCGGACCGTCGCGTCGACCGACCCCGTGGACCGTCACGTACGACCGACCCCACCTGGGAGTGGGGCGCCACAAAACTTCGCGTTACACCCCACCTGGGAGGGAGCGCGACAAACCACCACGTGTGACCTGTCGCGTTACGACCTGACCCCGTGTGACCTGTCACGTTATGACATAACCCAGTACGATCTGTCATGTTAAGACCTGACCATGTGTGGCCTGTCACGTTATGACTTGACCCTGTGTGACCTGAAATGTTATGACCGGACCCTGTGTGGCCTGTCACGTTATGACCTGACCCAGTGTGACCTGTCATGGTATAACCTAACCCCGTGTGTGACCGGCAGGGCGACTGTAGTTGGCGTCAACCTCCGGGCAGGGAGATCTACCGCAAGGGAACCCTCTCTGTGTACGAAGTGGACGGAGCAGATCATAAGGTCTATGGTGAGTCACACAGGCTGCAGGTATTGTAAGGTCCACAGTGGCACAGCTCATCACCATCGTCGCCATCATCACCATCACCACCATCGTCACCATCACCACCACCACCATCATCACCACCACCATCATCATCACCATCACCATCACCATCACCATCACCATCACCATCACCATCACCATCACCACCACCACCACCATCACTATCACCACCATCACCATCACCATCACCGTTATAATAATAATAATAGCCGGGGTTGGCAGCATGCTGGCAATAACAAGCTTTTACCTTGTCAGTGATATTAACTGGTCAAGGAAATATTTACTTGGATACCAAATTGTTAGCCCCGCAGTAGACTACGACGTGCTTATAGTTCTTAGATATGGAGAACCTCCGGATCCAGAATCACAAACCTGTCGTGGTCTCCTGCACAGAGTTTGCATCTTGACAGGAAATGTTTTTGCCAAGTCCCTGATATTTACCAGTTGATGCCAGCACCTTGCCAGCCCTGAAATAATAATAATAATAATAACGTTCATCGTCGTCACCGTCAGAAGTTTCATACTTTCCGAGTAAAGTCCAAAGCCACCGGAACGTCTACAGTGGTTTTGAGTTTCAGTTTGTTTTGAACATCAAGGTCCGCAAGGTCAAGGTCAAGGCGGTAGCTCAGTCGATAGAGTGTCGCACTCTTGATCGCAAGATTGTGGGTTCGAATCTCGCAACCGGCGGCATTACCGAGTCCACCCGCGACCAATCGACGTGATAGGTTGGTGACGCTATATAACCTAACGCTTGAATGCATCGTAAAAGAACCCAAGGCAACTCAGGTGTTATGAGGCCCACTTTGTTCGTCGGGACGTCTAACTTGTTGTGGATGCAACTTGTTTCAACTCTCTGATGGACTAAAATGACAAGTTTGCAATAGTAATCGACAACTGCAGTCAGGCTGTTGTTTGCCAAGATGCGTCTCTTGCTCCGGTCTTCCCGGAGGCTGCCACAGCCGGCTGATTAGCGACTTCAGATTGAGAAGTCATGCGTTCGAATCCCACAAGGGGTAGCCACTGGTGCGTAGGCTCGGGCCAACTTCCGATGGGGATAGCGGGCTCTAAGTGACCTTATGAGTATCAACCTTTGTAGGATTTCCAACTCCCATGTTCGGTTCCTAGCCTGACCGAAGCACGACCTGACACTGTGACCTGACCCGGCGGCGAGGACGCGGCTGGACTGTGCCGAGCCTGACCTCTGACCTGCCGCGACCTCAGGTCAGAACCTGTGCCTGCTGGCCAAGCTGTTCCTGGACCACAAGACGCTCTACTTCGACGTGGAGCCGTTCATGTTCTACGTGCTGTGCGAGATCGACCGGCTCGGCGCCCACATCGTCGGCTACTTCTCAAAGGTGAGAGTGGTCGGCTGAACATCGGCTGTACGACGCGTCCGCTGGGCTGGGTAATGTAGTGGCGCCGATATCTCACGCCGATTGATAGCGGGGGAAAAGTAGCGACGGGTGGGACTCCAACCCACAACCTTTCTGTTGGGAGACGGGCACCTTACCGGTAGACTACTCGTTCCCTCTAAGGTGAGAGTGGCTAGCTGTGCTGATAAAGTGGGGCGCTGCTGATCCAGTATGACTGTCCTGATCCAGTATGGTTGTACTGATCCAGTATGGTTGTGCTGATCCAGTGTGGTTGTACTGATCCAGTATGGTTGTACTGATCCAGTATGGCTGTCCTGATCCAGTATGGTTGTACTGATCCAGTATGGTTATGCTGATCCAGTGTGGTTGTACTGATCCAGTATGGTTGTGCTGATCCAGTGTGGTTGTACTGATCCAGTATGGCTGTTTGGATCCAGCATGGCTTTGCTGATTCAGTGTGGCGCTGCTGGTCCAGTGGGGCCGACATCGGGTGGGAGCGACGGGGTGGTGAGGCGCTGAGCCGGGGTGATGCGCGGACACTGGTGTCTGCCTGTGATGTCTGTGTCTGCCTGTGATGTCTGCCTGTGGTGTCTGTGCCTGTCTGTGATGTCTGTATGTGGTGTCTGCCTGTGGTGTCTGTGCCTGTCTGTGATGTCTGCCTGTGGTGTCTGTGCCTGCCTGTGATGTCTGTCTGTGGTGTCTGTGCCTGTCTGTGATGTCTGCCTGTGGTGTCTGTGCCTGCCTGTGATGTCTGTCTGTGGTGTCTGCCTGTGATGTCTGCCTGTGATGTCTGCCTGTGATGTCTGCCTGTGATGTCTGCCTGTGATGTCTGCCTGTGATGTCTGTCTTTGATGTCTGCCTGTGATGTCTGCCTGTGGTGTCTGCCTGTGGTGTCTGGCTGTGGTGTCTGTCTGTGGTGCCTGTCTGTGGTGTCTGTCTGTGGTGTCTGCCTGTGGTGTCTGTCTGTGGTGTCTGTCTGTGGTGTCTGTCTGTGGTGTCTGCCTGTGATGTCTGTCTGTGATGTCTGTCTGTGATGTCTGCCTGTGGTGTCTGCCTGTGGTGCCTGTCTGTGATGCCTGTCTGTTATGTCTGTCTGTGGTGTCTGTCTGTGGTGTCTGCCTGTGGTGTCTGCCTGTGGTGTCTGCCTGTGGTGTCTGCCTGTGGTGTCTGTCTGTGGTGTCTGCCTGTGGTGTCTGGCCTGTGATGTCTGCCTGTGGTGCCTGCCTGTGGTGCCTGTCTGTGGTGTCTGCCTGTGGTGTCTGCCTGTGATGTCTGCCTGTGATGTCTGCCTGTGGTGTCCTGTCTGTGGTGTCTGCCTGTGGTGTCTGTCTGTGATGTCTGTCTGTGATGTCTGCCTGTGGTGTCGGCCTGTGGTGTCTGTCTGTGATGTCTGCCTGTGGTGCCTGCCTGTGGTGCCTGTCTGTGGTGTCTGCCTGTGAGTGTCTGCCCTGTGATGTCTGTCTGTGATGTCTGCCTGTGATGTCTGTCTGTGGTGTCTGCCTGTGGTGTCTGCCTGTGGTGTCTGTCTGTGATGTCTGCCTGTGGTGTCTGGCCTGTGGTGTCTGTCTGTGATGTCTGCCTGTGATGTCTGCCTGTGATGTCGGCCTGTGATGTCTGCCTGTGGTGTCTGCCTGTGATGTCTGCCTGTGGTGTCTGTGCCTGCCTGTGATGTCTGTCTGTGATGTCTGCCTGTGATGTCGGCCTGTGATGTCTGCCTGTGGTGTCTGTCTGTGGTGCCTGTCTGTGGTGTCTGTCTGTGATGTCTGCCTGTGGTGTCGGCCTGTGATGTCTGCCTGTGGTGTCTGTCTGTGATGTCTGCCTGTGATGTCTGCCTGTGATGTCTGCCTGTGATGTCTGCCTGTGATGTCTGCCTGTGGTGTCTGCCTGTGATGTCTGCCTGTGATGTCTGCCTGTGGTGTCTGTCTGTGGTGCCTGTCTGTGATGTCTGTCTGTGGTGCCTGGCTGTGGTGTCTGCCTGTGATGTCTGTCTGTGATGTCTGCCTGTGATGTCGGCCTGTGATGTCTGCCTGTGGTGTCTGTCTGTGATGTCTGCCTGTGATGTCTGCCTGTGATGTCTGTCTGTGGTGTCTGCCTGTGATGTCTGCCTGTGATGTCTGCCTGTGGTGCCTGTCTGTGGTGTCTGCCTGTGATGTCTGCCTGTGATGTCTGCCTGTGGTGTCTGCCTGTGATGTCTGCCTGTGATGTCTGTCTGTGATGCCTGCCTGTGATGTCTGCCTGTGATGTCTGCCTGTGGTGCCGGTCTGTGATGCGTGGCCTCAGCGGCTCCATCCTGGATTTGTGTCGTACCGGGTATTGTTGGGTTGGGGTCTCTGCGCGTGCTCGCGTCCGCCCAGCCTCCGACTGAAAGTCAGCTGACACACCAGCTGACGAGGCTGGAGCGCGGGAACCGGCGGCGGGGCCGCTGCGGCGGTGGAACCTCCGCTGATGTCCGCCTCGTGGGTCGCGGCAGCTCTGTCGGTACGGCGATCGAGTCTTGACGGTAGGGTCGTGGGTTCGAATCCCGCGACCGGCGGCATTACCCAGTCCACCCGCTACCAATCGGTGTGTGAGATTGGCGACACTTTGTGGCCTCGCAGTCGAATGCGTCGTAAAAGGACCCGTGGCTCTTTTGTCTCTTTTTTATTCTTGTCATATGGTCGGATGCTGGTTTCATAGCACAGTCGTGAAATTCATTTTCCCGACAGTGGAGGGCAGCAGACGATGACGTCATAGCCCGTCGTGACGTCAAAGCAGTCGGGACATGCCGATTGCTGGTGGCGTGGGATGAACGCGAGATGGCGAGCACATTTGGAACATGACCAGATCGTGATAGTATAACGTCCAGGTGTTGAGCAGTATTGTGGTTGTTAGTTGTTATCAATTATGGCGAAGCGAACTCCTTGTAGTGTTCAATGCCCTTAAATCTTCATGGAAGCCAAGTCATGAGGTTGGGGACGAGTGATCTAGGGGTAAGATGCTCGTCTCGCAATCGAAAGATTGTGGGTTCGAATCTCACATGTCGCTACTCTTCGCCCGCGACCAATCGGCGTGAGAGATTGGCGACGCTATATGACTCAACGGTCGACGTGTCGTAAAACCAATAACCAACCAACCAAGTCATGAGGTTGAAACTCTGTTCCCAGGTCAGCCCAAGTTGTGTTTCCTGTTTGTCACGTGCTGCGTGAGCCACATTTAGCGAACATTCGGGTTGCGTCTTGTGTGTGTCACGTGTTGTGATTGGCGCGGTTTGGTGACGTCACGTTAGTGCGCGCCAAAACTGAAGTCGCCAACGAATCTCCCCTTTGAATGATGCACGCATGTTGAAGGTCGCTTCAGCGTGTTGATCCTTAGCGCACGTGTGCCCGCGGCTCGCGCTGAGAATACAAGTATCAGCGGTGACAGCAGTGACAACAGTGGCAACTGTGACAATAGCGACAACAGTGACAGCAGTGACAACAGTGAACGTGCACGTGATCGGCAGGAGAAGGAGTCGCTGGAGGGTAACAACGTGGCGTGCATACTGGTGCTGCCGCCCTACCAGAGGAAGGGCTACGGCAAACTGCTGATCGCGTTCAGCTACGAACTCAGGTCTGTCTGAGACTGAGGCTCAATACGGAGGACGTGCACTTAATGACAATACGGAGGACACTTTGCTCTGAAATTCTGACATCTGAGTGAAGACCCACACTTAATGACAGTTAATTTTGTTGCATCACTTTTTCTTTTTTATATCAAATAAGTGTCAGTTTAGCTTTCTTGCAGTCGGCTGTGTGTGATATTTGCGTCTTCAAAAGCGTGTATGGCTTCTGGCAGCAGCACTGCCTACTGGTAAAGGCAGCAGTTACACTGTTGACATCACTATCATCAAATAATCAACAAAGGGCTTACAGAGTAACTCATCAACAGGCATAATCCATATACGTTTGATCAGTCTCTTTTGCATCAGCAGGCTTTTTTGGACATCACCTTCCTAACTCTCCAATCTACAAGAAATAAATTTGAGAACATTGCTCTGCTCTCTGCTGGCACTCTTTCGACTGCACTTCTACGTAACTTTCACTGCCACGTTTTCTGTCATGTTGGGTAACCTTTGACAAAACTTTTCACGAGGATTACCTTAGACCAGGACCTTGCCCTATCCAACAAGAATAGCCCTAGTGAACTGTCGTGAAGTTTGTTGCGGAAAGTCGAACAAAACGAGCAAAAAACTGCCAGCGCACTAGTTTTTCCGACATCAACATGCATGGCACAATCAAGGAGATTGTGCAGTTTATCGTACATTGGTAAAAACATGTTTTTACGTACTTGGTCTCGGGGGAAGTCACACGCCCACTCCGACTCGGAGTTAATGACGAATAATTTTTTGGGGGAAGGGCTGTTCCCGAATATACACCATGCGAAAAGTATGTTTTCACTATTTTTTTTTTCGGTTATGAAGGAAGGGTTATCGTGTAATATTGATTCGGGTAGTTTTCTTATTTATTGAAAAGAGCCGTTCGCATGGTCTGATTTTAGCAGTGGCACTAGCGTTATGCGGTTTTAGCCGATTTCAAATACGATAATAACGTATTGCGGTCACGACCAGCGCTGCTCTGTCCGGCAGTAAGCACGAGGGAGTTTGCGGCAGTCCGGAGAAGCCGCTCTCCGACCTGGGCAAGCTGAGCTACCGCTCCTACTGGAGCTGGGTGCTGCTGGACGTGCTGTTCGAGTGCAAGGACATCGCCAACCTCAGCGTGCTGAGGTACGACTGGCCAGGGGCGCAGCCAGGCCACTCCGAGCTCGGCTTTCGGCGCCGTTCCAGCCAGTTGTCGGGAATTAGCGCGGGAGAACTCCGACACACGGCGTGCGCGTGCTATTGCGCTTCTGGCGCGGGAGCCAGATGACCAAACACTGTGTGTCCAAACTGACCTATCGTTGGGCACCAGGTCACGTTAGAACTGGCGCCAAATGCAATAAATTGTTCTGTTTTGCTGTCAAAGAAGGTGCATTGTAATTCTGCCAAAGATGGTTTTTGTGGTAAGATATGCTATAGTAGACTTGTTGCCGGACCAAATTGAAAATTTGGTCGGAAAATTTTGGGGAAAAATTATATTATAGAACTTGAAGCAAAGAATCTTAAAACTGCACTGCATTGATAACTGGTGTTATTGTATGTTTCGAGGAGAAAATGTAGATATGTTCCAAGTTTCAAATCAAACAACTATTTACAACTTAAGTTTGCAATAGCTCAATACAACTGTTTCTTGTTTCAAAGGGGTTGCTCTTTGACGTCATCGCCTGATGTGATGTGTCGCCTGATATGTGGTGTGATGTGATGTCAACACCTTTGTGGAATCACAGTTAAGTCCATCTCCGTTGCGATATTACGAGGGGTTTGACGTCATCGCTTGTGTGGGCTCTGGTGTCGCCTGCGTTGTTCTGTCCGATGTCATAGTGTTATTTGACGCCACCTCGTGTTTGCAATGAGATTACATTACATTGCTCTGTCTGACGTCACCTGGCGTGTTCGCAGTGAGATTACGTCATTACTCTGTCTGACGTCACTTCGTGTGTTCGCAGTGAGATAACGTCCATCGCGCTGCCTGACGTCATCACATCTCTTCAGTCGCTGAACATGCTCAAGTACTGGAAAGGTGGGTACAAAGCCGACCAAAACGCCGCCCCGCCGTTCCTGTCGCCGCTCTTCTTCGCTTCGCGTGCCTCCGTTTGTATTGATACTCGAGCCAGTGGAATGTGTCCAAGCTGGTGTTAAGTGCGGCAGAACGTGGTGAAAAAATAGCCGTGTGTTGCCGTAACTTCAGGATGATCAGCACCCGAGGATCTCAAATTCCTGCAGTTGGGCGCACATTGACACTTAATAAAGTTGTGTTTTCTTGCATCGCTTCCGATATCTTTCCTACACCCTTATACCAAGCTACTCGTCAATTGTGTGCATGATGTCAGATAGGACCATTCAGGATGTAGAGTATTTATTAGCCGTAGATATTGTATCCCAAAAAATGCTTGGCTGTGATTTTTATTCACACATGAAAATGGTTCCTTCCTTCAATGAAATTCAACAGCTATATTTGGGATTCAACATATCACGTGCCCCAAAGTGTACGTCTAAGTACCGCCATTTTTTTACATCTTTCCTCATCCCTGGCTTTTTTCTTGCATCGGACACCTAACACAAAATGAATCTGAGAGCACTGTCAGCACGCCTGTGGTGTCGAGGTGGTTCTGCCGACCAAAGGAAGACAAAGGCAGCTCGCCGCGTGGACCAGTGAAATTGTCGTCGCTGTTTCGCTGTTGGCCGACTCCAAATACATTCAGGCGATATTCGAATAGTTTTCCATTTGAATTACGCCTCTACTCACGATGACCTGCGACCAGCTGCAAAACGGGGACGAGTGGTCTAGGGGTAAGATGCTCGTCTCGCAATCGAAAGGTTGTGGGTTCGAATCTCACCTGTCGCTACTCTTCGCCCGCGACCAATCGGCGTGAGAGATTGGCGACGCTATATGACTCAACGGCCGACGTGTCGTAAAACCAATAACCAACCAACCAGTTGCAAAATATAGTAATTATACTAGGACTGCTCGTGGGTCTTTTTCTTTAACAAAAAAGTCGGGTAAGCTAGATATTCCCTAGATATGCTCAAAATGTTTTCTTTGATTTCAAGGGTGCTTATGCCATCTTGAAAAAGTGAAGGGATAGTTGGTGGCATTGTGCCAGTAAATTCCTTATATGACAAGTATGTTGTACAGTTGATAGGCTTGGTTCTTGATCGGTTGACTGCTTTAGCGTATGCCGGTCTACCTGCACTGGTTCTGTAAGCCACAAGCTGTATGGAAACGATACAAATTTCCGGATGCAAGGATCAGCTGATTGGTCGCTATGGGTGAACTATCAGCTGATTATATAATCAGCTGGTTATAAGTTGGCACGTGGTGTCTGAGCACCACCCAAATTTTAAAAGCTCAACATTAGGCTCTCAACTCAACCCAGCTCAGCATTTCGCGTTAGCAGTAGGAAAGAAACCGCCTTCAAAATAGCTTTTGTAATTGCAGGGAGCTTCGGACACCAGTGTTTGGGGGTCTGGTGACATGTTATACAACGAGTACGGACATTTTACAGCTATCTTAGTAGGTAATGTATATATTTCGTTCTTAAAGTTTGCGTTAGAAATCCAATGTTTTCTCCACATCAGCTGAAACCACACCATGGAAATATTTTCGCTAAAAACTGTCTTAAGCGGCTAACGTAACTGGCTTAGCAAAACTGCCCGAAAATCCACCTGACCACCAATCATCTTTAGGTGTGGCAAGGTGAGTTCACACACGAGCAATTTTAATCAGTATTCCATGAAAAATCCGTCGTACTTTTGGTGTCTGTGACAATGTTTACAGTCGTCGATATAATTTCGTCGGCTGTGCAGTGCACGGGCTTCCGACTAAAACGACAATACCGAAAAAAACCTTATCCCATGCTCATTTCTTGTGCTTCGGTGCCTCCTTTTCAATGGTAGCTTCGTTCATTTTATTTTCCCAGTGGTTTCTTGTCGCGCTGCTCGGCGTCGTTTGAGGATATGAACCATCCGCAGCGAGATATAAAACATTTGCATGGAGTTTTCCCTTGCGACTCGAGCTGCTGTCAAGGGCAAGGTATTCAGGGCTAATGTGAAGGGCAACCAGTGTTTGCCAAAATTACAATTATATCGGTGGAGTTAGGGGGGGGGCATCGTGCCCAGCTCCTATCGCATACTTCAAAACTTTCTACCTTTTTTCTTAATATAGTTGTTAGGTTTTCAGACTTTCTTCCAGCTGCTGTTGTCGAGAACATTGTTGCGCCAGCTGGACTACCTACGAAAACTGATAAGCCCCTTGAATGGTCTTGTATATGAAATGTTGCACGTCAATTAAGGTGATTCCTTACTGTGTAGTGTGCTGCATGACCTCGGCAGTCGATACGCCCCGAAGCCCCAATAACTAATAACTGTGTAGTGTGCAGTGCGGACCAATGCAAACCGGTTTTAACTGCTTCTAACCAACTAAGCCACTGGGGTGTCCAAAGTTTTAGCGGCCTTTTGCAGTTATCTTTAGCGGGCTTTTTTCCGCCGTGGTCTTCTTCATGAGTGGTGGTGTTTTTCTCGTGGTGGCAAGCTGGATAACATGTGACAGTCTGCAATATTCTAGGATGACGATTTGACTGCAAATTGTTGTGAGAAGTTAAATTGAAACATCACAACTGTCCGTTTTTCTCGCCGATTTATTTGCAAGTTCGCCACCTTTATCAGCTTTGTTCCATTCAGATTCCATTCGTGTTTTGTGTTCGTTTGCCTGCTTGTTGGTTTGTTTGTTTGAATCATCAACATAGTTGTGGTCGTGCTGTGGACAGGGCAACACGTGCTGTGTGTGACGCCTAAGCTGATCTAGTTGTGGTCGTGCTGTGGACAGGGCAACACGTGCTGTGTGTGACGCCTAAGCTGATCTAGTTGTGGTCGTGCTGTGGACAGGGCAACACGTGCTGTGTGTGACGCCCAAGCTGATCGAGGACCACATCCGGTCAGACGAGTTCCGGAGGCCGCGGCTCTCTGTGGACACCGGCTGCCTCAGGTCAGTCCCCCGGCAATGTCGCCCTGCCCTGGGGTCGGCTGAAGGGCAACAGGGGGCGTGCCCCTTCCGGAGGCCGCGGCTCTGTGTGGACACCGGCTGCTCAGGTCAGTCCCCCGGCATGTCGCCATGGCCTGGGGTCGGTAACGGGTACCAGGGGCGTCCGCCTCCGGAGGCCGCGGCTCTCTGTGGACACCGGCTGCCTCAGGTCAGTCCCCCGGCAATGTCGCCCTGCCCTGGGGTCGGTAAGGGGTGCAGGGGGCGTCCCCCTCCGGAGGCCGCGGCTCTCTGTGGACACCGGCTGCCTCAGGTCAGTCCCCCGGCAATGTCGCCATGGCCTGGGGTCGGTAAGGGGTACAGGGGGCGTCCCCCTCCGGAGGCCGCGGCTCTCTGTGGACACCGGCTTCCTCAGGTCAGTCCCCCGGCAATGTCGCCATGGCCTGGGGTCGGCAGGGAGGCGCAGGGGGCGTCCCCCTCCGCTCCCCTGGCGAGGGGATCATTTAATCCGGACGTGCATCAACGGTGTCGGTCGTAATCATAATTAAATAACATTATTTGCCTGGCGGGGTCACCTCGGCAGGTGCGTTTCAGAATGATTTAAAGGGAACGAACATTCTGTTTTTGTTGATGTGGGGAAGGCCTTGTTTTGGAATGTATAGTTCGAATGGTTTCATCACCTCTTTGAGATAAATGGTTAGTAATTCACCATGAAGTTTGGGTCGCACGTTCCCTAGTTGGATGTGCACTTTCGTCCCCAAGGTATAAGGTTCTACGCATCCATAGACCTTGTTCAGGGGAAGAATGTCACAAGTATCAGGGACAAGGGGAAGTATATCTCAAGTGCACAGCGCGGTTTAGGCGAAGGGAAGTGGCCGTCCCGCCGAAGCCCTTTGCACCTCTCTTGCCGGGAAACGGTACTCCGCGCCTGAACTGAGCAGTCTGGTGATCATGTGAACGCCCGAGTGAAACGCTGTCCAATTAAGTCCATTCTGTGGATTTGATGCATCAAATCCTCTGGTCACGGCCACTAGAATACTTTGTGGGCCTTCACGTGCACTGGTAGTGTCGCCCGAACAAAATCAGCCATAACTGTGCGTTGTAGATATCGAAGTTTTCAGTGTTCGCTTCATCAGGGTCTTGGATTGTACTGATAACAGAGCTTGGTTTTTAGTCATGTCCAGGAATTCGTTCGTTTTACAGTGTAGTATATCACACAGAAAAATTGGCAATTTGGCCGACATTAAATAGCCTTGGAATGTCGATGTGTCGTCTATCCGCAAATCCAATCAACTTACGCAAGAAAGCGAGGATAGTTAGACTGTTATTGCGGTTAATGGTAGTTAATTTCGTGAACGTCAGTTCAAGAAGATAACACCGTGCTCACAATCGGTCAGCACAGGTTTCCATCGTGCATTGGTACCCTCTTAAATCAGATATTTTCACGCCACTGGTGTGCACCGATTAAAGTACTGTGTGTTGGCAGTGTCCGGTTTTAAGCGGGCCTGTGCTGTCCTGGCCAACGGCATGCAGCCAGCGCCATGCGAACCCCCGGCGCTCGGTCAACGGCCTTTCCGAGCTCACAGTGACCTTTTCACATAGCATTAACCGGATGGCATTTGACCCACCTTGGGGACCGAAACCAGTGGTCTCATGATGGCGAACTTCGAAGTCAGTGGCATAGTTCGCAAACGATTTAATTTCTGCGTTTGAGCATTTAACAAAGTATTAAAAATGGTCGAAGTACGTAAAGTTTGTCAGCTGTTTACAAGCCGGCGACCTCCGACCTCGTGACGGTTCTTACAGCCGTACGTCATGACGCCACCTGGGGAACCCACCACACAGCTGGCTGTATATAGCACGTTGGTGTTTGGATACGGCAACGTGTGGCGTCACGTCGGAACACGTGACAGTGACGTCACGTTTCCATACCGTGACTACCACCCCACCATCCAATCCTCCCATAAATGGCAACAAGCCATTCAGCCTCTTCCCAGTGTAATCCATGATTGTTTAGAGATACAAATCTGAGGTTCATTGATACTCTGGTACAGTATAAATGGCATCCGATGTTATTTTTCTGGGCGTGCGGAATGTTTCCAAACGATTCTCTAATCACTGCTGCCCTTACCCGGCCCCTTCAGCTTGTTACAAAGGGAAGTAAGGTTGTTCCAAGGAAGCATGAGCTCATGCGGACCCTGCAAGTTTGTAATCGAACAGTCCGGTGCTTCTGCTCACCCTTCAGAGTCATCGGGCTTATATAAATATATTGGCCTCATGTAATTTTAATTAGGCTGCACCGATATTCTTTAGTCTAGAATGCCAGTGGCCTTGCACG
This sequence comes from Ashinkailepas kermadecensis, assembly GCA_034440615.1. Lineage (NCBI taxonomy): Eukaryota > Metazoa > Arthropoda > Thecostraca > Neolepadidae > Ashinkailepas > Ashinkailepas kermadecensis. The sequence continues at coordinate 507,364 of JAOTOM010005125.1, read as the reverse complement.
GGTGAAGACCTGTCGGAACTTGCCGCACTTGTTGATATTATTGAATGCTGATCCCGGGTACGTCATCGTGGATTGTCGGGAGCTGATTGGCTGCGGATAGTGCAATGGTGAACTTCAAGTTACGATTCAATTGGCTGGGAATTGATCACTTCAGAGTGAACTTGAATATCGTCTTCGAATTATTCCTGTTCAACCGCAAAAGCTTTTTGCAGTCTTGCAGCTTTTATTTCGAAATTTAGTCCGAATTCTTGCTGGGGTGGCTTTATGTACCAGTATCGTATAGTCAAGCAGAACTTGTGGGAACCCTGGCCCACCACCCGATCCGTGGATTCCAGTCCAACTGTCCCCGGCCCTATCGGACCACTCGCCAGCTGACTCCCAACTGGAGACTGCGAGCATGTGAAACGATGCCAGCCCGTCTTGCCAGGATAGGAGAGATCAGGCGGGCCAGCGCTCTAACCAGCTGAGCCAACAGGCTGTAGATTAACTGATAATTTCAATTTCATCATCCCACTACTCTTAGCCATGCTCTTGGTGTGATATTATCATGTCTATGGTGTGATATTACCATGATGGATGCATGTCATAGCGTATGGATGAATCATCTATTCGTCTGTCGCATCGTATCGTGCACGTCTATCGCGAATAACAGCTGATATCGCTACCCCAGGTGGGTGCCTCCGAAGCGCCTGCCGAGGAAGAAGTAGCAGTCCGGACCGATGGACCACCCGGTCGTCAGACCGTCCAGGACCGTCAACAGGATCGGACCGAATCCCCCCCCCCTGTCCGTCCGACCGGACAGGAACGTCAGATCAGACCGGCCCGCCGGAAACGTGACCAGACCGGACCAACATCTGGACCAGCGACGGGGGTTGGACCGCACCGATGCGCACTGTCGGTCCAGAGGTGAAGACCACGGGACTCCCGGCTGACGGGTGCGGGATGGTTTCAGCAGGCAACTGCAGCATTCGATCTTCACAGCGTCTACAAGTCGTTGGGCCGTGTCTAGCGACTTCAAACAGACTGAGGATTGAACACTGCAGGTGCGCTAGCCCCACTTCACCGTTGTCATTTGCAGCCTGCCGAAACCATCCGGCACCCGGCACCGTTGGCCCTTACGCAACCGCCTGACCGGGGTACCCACGGCGGCCTTCCAGTCTAATGGTCCTTTGTGGTGCGTGCCGGTGTACGGTGGACCAGTGTGCTCGTGTGTCCGTGTCTGGGGTACGGTCGGACGGGTCTGATGGTGCCGTTGGAGAGGCGTGCCGGGGTACGGTGGACCAGTGTGCTGTGTGTCCGTGTCGGAGTTCTGGGCGTGCCGCGGACCACAGTCATCGGAGTGCTGCGAGGCCTTAGTGCGTCGATCCAGCGCCGTCCGGGACAGCGTGTGTGTGTGTCGGCGCCGCGGTGTCTGTTTCCGCGTGTGGTTCAGAGTTGGGCACCGTTGTGTCCGCCGAGGACGGTGAGCCTAGGGCTGTTCTTATTGTGTGTAGAGTCCGAGTTCGCCCCCTCCAATCGAGCCAATGCTCCTAAGCGTAAGATGTGTCGTATTTAGCCGCGATCGAAGAGCAGTGCCGTACCGCACGTGTGGTATGTATGTGTCAGATCTGAAACTTTAATGAACTCCTGACGTCTTCACTGCGGTGAAGCGCGTGGCTCCGGTTTATTCCCACCTGCAGGCATCACGTCCCTTCCCAGTCCACTGGTGCCATCTTCGACGATATCCATTACGAATTGGTGGCGCTAGCCTTCGTTAAGTCTGCGCACGAGCCCTGCGTTGGTGGTGCCGTCTGCTGGCAGTAATACCAACTTCCTACTGAAGTTCATTTCAGTTTCCAGTTTTACTGCCATACTCAAGACTGCCATGTGCAAGTTCTATATGAGTGATTGCCAACTTATAATCACACTTCTAAGTCATGTTATAGCTTTCCTTCCACCTCACAGCCCGCAATGGAGCCTCCGATAGTGGCCGCCATCGCTGCTAGGCGGGTGAGTTGGAAGGAAGGCTATGAAACTTGATTGTAAGGTGACAATTACTCCTTTAGATCCTTCACATGGCAGTTTCAGTACAACAGAGGAAAACTGGCGACTGAGATGGGATTCAGCAGGAAGTATGTATTCCCGTCAAAAGGTGGCACCACCAGCGAAAGGGTCGAGCGAGAGGACTCGACGCTGGCCAACACTGCCAATCTGCGATGGATATTGATGAAAATGGCACCAGTGGACTCAGAAGGGACGAGAGAGGCCGTGATGCATGCAGGTGGGTATAAACTAGAGCCACGTACTTCACTGCGTTGAAGACAGAAGTTCGTTAAAACCCACGACTTCGACATACATGCGCGACGCGACACGGTTCAGCGCCCTTCAATCGCCCGCCAGCTTCTAACATCCCATGCATAGCCGCATTGTCACAATTTGAAGCGGTAGACCGTGCGAACTCGGCACTTCACGAAATAAGAACAACCGTAGCCAGTTGTCTGCGTCGGCAGACCCGCAGTAATGAGTCATTGCACAAATACATTTATCACTTCATCGCCACACGCCTTTGACGAAGCTTTGAATTAATTAAGAATGGTCGTCTGTTGTACACACGGTGAAGCAAGCACCCGCCGTGGCGAGGGCCTCGAAACACAGTTGTCGGCAGATTTCAATGTTTCCAATTATCAGCTGAAAACAACTGAAGAATAACTACTGCGCCCTGTGTGCGATAATCAGCGGGTGGTATCACAACAAAATGTTTCGGAAGATATTTGGGATCGTGGACGTGCCTGGTGGCGCGTCCACGATCCCAAGCAGAGAACCTGACACAGGGATGCTGTGAACAGCACCAGGTCGTCGACATGTTTCGGGACAGGCTGGTCACGTTCGATGGAGCCTCCAACGGTCACCAACAGATGTCGCTGGTGTGGCCGGACGCAGCTAGTTGAGATTGAGGTCCTCCTGGCTGCCCGCGACTGGCGTATCGCCCTCCGCCGGCGTGGTAAACGCCGTCTCCTGCTTCTCGTACCCCTCGTCGTACATGTCGTCCATTTGGGGCTTCTTGACCCTGAAAACGAACGGCAGCATATCAGTGTTGATTGGTTCGCGGAGATGGTACTCTTGAACGACAGTCGACCTCTGTCACTGTTTCATTTCCTCCCCGGCGCAGCGTCTTGGCCGCACACCGTCCGGAACTTTGATGGTAGCAAATGAGGTCTGGACAGGAATGGGAGCGGCTAGTTGAGCCCCTGCAAGAAGGGCCCTTGTGGCTCATAGTTGCACTGATCTTTGAGCCATAGGTCCAAGGGCGCCAATTTCCAACAATCAGGAGGGAAATACATTGATGAAATGAGAGGGCTGAAATCGAATGGGGGCGCCGATAGGGTTCCATGTAAACACTGAAATTATTGGAGACGGTTGAGCCACCGAAAATGTGCTAAATCGGCACCGACGCATGGCTCATATCTTAGGTCTAAAGAAGTGTTTTACATAATTTTTTCTCAAGAAAACTAACAGCTCGTGGATGCTTGATCATCACTCGACTTTATTCCATGTCTTGTTTGTTCGTCACCATGACGACAGCGGGTCGCGGCTGGGCTCTTGCAAATCCTGCGTACATAGGCGAAGGGATAGTGGACAGCTACCTTCCAACCGAGCACAGTTTGTCATCAATTTGTGTGCGTCGCCCCTCCTTCCAAGCGTGAAATTATCGTGAAGTGACCGCTAGTTATTAGTTAATTGGACAAGTAAAATACAAACTATAATGGCACAAGGTAATATATTCGAAAAATGTATGCCAACGTTTCAGCTTCATGCCTTCATCAGGGTGGCAAGTACTTGTCACCATGATAAAGGCAAAAAGCTGAAACGTTGGCGTACATTTTTCGAATATATCATCTTGTGCCATTGTAGTCGGTATTTTAAGTCACCGCTTGCGCAGGTCCGTAGCATTCCCCTTAACTTAAATTCCAATCCCATTCACAATTAAGTTACCACTTTATATGAGTGGGTTGGTCAATATTGATCTTACAACTTCACTGAAGCGTCGTAACCGCCTAAACCGCCAACATTATGATACAGCGATCCAGAGGCGAGTCCATCCAGCCGTGCTTAAGTCGGCTTGAGGGGGACAAAATAAAAATTGCCACCAATTTCCAACAACAAATTATCGAATCTTGACTGCTTAGAACATGAGCGTAATCTGAAAACAATATTTTCCATGTAAAAGTCCTAGTTTTACGCAAGTCGTGATACAGGCAAATTTTCTTCCAAATCGGGTCCACTTGGAGAGCGGTGGGTGGTGACGTTGCGCCCTGGACCGGCCACTGCAGCGGCCAGACTGAGCCAGCTGGAGACTCACATGTAGTAGTAGAGCACGAAGGCGGCTCCGGCAATCATGGCGAGACAGGCGATCCCGGCCAGCACGGCCAGCACTATCTTCTTGGTGTTGTCGTTGCGCACAGTCGCGAACCAGTCGTCCATCGGGAACTTGGGGTTCATCCAGTACTCGGTGGTGCCCGTCACCGTCTGCCGGCCGGAGGTCGGAGAGGGGTCAGCCGCTGCGGCACGGTCGAGGAAGGGTCACCCGCCGCGGGAAACCGTCCCGACCTCGATCCGCTCTGGTGACCGCGCTCTCACGGTGAGGGAGCTCTGGGGCGACTGAGCGGCGACCGCGACGGGGCCGCCCTAGAGACTTCCAATAACTAAACGTTCACTTTATCGTGCTTCACGGAAGCTGGCGAAGCAGAAGCAAAAACGAGCTAAGGCACAAGAACGGCGCTTGGTTATTTAGCGACGCATGCGTTGGTTAAAACTTGACGTTGGTTAAAACACGTCAAATATTTATATTCACAGCGCATTATGGATGCACACTGTTTTGGACTCCACGGGCATAAGGTTCAACTTGCTTTAGGCCGGACCGGTCCTTCCTTTGATCTCCTCTGGTCTCCATCCGTATAACCAGCCCATACAGCTCTGTACATCTCGCGTCGATTGGGCGATCGTGCACTGAACCGACGGCTCCTCGGCGCCATATTGCAATCGTTGAGTCATCACGTCGTTGAGTCATCACGTCGTCGAGTCATCACGTCGCGCGGGCACATCACAACCTTTAACGCGGGAGTGCCGACGGCCGACTTGGTCACAACACCAAGGCAAAACGGTCATCAATCAGGACAACATACTGAACGGGGCTGGGCTGCTCACCGGAGGAAGTTTGGAACCCGAGACAATCCAACAAAGGAGTGGGGACAACCCAGGGGTAGGCTCGAGGGAATTCATACTGATCAGAGGGATCAAACCAGGAATTGAAAGCAAACTAGCAGCGGATGCTTGAAGAGGACGTGGGGACAGAGGGGGCAGATGGATGTTGAGGACTGGTTGGAGGGGTCAGAGGGGAGCGGCGAGGACTTGTTGGAGGGGCAGAGGGGAGCGGCGAGGAGGGGCTGGAGCCAGCACTGACCGGGGGATCAGGCCGTAGCCAGCACTGACCGGGGGATCAGGCTGGAGCCAGCACTGACCGGGGGATCAGGCCGTAGCCAGCACTGACCGGGGGATCAGGCCGTAGCCAGCACTGACCGGGGGATCAGGCCGTAGGCCAGCACTGACCGGGGATCAGGCCGTAGCCAGCACTGACCGGGGGATCAGGCCGTAGCCAGCACTGACCGGGGGATCAGGCACACTGACCGGGGATCAGGCCGTAGCCAGCACTGACCGGGGGATCAGGCCGTAGCCAGCACTGACCGGGGGATCAGGCCGTAGCCAGCACTGACCGGGGGATCAGGCCGTAGCCAGCACTGACCGGGGGATCAGGCCGTAGCCAGCACTGACCGGGGGATCAGGCCGTAGCCAGCACTGACCGGGGGATCAGGCCGTAGCAGCACTACCGGGGATCAGGCCGTAGCCAGCACTGACCGGGGGATCAGGCCGTAGCCAGCACTGACCGGGGGATCAGGCTGGAGCCAGCACTGACCGGGGGATCAGGCCGTAGCCAGCACTGACCGGGGGATCAGGCCGCTCCACCAGCTTTGGTGTGGGGCTGAGCGGCTTCGGGCCCAAAACGTAGGCAGGATCCGTCGCAAATCGCGTGTGCAGGGTGAGCTTCATGGCATGCTTCAGCTGACGTGGGATGTGCTGCGACAGGTACCTGCGGCAGGTGCGGTCAGTCACTGGAATACACTGCGGCAGGTGTGGTCGGTCACTGGAATATACTGCGGCAGGTGTGGTGTGTTGTTGGTGCTGCGACCCAGGTACATCTGAGGAAGGATTACAACGCGGAAACCAGAGAGGATAGAGGGGGAAACTCTGCCCCAGCTTTAGACGAGCTTAACAATGACCCTATGTGCGTTGCATGGAGAAAAGATATCGACCTCAAAATGGTGTCCACGACACAGACATTGTCGGCGCCAATGACACCAATGACACCAATGACACTGTGGAACGAAAACACACCGTCCGATGGGAACAGATTCGCTTTCAGTTGGGTGTCAGATGTGAATGAGAAACATTGAAGGTGAAATTGAAGGCATAATTGAAGAAATGGAAAGAAAGTCACGCGATCTGCATTTTATGCATCATACATCTCTAAATAGATAAGTATTGGCCAGTCAAAGTTGCAAATAAATGGAATTACTGACATGATGTAAATATTTTTCCTATTCCGTGCCACTTTTCACCAAAAGTTTAATTTGGACACACTGCACACCGCGGCTTCTCCCAGGGGATAGTCACCTGGCTACCGCCCAGCCCTGCCAGTGTGGTCAGACTCCCCTGCCCAGCCCGTGTGGTCAGACTCCCCTGCCTATAGACGAAACGCACAGGACCCCGGCAGGGCCGGGGCATCAGTAAAAAAGGTCACTGGAAGCACCAGTGAAAATGGTCGCCGAAGCACCAGTAAAGAGAGTCGCCCACTTCACCAGACTGTGGACCAGAATATCATTGAGAGGGCGAAAGATATGGAGTCAATGGTAGGGCCGAAAAAAATATTGGGGGCCGCCAACAGGAGCCAATGCAAAAAAAAGAGAATTGTTGAGGGTCCGGGCCACTACATTGTGAGCGTGCAAGGCACCCTCAGAAGTATGCGAATCGATATCCACGGTTGTGGGAAGTGAAATAGCTCATGACAACAACGCAAAGCGGCCAGAGCGGCGTAGCACATGGGCAAACATGGTGGCTTGTTGGAAAACAAAGCCGGCCAATATGCCGCTCCACCGTCAGCAACAACGTGATTTCGTATTTTCGTTGCCATCGCCCGTGCTACTGCAAATCCTGCCTCCACTGGCGAAGTCGCTCGAGGCACAATCAGTTCTCTACACCGACAGGCCCGGTTCAGTTCTTCTTCTACAGAAGAAGAAGGCGGTGAGTACCCATCAGTTCCAGTAGATGTAGGCGGTGAGGTGAGCACCCACCAGTCCCAGTAGATGTAGGCGGTGAGTCGAGTGGTGTTGCTCCAGATCATGTAGGGTCGCTCGGGGCTGAAGTAGATGATCGAGAAGCACTTGACGCGCAGCTTGGAGCCATCCGGGCCGTGTGAGTGGACGAACTTGAGGGCGCGCTGGCAGTCGCCACGGTTCTCAATCAGGTTCTTGGTGACGTCGGGCAGCTGCTGGGTGAACTCCTGACGACACGGTCACCACAGTTGTGTCATTGTTCCTGGGTGAACTCCTGTCACAGCCGTGGCATTGTCTGATGGGTGTGTTCTCCGGGGGCAGACCAGGCGACATGTCTACTCAAATATCGCCAAAATATAAAGTCAATCCATTTGTCCCGACACAGACCCTTTGTCGCATGTGCACGTTTTTCGCTTACCTTCGATGCAATCGAGTTTGAATTGAAGGGGAGAGGTCGTGGTGGTGATGGATCGGAGCTTAGGGGCGCGTCGACATCCAGGGTGATTTTGCGCCCATAACTGTATTATAATCAATCTACGGTGCTGCTATAATAGCTTGTTATTAATATTCACGGGTGGCGGTATATCACCTCAAGGCGAGCTTGTCGAAGGAAGGTAAAAATATTCCCAGACGCCACGACCTCAGAGTCGTTCCCTATTAGCATACTTAAAGAAGTGTCGGCGTTCAGCCGTCCTAAAATCTAGCGTCGTAGAGGTTCTAACAGTACACAGCCTACTAAAACATGGCTCACTATAAGCGGGTTAGAACAGCGTGGACATAAAGGTCGGTCATCACCGGTCAGCATGTAACTGTGTGTTGCGAAGGTATGACCTATTCTCAATCGGCAGAATATTACTTCTTCCCGTCGTTGGGTTCGGTGCGAGGATCGCCACTTTCCTAGTGTCGGTTTTAAACCACTGAGCTTACTACACTTCGAGTTCCAGGTGAAGGGGAGAGGAGGAGCGGGCGAGAAGATGGGGAGGGGAGGGAGGGGAGAGTGGATGGGGAGGGGGGGGAGGGGAGAGTGGATGGGGAGGGGAAGGGGTTTTCTGCCTCCGAGGCCGGTCGGAATTCAGCCTTCTGGATCCGTCAGTGCGGTGAAGTCATAACGAAAGTATGATTTAAGGTGATGATAATTCGGCGCACAACCTCATGTGTCGTGTCACAACGGCATGCTTTCCCTGTCAGGTTGTATGGCCTTCCGTCCGCTCGTGTCTGCTTCCTTTACTTTGATAGCCTATTCATTCCATCGTCAACGTTAAGTCCGCCAAACAATAACACGCGAGGTCAAAGGTGGTCGAACTTCAATGGCGTGTAATGAATATACATGCATGTACATGCATTTAAATAAATGGTAATATGCATTGTGTGATAATGCATACAAACCATCCAACCAACGTTAGCGGAAGGTGAGGGAGGGGAGCGGAGGGGGACGGGATCCTCCCCTGCTCTCCAATCCCAGAAGTCGAAAGGCAAATACAGTCCCGAGAGGCAGTCGTGCGGCGTTGAGGAAGCGGCAGAGGAGGGAAGTGGAAGAAGCAGCAGAGGAGGGAAGAGGAGGAAGCAGCAGAGGAGAGAAGAGGAAGAAGCAGCAGAGGAGGGAAGAGGAGGAAGCAGCTCAGCCCAGCCTCACCTCCGACTGCCAGAGGCGGCTGCCGATCACCGTCACAATGGCTCTCCGCCTGGCCGGCGCCGACCAGATGAACGTGCACCTGCCGAAACCGGCCTCGGGTCATGAGAAGCCGGCCTCGGGTCATCGGAAGCCGGCCTCGGGTCAATGGAAGCCGGCCTCGGGTCATCAGAAACTGGCCTCGGGTCATCAGAAGCCGGCCTCGGGTCATCAGAAGCCGGCCTCGGGTCATCAGAAACCAACCAACCTTGGGTCATTTGGGACCGGCCTTACCGAGGGGATTGGGAAAAAGTTAGCGTGCGAGCTCTCCCAACAATTTCGGATTTTAACCCGGCACCCTATGGAGTATGTCCTCCCAACCGACTCAGAAGCCATTCCTTCGAGTCGGCGATTTTATCCACGCATTAAGCTCTTCCCCCAATTATTTTGGAGAAGCTGCGCCACTCATTTTCGGCCGTTCCTACTCCATTGCATTGTGTGATATTTTCCTTCAAAACGTAACTTGCTTAATCCTGTTTCATATTTTGCGATCTGGTTACCATGGTTTGTAACAACGGCACGAATGATCAAAATAGGCAGAAGCGCCCATACAAGCGAACGCGATCGATCTCAAATCAGCACACATCGGACCCACGTCATAAATACCAAGATCGTGGCCAGTCGCACCGTTGTTTGGAAACTCAGACATCGCACCATTGTTTGGAAACACAGTGCCATTGTTTGGAGACCCAGACACAGTACCATTGTTTGGAGACCCAGACACCGTACCATTGTTTGGAGACCCAGACACAGTACCATTGTTTGGAGACCCAGACACAGTACCATTGTTTGGAGACCCAGACACAGTACCATTATTTGGCGACCTAGACACAGTACCATTGTTTTGAGACCCAGACACAGTACCATTGTTTGGAGACCCAGACACCGTACCATTGTTTGGAGACCCAGACACAGTACTATTGTTTGGAGACCCAGACACCGTACCATTGTTTGGAGACCCAGACACAGTACCATTGTTTGGAGACCCAGACACAGTACCATTGTTTGGAGACCCAGACACAGTACCATTGCTTGGCGACCTTGACACAGTACCATTGTGTTGAGACCCAGACACAGTACCATTGTTTGGAGACCCAGACACCGTACCATTGTTTGGAGACCCAGACACAGTACCATTGTTTGGAGACACAGACACCGTACCATTGTTTGGAGACCCAGACACCGTACCATTGTTTGGAGACCCAGACACCGTACCATTGTTTGGAGACCCAGACACCGTACCATTGTTTGGAGACCCAGACACAGTACCATTGTTTGGAGACCCAGACACAGTACCATTGTTTAGAGACACAGACACAGTACCATTGCTTGGCGACCCAGACACAGTACTATTGTTTGGAGACCCAGACACCGTACCATTGTTTGGAGACCCAGACACAGTACCATTGTTTGGAGACCCGGACACAGTACCATTGTTTGGAGACCCAGACACAATACCATTGCTTGGCGACCTAGACACAGTACCATTGTGTTGAGACCCAGACACAGTACCATTGTTTGGAGACCCAGACACCGTACCATTGTTTGGAGACCCAGACACAGTACCATTGTTTGGAGACCCAGACACCGTACCATTGTTTGGAGACCCAGACACCGTACCATTGTTTGGAGACCCAGACACAGTACCATTGTTTGGAGACCCAGACACAGTACCATTGTTTGGAGACCCAGACACAGTACCATTGTTTGGAGACCCAGACACAGTACCATTGTTTGGAGACACAGACACAGTACCATTGCTTGGCGACCTAGACACAGTACCATTGTGTTGAGACCCAGACACAGTACCATTGTTTGGAGACCCAGACACCGTACCATTGTTTGGAGACCCAGACACAGTACCATTGTTTGGAGACACAGACACCGTACCATTGTTTGGAGACCCAGACACCGTACCATTGTTTGGAGACCCAGACGTCGGGGGCGGCTGCCAGTCCGCCCTCCTTGCGTATGGCGGCCGGTGGCTGGAACTCGGCCACCAGGGCGTCCTGCTTCTGCGTCAGCGCCCGAGCCTCCTGCACGTCATCGATGACGTCACATTGGCGGTCGACGGTCATTGGCGTTTGTGGGCGCTGCGACGCCGGCTGAGATAGCACTGCCCCGATATTCCCGAACGTTTCCCTTTTACATTGTGATACATTAAAATTGTGTTTTCTCTTCAGATGGAATGACACGAAATTTCATTTCTATCCTGCTTTGCCCTGGCGTTTTCACGGGTTTTAGATTGATGAACGAGAGAGTGTTTGGAAACGTACTGCGCAACCGGGCCTTGAAGCCACACAACAGCTGAGGCATCACGCATTCGCCACTGACCAAACTGACCAAACTGACCAAACGGGCCGCATAGATCATTCCTGGGCGAAAATAATCGAAGAACTACAGTGGAAGTAGAAAAACTCGCGAGACCAATAGAGCCTGAGTTTGTATATGTTGTCAGGATGTACTGTCAAGAGGCGCTGAGCTCCCTGCCACTGTGATAGTCTGGACACCTATAGCAATACTCAAGTGCCGCAAGAATGCCTGTCTACCCACAACTTCAGCGTTCAACAAATTCACTCGTGAAAGTAAATAAGCGTAACCTAAAATATATCTGGGTACATTCAGCGACTTATCTTTGTTAAAGGGATTCTTGTAATTATGCGTTGAATAGTGTCGGCAATAGCCCGAGTCGGCAATAGGCGTAACTCCAGTCCTAGACTATTGCTCTTGCCCATGTCGAGTAATTACCGGCGTGGCTGGAGAACTGAATCAAAAAGTCAAATTATACGCCAGTAGCTACTAGCCACCGAAGAAGTTGTCGGGATACATTTGTGCCCAAATTCGGCTTCAGGTCTATGCTCGAATGTGACATTGTGCACTTCACAAATACCTGATGAGTTGGAAGAAAGGTCAAAACTGACGTTGTTGTGCCCTTCATGCTATCGCATACGTGGTTTCCTCGCTCTCGCCCATGCCGAACAAGCAGGTGACCATGTTAGCTTGGCTGCTTCCCTCCTTAAAACGAAGGACGGATCCGAAAGTGAGCGCACACGGAATGGTGAGGTGCACACCAAACGGTGGCAACAAGCCACACACGTATCGTGCCCTGGGCTGACCTTGTCGGAGAACACCTCGCTCTTGGAGTAGATGAAGGTCTGCGCCCCCTTGGGCGACAGCACGTTGCGTCCTCTCTCGGCGACCACCGGCCCCTGCAGCTTGTCCACGTGCAAGTCTCCCGCCTCGCTGATGAAGCTGAAGCAGGTGGCCTTGGTGTCCAGGTACTTGTATCGCATGAAGACGTTGTTTTCGCACAGCTCGCCCTTCAGGTCCGAGTAGGGACAGAAGCACTGGCAGGTGACAGGCTCGTCGCGGCGCTTGGACTGGTCGATCAGCGGGCTGGATGCGATAAACCCTGCCGACACGGCCGCAGAGACAACAGGTCAAGGCCACTGTGACGGTCGCTGCCGGCGACACCGGCAGCCATCTAGCGGTGTGAATGTGCACTACAAGTTGGCGTGTGGCCAGCAGAGCAGTGCTGCCCACCTGGGCTAGCAAATTGTTTTTTTTTCTTCATTTTGTTAAACTAGGCGCTTCGGCCTCCTTAGACCATTTCGCGCCGTTGATGAAAAGTCACAATTTATTAAATCGTTAAAGTCAATTTATAATTCCTGGATCAAGTTGGTTTGTCGTAAGAAAATGAAAAGAAGTTTGATGAGAACCGGGTGATCATCCCCCAACATTGAGGGTAAAGAGAAAGGGATGTTGTGTTCGTGGCAGTAATCGGTCATTGGTTTTCTATGGTTATGATATTGCGGGCAGTGTAGTAATATGTGTGGGATTGTAAGATGAGTGTTACATGATGGGCATGAAGGCCGAGGTCAAGCAGAATAAATAAATCGATGTGTGAGGTAAGTATGTCCTATGCGGATGCGCGATAGGACTTTTTCTTCGTGGCGGTTGATGTGAAATGATGGTGTCCGGATATCGACGACTGGCTTAATGTTCCGTAATTGTGCATGGTTTGTGTTTTGTGTCCAGGTTTGGTTCCAAAAATACCGAATTTTCTGTCGTATTGTTGATTTGATGGCGTCAAAATGTGGTGGGATTTCTGTGATATGTGGTAGTTGTAATGATTCTTTTGCGAGATGATCTGCTTCCTGGTTTCCTGGGATGCCGCAGTGACTGGGCACCCACAGGAAACGGACCTTCACGCCCATCGATTTAAGTGTTCCTAGTGCTTCATAAATATAAATATGGCAATGGTGTGAAAAGGAAAGTGACGAAAGAGATTGTAAAACAGATTTGGAGTCCGAACAAATGACGATGCTGCGCATGGGGTGGCAGAGAAAACGGTTGCGAGTATAACGGAGGGCAATGAGGATGGCATGTAATTCAGCGGTGAAAATTGATGCTCCGTCTGGTAATCGATGTTGTTTTTGGTATGTTCCCGAAACTATTGCATTGCCGGTAAGGTTAGCGTTTTTAGAACCGTCAGTATAAACGAAAGGTACGTGGGGATAACGAGCCCGAAATTTGATAAATTTTTGTTTAGTATATTCTGGGCAAAGCTGTCATTTTGGAGTGGTGGTGACATACAGAATGTGTCGTTCGGCTATTTGACACGATGGTGTAGCTGATGGAGAAATATAATTAATGCGTGGAATAGTGAAATGAAGTTGTTCAGAAACGTTTTGACTCGAGAAGCTATAGTGAGACCAGTTCGTCTTTCGGCTGGACCTAAATAATTATGATGTAAATGTGGGAGAATTTGTAATGACGCGTGTGTGGCGTGGTTTGCGTGAAATTGAATTTTTGAGGCGTACCTAAGTGTTTGTTGCATTCTACGGAGAGCTAGTGGAGGAATCCCCGATTCTGCTTGTAAAGAAATAATGGGTGAAGTAGTCATTGCACCGAGTGCGATACGGATAAATTCATTTTGAATGGTGTCTAAAATGCGTAAGGAGGATGGGCTGGCACCAGCATAGACTGCTGAGATGATTGAATACGGCTCAGCCGTATTACTGAGGATTTATATAGTTGTAAAAGAGTGTGACGATCGGCTCCCAATGGGGTGGATGTAATGCAGCGAAATAAATTTAGTCGGTGTAAACATTTGTTCTGGACGTATTTCATGTGTTTATGCATTGAAAGTCTGCGATCAAAAATAACACCAAGAAATTTAAATGAATGTACAAAAGATATGTAATTTTGCCCGAGGTGAAGCTGTGTTTCTGGGTTTGGACAGGGAGTGCATTTGCTAAAAATAATGGATGCAGATTTGGGAACCGAAAAATTGAATCCGTACTTCATGGACCATATCCTGTTTAGAGCATTTTGAAGCCGAATCAAACAATTTTCGTAATTTTGGTCCGAGCACCAAATTGCACTATCGTCGGCGAATAGGGAATACGATACATTTGGAGGCATGTCGGCGAAAACGTCGTTAATGATGATGTTAAATAAAACTGGTGATATGCAACTTCCTTGTGGTAGTCCGTTTTCAAGAAAATGTGGATCGGAAATTGCTGACCGGCACCTGATGTTGAATTTAAGCGAACCAGATAAGAAACCTATTAAATAATGTGCTCAGTGTCCTTTTATGCCGAGATGTTGAATTTTTAAGATCGGTGCTGGTTTGAAAACCATATTGTAAGCCTTGCTGATATCCAAAAATACTGCGACAGTGTGTTGATGTTTTTTGTATCCTAGGCGGATGTCTGTCTCTAATCGAATAAGATGATCCATTGTACTGCGTCCTCGCCGAAAACCACATTGAAAGGGAGATAAAAGTGAATTTGTTTCCAGGTGCCATGTCAGTCTTTTAATTGCTATGCGTTAAAAAAGTTTTCCTAAACAACTGGTGAGTGCAATGGGTCGAAAATGTGTGGGGTTACTATGGTCTTTGCAGGGTTTTGAATAGGGATAATGATAGCTTTTTTCCATGCTTCAGGAAACACATTATTTAACCATTATGAATTAAATGTGTCTAAGATGCATTGTTTGGTGTGGTCAGATAAATGTCAAAAGAAGGAATAATGCAATTTGTCAGGCCCTACTGAAGTGTTACCGGCGGAGGAAATGGAATTCTGTAGTTCGGAAAGTTGAAAAGAAGCATTGTAGTCCTCCGTATTGTCGGATTGAAAGAGTTCGAGATTGGTGTGAAAAGGGTGTTGTGCATTTGGTAGGAAATTAGGTCGGTAGTTCTCATCAGAGCTATTGTGGGCTATGGTATCAGCTATGGTATTGACGATGGTTTGTGGGTCTGTAATGGTGAGATTGTGGGTTTTGAGGGCCGGTAGAAATTTAAATGGGGACCGTCCGGACAGCCGTCGGATTAATTGCCATATTTTACTTAAAGGTGTTTGAAATGTGAGCTGGTGATAAGGCCCATGAACGGCGCTTGGCATCGCGAATGATGCGGCGGGTCCTCGCACGTTCGCGGTTACGGATGTATAAATTTTCTTGATCGGGATGTCGTAAATAATTTATAAAAGCTCTTTTTCATACCGCAATTGCTGTTGAAATTTCTTGACACCACCAAGGTACTGTTTTTCTTTTTGTGAATGGTTTTGTAAGTGGAATAGTCGTGGAAGCTGCCTCGAAAAGGGTATTTGTAATGGAGTTGATGCTTTCGACAGGAGAAATGTTGGGGGTTGTACTGCAAATAAGAAAGCTCCTGAAATGTTGTCCAATCGGCTTTTGAAATATTCCAGCGGGGAATAAAACTGGGTGTGGTGTCAGTCGCCGTTGACAAAAGTGGGTGACAATTTGATGGGATAGTGGTCGCTGTCGTGGATGTCGGTTTTTATGGTCCAATCAAAGTCGTTTGCCAGGATGGGGGAACAAATAGATAAATCAATGGCTGTTGCTGTATCATGTCCAAGGTGAAAAAGGTTGGTTCTCCGGTGTTAAGAATTACTAAATTATGCCGGTCTAAAATTTGTTCAATGATGTGGCCGCGAGTGTCTCCTTGTGTACGTGCTTGATCCCAGGCTGGACTGTGTGCATTAAAGCCTCCGAGTAATATGAAAGGGTTCTTGAAATGTCTTATAAGGTTTTCTAAATGTGTCAAAATATTTGTGTTGTCGGTTTGTGATGGAACATAGATGGAACACACATCTATATTTCTACTATGTAAACGTAATGTACAAGCTACGGCTTGTAATGATGAATTGAGTGTAATTTGTGTATGTGTGTAATCATTGTTTATGTAAAGTGCGGTACCGCCACTGCGGTGTGTTCCACGTACCTCGTCGTGGCCGTACAGCGAATAATTGGAAATATTAAAATTATATGTATCGGTGGGCAAGAACCAGGTTTCCTGAAGTGCGATGAGAATAGGTGTGAGAATACTAAAAAAGCTTTCATTTCGGCCCATTTGGATAATAAACTATGGCAATTCCATTGGAGAAATATGGTCATTGGTGCGAATTAATATTTGTTGGCACCTTTCGGTGCCTGACGCAGCCACGATTGCAGTTCAGGTGGGTACGTGTGTTGAGTGCGGCCGGCGGTGGTTGGCTCGCTCGAGCCGTCCGGCCGACCGGTGACCTTGGCAGGATCACGCCGGCCGGCCACTGCCGCAGGGGACGCCCGCCGGCTGGGAGTCGGTCGGGTCACGTGGGCGCCGGCCGGCGCTGGGCCGGACCGCCGGCCCGCTGACGGGGAACGAGAATTTGCTCCCACAGCGGAGTGACTGCGGGGCCTATCACTCCCCCTGGAGTGGTCCGTTTGTTTGGAGCCGGAGTGGTCTGAGTGTTGGGAGCCGGGGTGGTTTGTGTCGGAGTGGTCTGAGTGTTGGGAGCCAGGGTGGTTTGTGTCGGTGTGGTCATTGGAGTAAGTTTGTTTAGAGGAGCTAAACCTGGAATCATGTCTGTTTGCATCGAGGCAGAAGTAGTGTTGACGCGACGTGTGGGGGAGCACCTGTGGCCGCCTGAGCATACGTTTTCGTTGACGGGGAGGTGGCTTCGACAGACCGTCGGGCATAACACCCCGGTCGTGGCCTTCACAGCGCAGACCTCCTTCTCCTTGCGCCATACTGGACAGAGGGGTGATGTGGTCAGGTGGTCGGGTGTGTTGCAGTTGAGACAGTGGACAGGTGGAATCAGGATGGAGTAATTCACCACACTTTGGGCAGTGTGCTGTTTGGGGACAAGTCTTGCTGCCATGCCCAAAGCGCTGACAATTGAAACAGCGGAGAAGATTTGGAATAAAGACACGGACTTGGAATCGGATGTAGCCGGCGAGAAGGGTCTTGGTAAGAGTTGTAGAGTTGAAGGTAAGGACTAGGAGACTTGTGTCACGTTTCTGACCATCTTTGAAGGATGTGATGCGGCGGACATGGGTCACCCTCTCCGGCCTGAGCTCCGCTTGAATATCTTCCTGAGACATGAAGCGGAGCTCCGGCGCGAAGACGGTTCCCTTGGCGGAATTGCGGTTGGAGTGGAGTGAAATGGTTACGGATTTACCACAAAATGTGGTGGTACGGAGGAGGGCTTAGGTCTGGGCTCGGATTTGGGTTTTGATGACGAGGGTTCCGTTGGCTGGGGCTTCAATGTCAGGATTGGCTAAGGAACAAATTGCGAGGAGCTACTTGGTTGGCCAGAAAACATTGACACGACGAAAGGAGACGGACTCCTCGACAGGCTTTACTACGATGTATGATCCAGCACTGTCGAGGTAGGGTTCAATGGGTTCAGGTTGGAATGACGTGGTCTGGTTCGAGCGTGGGTCAGCGGCATGGAGAGTGATGGTCTGGTCTGGATTGCGAAGCGAGGTCGTGGTCTTGGGAGAAGGGGTCGGCGAGGTGCAAAGGGCTTCCATGGCGTCGTCCAAAGGTATTGTCCGGCGCGGGTCATCAACGGTGGTATCGAGAAGTGGGACATCATGTGCAGAGTCCGGGGTCGCGCGATGGTCGTCAGGTGTAGCGATTGGTGGAAATTCCGTCTCGGAGTCCGGTGGCGAGCTGGGGTCTGTATCCTTCTTTCGTTTTTTCCCCATCGCGGGGAAAAAACCTACCTAATGAAATATAAATAAACAAGAACACTAAGAAACATAGGGAATTGAAATACGATGAGGGAAAAACAAATCCACGTTGGGTGACAGGTGTCACCCCTAGAAACGAACGAAAAGAGGACAGGTGTCGCCCCACGAAAATGAAAAATATAAACTGCTGTAACAAGCAGTCAGTCGCGCCAAGATTATCGCACAGCGGAGTAGTCAGCGCGCTCTGATATTGTATGAGCGGATAGTACTGAATACTCCATGAGCAGATTGGTCGTTTCTGCGGGCTCTTGCAGGAGACTGGATAAGTTAAGCTATGCAGTGATACCGAGTGGTGTGGTTTAGCTGCGAAGAGTGAAGAATGCACGACACGTTGCAGCAACAACAAAGCAAGTGCACGAATTCAAAGGACGCCAAATCAGAAGTGGAAAGACTGAATAGAGACTGAAGCCAAACGAACAGCAGTGTAATGGCAAAATTCACCGCGGACAAAACGTAAGATCAACACATCTACTGGTATTTCTTTCAGATGCGACTTTTATCCACTTTGAATGTCTTTTTTACTTATTCTCATTTGGTCTTCACTGACGGGGCTGCAGTTTATACTGCACTGCAGTGTGTACTGCCTTTATACTGCATTGAAGTTAACCGGAAAGGTGGACTTTGCATCAAGAGACCAGCATCCAAATTCGAAGCAATCACATCGAATTCCTTCAGCTTATGAAGTCAAAATTGCCTTCATAAGTTTAGCTTCCCATTGTTTTACTCCTCACGCCACTAGTCGATCCATGAGCGGGGCATAAAAGAAGTGAATCCCTCCTCCCTTCAGTCATCAGACGTTGTTCTAGATTCTAGATAAATTATGTCGGTCTGCCACCGCCACAAACCCCACACATCACGCCCTACCCACCCATGTTTTTGCAGACGCCGTCCTTCTTGAAGCACTTGCTGTTGCTGCCGCAGGTCAAGTAGAGCCGCATGCGGAACAGGTCGTTTCCGGTCAGCTTCAGTCGGAAGTCGCTGCCATACTTTGACCGGTCCAGACGCACCTGAGTGCAGAAGGGTGCAGAAGGGTGCAGAAGGGTGCAGAAGGCCACCCGGCGTACTCAGGTGTGAGTGTCTGATACGGCGGGCCGTTTGTGACGCGGAGAGTTTCAGCAGAGGTGGGCAGAAACACAACTGGGCGGTATCGTTGGTGGGTGTATTAGGATGACTTTTACAACCTGGGGAGCATGGAGTATTCAGTATTATACACTCACAGATATCCAGAGCTCATTGACTACTCCGTCCTGCCAGTTTTGGCGCGATTGACTGCCCGTCGCCACAGTTCTTTATTTTTCATTTTCGTGGGGCGACACCTGTCCTCTTTTCGTTCGTTTCTAGGGGTGACACCTGTCACCCAACGTGGATTTGTTTTTCCCTCATCGTATTTCCATTCCCTATGTTTCTGAGTGTTCTCGTTTATTTATATTTCATTAGGTAGGTTTTTTCCCCGCGATGGGGAAAAAACGAAAGAAGGATGCAGACCCCAGCTCGCCACCGGACTCCGAGACGGAATTTCCACCACTCGCTACACCTGACGACCATCGCGCGACCCCGGACTCTGCACATGATGTCCCACCTCTCGATACCACCGTTGATGACCCGCGCCGGACAATTCCTTTGGACGACGCCATGGAAGCCCTTTGTTCCTCACCCACCCCCGTTCGTACCAAGACTACAACCTCGGCTCGCAATTCCGACCAGACCATCACTCTCCACGCCGCAGACACACGCCCTAACCAGACCACGCCATCCCAACCTGAACCCATCGAACCCTACCTCGACAGTGCTGGCTCTTTCATAGTAGTCAAGACTGTCGAGGAATCCGTTTCCTTCCGCCGTATTAACGTTTTCTGGCCGACCAAACAACTCCTCTCTATCTGCTCTTTAGCCAATCCTGATATCGAAGCCCCTGCCAACGGAACCCTTGTCATCAAAATCCAAACCCGAGCCCAGACCAAAGCCCTCCTCCGTGCCACCACGTTTTGTGGTAAATCCGTCACCATATCACTCCACTCCAACCGCAACTCCACCAAGGGCACTATCTTCGCGCCGGAGCTCCGCTTCATGTCCGAAGCGGATATCCAAACGGAGCTCAGCCGGCGGGGGTGACCCACGTCCACCGAATCACCTCCTTTAAAGACGGCCAGAAATGGGATACAAGCCTCCTTGTCCTCACCTTCAACTCTACCACTCTTCCCAAGACTCTCCTCGCCGGCTACATCCGATACCAAGTCCGAGTATTTATTCCCAATCCCCTCCGCTGTTTCAATTGCCAGCGCTTCGGGCATGGCAGTAAGACGTGTCGCCAAACAGCCCGCTGCCCGAAGTGTGGTGAACCACCCCATCCTGACTCCACCTGCTTCAAACCTGCCCATTGCCTCAGCTGCAACTCATCCGACCACCTCACCACTTCCAACCTCTGTCCAGTCTGGCGACGGGAGAGAGGTTTGCGCCGTCAAGGCCACGACCGGTGTCTCCTACCCGCAGGCCCGGAGGACCGTCGAAGCCACCACCCCGACCACCAAAACGTACGCCCAGGCGGCCACCATTGCTCCCTCTACACATCGCGTCAAAACAAATTCCACGTCCACACAAACAGAACTTATACCAGGCCTGGCACCACTCACCAAACTAAAACAAATCACCATGACGACACAAATAACTCCGGTTCCCGATACACCTACCACTCTAGCTCCTAACAAGCGGACCACCACAGGAAAGAGTGACAGGCCCCTTAGTCATTCGGCTGCGGGAGCAACTTCCCGTTCACCATCAGCGGGCCACCGATCGAGCCCTGCACGTCTAGTGCAGGCCGGCGCCCACGTGACGCGACCGACTTCCAGCCGGCGGGCTTCCCCGCGGCAGTAACCGGCCGCCGTGACCTCGCCAAGGTCACCGGTCGGCCGGACGGCTCTGGCGGGTCCACCGCCGCCGTCCGCACCCAACCCACGTGTCCGCCGGAGCTTCACTCTTGGCATCGGCATGCACCGAAAGGTGCCGACAAACATTAACACTTTTTCTCCCAATGTCTACATTTTTACAGTGGAATTGCCATAGTTTATTATCCAAATGGGCCGAAATTAAAGCTTTCTTCAGTATTATCACAACAATTCTAATCGCACTCCAAGAAACATGGTTTTTGCCAAATTATACATATAACTTAAATATTTTCAGTTACTCACTGTACCGTCACGACGAGGTCCGTGGACCACATCGCATGGCGGTACAGCACTTTACATCAACAAGGATTTTACACATACACAAATAACGCTTAATTCACCATTACAAGCAGTAGCTTGTACTGTACGTTTGCATGGTAGGAATATAGATGTATGTTCGATTTATATTCCACCACAAACCGACAACACACAATTTTTGACAAAATTAGAAAATCTTATAGCACATTTCAAGAATCCTTTCATTTTATTTGGCGATTTTAATGCCCATAGCCCAGCGTGGGACATACTTATTTAGTAGGTTTTTTATCAGGTTCTCGTCGATTCCACATCAGGTGTCGGTCAGCCATTTCCGATCCACATTATCTTCAGAACGGCCTTGCACAGGGAAGTTGTCTTTCACCAGTATTATTTAACATTATCATTAATGATCTGTTCGATGACATGCCTGCCAAAAAATCATATTCACTATTTACAGATGATAGCGCAACTTGGTGCTCCGGCAAAAATTATGAACATTGTTTAATACGCTTGCAAAACACACTTGACAGAATACACGAATGGTCCCTGAAGTATGGTCTCATTTTTTCGGCCCCAAAATCTGCAGCACTGATATTTAGTAAATCGACACCATGCCGAAACCCAAATACACCGCTTCACATCGGGAGCAGCCACATACCTTTTGTAAATTTATTTAAATTTCTTGGTATTGTTTTTGACCGCAGGCTTTCAATGCATAAACACATGAAACACATCCAGAACAAATGTTTTCACCGACTCAATCTATTTCGATGCATCATTTCTTCATCAGTTGGAGACGATCGCCATACACTTCTACTACTTTACAAATATTTAGTTCTACCCATAATATAATATGGTTCCGTAGTATATGCCAGTGCCAGCACATACTCCTTAAAAATTTTGGACACCATTCAAAATAAATTTATCCGTATCGCACTCGGTGCAATGACTACTTCACCCATCATTTCCTTAGACACCGAAGCAGGAATCCCTCTATTAGCTCTTAGACGAATGCAACATGCACTTAGGTATGCCTCAAGAATTCAATTTCACGAAAACCACCCCACACACACATCCTTGCACGTTCTTCCAAATCTAAATCATGATTTTCTCGGTCCATCGGAAAAAAGAACTGGCCTCACCATAGCATCTCGTGTCAAAACATTTTCTACAGAACTTCAATATAATATTCGACACATTACTGTTATTACTCCACCAACTACACCACCGTGGCAGACGGCCGGACGTCACGTGACTTATCTAACCACCACCGCAAAATCACAACTTTGTCCAGAATATGTCAAGCAAAAATTCCACCAGCTTCGGTCTCGATATCGCCATGTTCCCTTTATCTTTACTGACGGATCTAAGGATGCTAACACTACAGGAAACGCCATAGTTTCGGGTACACATACAACACAACATCGCCTACCAAACGGAACTTCCATTTTCATCGCCGAATTACACGCCATTCGCGCAATTACACGCCATAATTGCCCTTCGTTATATTCGTAATCGTTTCCTTTGTCACCCCATGCGCAGCGTTGTTATTTGTTCTGACTCAAAATCTGTTCTTCAATCACTTTCTTCACTTTCCTTTTCACACCATTGCCATATTTCCATCTATGACACACTTCAAACACTTTACATGATGGGCGTGAGGGTCCGTTTCCTGTGGGTGCCCAGCCACTGCGGCATCCCAGGAAACGAAGAAGCCGACAAATTAGCTAAATAATCATTACAACTTCCAAACATTATAGAAACTCCACGACATTTTGACGGCATTAAATCATCAATACAACAGAGAATTCGACATTTTTTTACTCAAAACTGGACACAAAAAAAACAAACCATGCACAATTACGACTTATTAAACCTACTGTTGAACCATGGACATCAACTTTTTTTTAAACCGACACGAAGAAAAAGTCCTATCACGTTTACGCATTGGGCATACTTTTCTCACCCATAGATATATTTACACTGCTTCGCCTCGACCTTCATGCCCATCATGCAACACCCATCTTACAGTCACATATATACTTCTACACTCAACAATACTATAGACCTCGAAGAACACTTACTAATTACTGCCGGACACACAACATCGCCCTTTCTTTGCCCACACTACTGGGAGATCAACACCCTTTTATAATCAAACTACTTTTAATCTTTCTCAGACAAACAAACTTGTTCCAGGAATCATAATTGGACTTTTACACCATAATTGTTTTTTTTCTTCTTCACGGCACGAAATGGCCTTAGGAGGCCGAAGTGCCTATTTTAATAAACCTCAAACCTAGGGAGCAATTTCCGCTTACATTGACTACATGCTACGCGTGAAATTGTTGAAGTTGCAATTGTATATATGCATGCATACATATTCATACATATATATATAATATACATTACATATTAATATGGCAGGTTTAGTGGTAAATGAGCAATATATGACGGCATGTTAATGTACCACGTTCATTATACAGCTTGATACTACAGATCCACGGAGTGGTCGGTTTAGATCCCTGTCGTCTCGCTAAAGTGGCGTACTTTTCAAAAGTAGAATCGGCATAAAGGGCATATTGATCGAAATTCGGATATGCGATAACAAGAAAGCACGACTTTTAAGCGACCGTCACCCTGCTGATGATTGCATGCTCTAAAATGAAGTCATCAGCGATCAAACAAATAAATGCTAAGATAGAATACAAATATTAGATAAACTAACAATGAAACAGATAATGAAGCTAATCAATGACCTAGTATATTTCCTCTTCGTACCTGCGCCGAACTGCACCACCAAGCATAGTCACACCCGGGTAGGTCAAGCACACCATCTCACCTGTTCGTAGATCTCCTTGGTGACGGTCACAGGTCGCGGGTCAATCGGATCCGAGTACTGGAACGTCTCGGGCACCAGCACCGAGCCGTAGTCGAACACGCCGTGCTTGAACACGGCCGTCTTCATCTGGTACACCTCCTCGCTGGTCTTGCGGCAGTTGTCTAGGTCCTGCAGCAGCGGCGCGTAGCCGTCGCGCCAGTAGTCGCTCTCGAAGGAGCCCTCCGACAGACCGATCTCGACGTTCTCGAAGTTGACGGTGACGTGTTCGTCGCGGTCGGGCTCCTGGATCGGACTGCGCACGCCCAGCGTGCGCGCCACGAACGCGTGGATCTTGCCCGGGCCGCAGCGGCGCAGGTCGTCGATCGAGATGATGTACATCTTGAAGACGCTGTTGTACGCAATGTTGCAGCCGAACTTGTCGGTGATGCACGCGGCGCCCTCCAGCTCGGCGGCCATCGGGCCGCTCCGGAACTGGGGGTTTTCCGGAGGGCATTTCAGCGGCTTGTCGACCGCCAGATCCTTCATCTCGTAGCACGGCACATGCAAGAACCATTCGTCGATAATTTGCTGGAATAAATACTTCTTGTACACTGCGAGATTGGCGTCGACGTAATACTTGTATACGAAGGACTTGATACTCTCATCGTACATAGGTGCCATTTCTGTAATTGTGAGATCGGTGTATGCCTTGAGGTCTGCGTAAGGTATATTGCTACCCCACGTCTTATCCGTTTTGGCTTTTGCCCACAATTCATTGAACTCTCTCAAACTGTCTGCTGCATCTTCACTTTGACTAGATGCCCGGTGGAGTAAGGGTAAGACAAACAGAACGAAACACAAAACACTTGTGATGGTTAAACGTTGTTTTGCCATCGTGACAGGAGTTACTAATTATAAGCATCACATGATGAACATGAAACAATTTAGGCCTATGGCAATCACCAAACAAAGAAAAAGACAAGGGATCAAATGAAATGCTACATGAATGCAAACAAGACAACTTCTACAGGCGATTGAAACTAAAAAAAAAATGTATTAGCGCATGGCATAATCGCAGCAACGCCTTCCACCGTGCTTCTCAGCAAATAGCTCGTGATGTCCCAAGCTTTTC
Source organism: Ashinkailepas kermadecensis (assembly GCA_034440615.1). Taxonomy (NCBI): domain Eukaryota; kingdom Metazoa; phylum Arthropoda; class Thecostraca; family Neolepadidae; genus Ashinkailepas; species Ashinkailepas kermadecensis. The sequence goes on along the minus strand of JAOTOM010005125.1, from coordinate 482,130 downwards.
GAAATACTGATGCTGTCTGCGTCACCTTTTTATTCTCACAGCAAACGCGGATTTACATGACAATATGTCTGCTGTCTTGCTATCTTATGAGTATACGTACAGGAAGTAAATTTAAGCATTAAGCATACTTTATGCCATCGCAGAAGTCCAGCCCGTTGCAAAGACGTTACACGTGCCAATATGGTGCACCAAAAGATATGTTTTTGAGTTAGTGGAAATGGCGAGGTGGTGTAGTGTTATAGCGACCGGGCTGGCGGATTACGATGGGCGCTGCCTCCCATGGCCAGCGAAAGACCCATCATTGCCAGCTTGACGTGATCAGCAGGGTTGAAGATGAAATGACTATGACCATGACGAAAATCGCTGGGAGAATACATGGGAAAATCGCTCTGGACCTCCAAGAATTCCGCCAGAGACCTAAAAAATGTCGAGGGACCCGACAAAACGTACCAGGGGTCGACAAATCGCGGTGGGGCATACAAATATGGGACTGCTGCCACGAAACATCACGCCGGGTCCTGCACTTCGGACAATTCAGAAGATGTTCCGAACAAATCGCGTCGGGCTCCTGGAACCACGCGCCTTGGCCCGAAAAAATGCACCGGGGCCATGAGAAATCGCGCCCATACCCGAAAAATCGCGCTAGGGCCCCACAAGCTTGCGTCGGGGCACAAGTGAACACAGCGGGGCCTTAACCCTTGCCGTCTCGGGGTTCTTCCCCCCCCCTAAGGTTTTCTGCGAATAGTGAAAAACGGCGAGCTGCAGCGCGCCTAAATTTGGCATACCTTTTACACATACATTTTGACATGTGCAAATATTTTTAGATCCGGTCATCCACGGTCACTTAGTTATTCGAGGTGAAGTAAGGTCACCTCGAGAAAGTTTAACCAGTCTTTACGCTTTAATGGGTAAGGATACTTGAATGAAACTTTCAGCGTTAACTTATCTTTATGGACGCAACAAAGGGTACCAGATGATTTTTTAAATTTTGTGTTTTCAAACTTCTTGATTTTCATATTTGCCCATGAGCGTGAAAGGCGATGAAAAGCGATGCGATAAACAGGAACCGTCGTCCTGTTAACCCGTCCTCTCGGTCAGATTCTCGCACCCTCAAACATCAGATTGCGTGAGTACGTCAGATTTTCTCACCTCAAAAGTGAAGTCACTAAGGGTGTTGATGAGACCACAACTGACTTCATGTTTTTGGCTTCGCAGAATTCATTTTGGGTAAGTTTTCAAAAACATATTTGAAAGCAGAAAAGGAAGGCGAAATCGACGATGGTCCTAAAATGGTTCCGCAGCCAACAATACAAATTGTTACTTTTATAGACTTTTCAGTAATTAGGTTTCGATCATTTGAATTTTATTGATGTAGCGCACCGAGAAACGCTATTTTAAGCAAACGTAAGCTAATACAAGTGCTTACTTTAGCCCGAATCTTCTATTTTAGCTCTAATGGTAAAATATGCAAGACAAATAGTCATGAAAAGCGCAATTTTTGTATTACAAAAAATCATCTGGTGCGTTTTGGCGAGTCTCTAAAGATAACAAATTCTGAAAGTTGCATTTACGTATTTTTACTCGTTCAAGCGTGGCGACTGGTTGAACGTATTTGGAGATGACCTCACTTGACCTCAACTAAGTGAGCGTGGATGACCCGACCTAAAAAATATTCACACGTCAAATTTATTTCGGAAAAGATATGATAACTTCTGCAATATACCGCCGTCCGGTGTGTAGTAGTCGAGACAATATACCGCCTACAAGCATGGCTGGAGATCCCGGGCGGGTCGGGATTCCAGACCCCCCCCCCCTAGTATACTACCCTGTTACTACCCTGTTAATGTTATTTGCGATTTTCCCTATTCAACCCGAAAATATATTCTGAAGATAAGGACTTTAAACCCCATGACTTGGTGAGAGATCTTCAGCCTTCCCTGCAAGCGTCGACAAGGAACCAGACGCTCCCCTTCCAGGGGATGGAGGGAAAATAGCCTGTCATTTCCAACAAGCTTCTCATCCGGAACGCCACTTCTCCCTCAAAGTCGGGGGAAAATGTTGCGCACGTGCTTCAAAATGGCTCACGTGCGGGTTTTTCGTCACTGGTGGATTTTGTGAACACCAACGACGCCCATATTCTGCTTCATCACGTGTGACGTCCGCCGTTTTTTCGACCAAATCTTCCACTTCAGCCAAAACTGAATCCAGTAAAATGCCAGCACTGATCATTCCATAGACATTATCAGTAAACCACACAAAACACATCGTTCTGCCCAGCTAACACATCATAAATGCACGGCCATCTTCCCTGTGCGAGGCGCCACACCGACACAGCGCAGTCGTTCTCAACAGCACCACGCGAACAGGCGAACAGCAGCACGACACACAGGCAGGGTACGGCAGGCGTCATCGTGACAGGCGAACAGCAGCACGACACACAGGCCGGGTACGGCAGGCGTCATCGTGACAGGCGAACAGCAGCACGACACCCAGGCCGGGTACGGCAGGCGTCATCGTGACAGGCGAACAGCAGCACGACACACAGGCAGGGTACGGCAGGCGTCATCGTGACAGGCGAACAGCAGCACGACACACAGGCCGGGTACGGCAGGCGTAATCGGGACGTCCAGTGTACGACACTCGACTGAGATCAAACTAGCGCAGCCAACAGAGCCTGCTTCGCTTCCGAGTCACGCCGACCCACGACGCGACGCGTTACGGAACAGCGCAGACGTCGGAGACCGACCAACGTCCGCACTGACCCTCGTGCGGAGCCGGACGTCGAACCACCACGAGGTCACAGTCCGGCCACTGACCTCTCTGTGCGGAGCCGGAGGCTGACAAACGAAAGCCACATAGTCAACAAAAGAGATGGCTTTCTTTCTTCACTCCAGGATGGCTTCCTTTCCTCATTTTGGGGATGGATTCCTCACTCAAAAATGGTTTGCTTGCCTCACTCTAGGGATAGCTTTTTTTCCTCACTTTGGGATGGATTCCTCACCCAGGAATAGCTTTCTTGCCTCACTTTGCGTGTGCTGATATTTCCTTCCGATCCGTTTGAGCTAGCGCTTCCCTCCACCTGACCTGACCTGTTTGTTATTTGGGTTTAAAGGGCGCATCGACTGCAATGGTCATATAGCGCCCATTGATCTGACCTGATTTGACAGGCAAGATACTACCGTACACGGCATGGATGGCCTGGAGCAAGACCCGACCGGCGAGGTGGTCTTGTCCATCGCCTTTTCCAGCCGCCCACATTCGCACACTATCCGAGGAAATCTCAAACCGGCCTGGGCGTGGCGTTCAATGGTGTGAATCTTGCGAGCAACCCAAACACATGTCCACACAGCCGACGGACTTTGAAACATAGCCTGGTGGCGGGTGTTGCCTAAACTCGCGCGCTCCCTGCTTTTTGGCGACCACAAGCAACCCAGTGACCTTGAAGAACGTTTGCGACTAGTGATGAGGTGACTAACATCTCGTGAGGCGACGAAGGTGGACAATACATCAATACTACATACACACAGGATCTAAAGACGCCACAGGATGGCCCCAAGGACAGCTGTTTTGCCGTGCACGGGTCACCCGACCCACGCACCATGGCCTCAGGGCAACAGCGCATCTGACCCCACAACTCCGCCTCAACAGCTCAATGTTAGCCCAACGTCCGACGCGTCACCACGTGTCTAGACACGGTCCGGGTCGTCGAGACAACCACACACACTGAGCGGACTCCAACCACACACTGAGCGGACTCCAACCACCCACTGAGCGGCCGGTGGGACTCGAGCCCACGCCCCGCCACAGGCAGCTCACAGGTCGGCACCATGCCGCCGGCCATCCCCAGTAAAAAGCCCGACAAACTAAGAATATGCACACCAAAAATGCGCACATCAAAAACTGCAACAATACCATGGGCTCGGCAGCGTTGGTAGCTAAACAAACTGTCATTGATGTGATGAAACAAAGCATAAAGCGAGTCAATTTAGTCACGGATTGGGTGTCAATGCCAGTGATCACAGCAATTGTCAGACCACCACCCCTCAGACCAGGCCACAGACCTCCACCCATCAGCCAGGCCACAGCCTCCACCCATCAGACCAGGCCACAGACCTCCAGCCCTCAGACCAGGCCACAGACCTCCACCCCCTCAGACCAGGCCACAGACCTCCACCCATCAGACCAGGCCACAGACCTCCATCCCTCAGACCAGGCCACAGACCTCCACCCCTCAGACCAGGCCACAGACCCCCACCCCCTCAGACTACGCCGCAGACCTCCACCCCTCAGACCAGGCCACAGACCCCCACCCCCTCAGACTACGCCACAGACCTCCACCCCTCAGACCAGGCCATAGTCCTTCTTCGCACCAGAACTCAGAATTCCCCACACCAGTCTCGACCTTCATCGCACCAGTATCGACCTTCCGCACACCGGTCTCGATCTTCTTCGCACCAGTTCCCTGAGACCTTCCTCAGCCCTGTCCTCAGACCGGTTGCCACACCAGTCCTCACACAGCAGTCCTCCCGCCGGACGTTCCTCGGCAGCCGCCGCGCCACACTGGCCAGTGACCTTGACGGCTCGGTGTGTCGGTGACCTCAGACCTGGGACCTCAGACCTTTGGCCGAGGCGCGGCCACCACGCCGTGTACGGTCCGGTTGTGCACCTTGAGCGCGCTGGTGGTGAGGAAGCCGCGGCCGCACGGCTCGCACCGGTGCGGCCGACGGTCCGTGTGCACCCACTCGTGCGTCTTGAGGTTGCTCCTGTCGCGGAACTGCCTGCCGCACACCTGCCGGCCGCCGGCCACCTGGGTCATGTGGGTCACGTGGCGACTCGTATGGCCGCGGGTCATGTGGGTCACCTGGGTTACGTGGGTCACGTGGCGGCTCGTACGGCCGCGGGTCAGGTGGGTCACCTGGGTCACGTGGCGGCTCGTACACCCGCGGGTCATATGGGTCACCTGGGTCACGTGGGGTCATGGTTCGTGCGGTCCATGTGCATAGGTGTCTAATGTCAACTGCACACCCCAATATCGGGCACAGGTGCAATTGGAAGAAAACTATTGCAAAAACTACGAATTCAGATCCACCGGAGATTGCGTGAAACGTGAAAACTACCAAATCTGATGCGGGCCGGGATCAAATATCAACTGAGAAGTCCAACGCCAGGTGCAGTAAGAGTAAAGTGCTAGCAAATAACAACTTCAACAATCCCCGACCACTCTCCGGGAGAGCCGCACCCCGACCGCTCCTCTGGGGAGCCGGGCCCGCACCCCGACCGGCCTCACCCCGCACATGAAGGGCTTCTCGTCCGTGTGGGTGCGCATGTGACCCTTGAACACGCTGCTGGACACGAAGCCCTTGCCGCAGATGCTGCACATGTAGGGCGTGTCGTTGTTGTGTCCTGCAACGAGACAACGGTGACGTCATACTGCAGACTGCAGACGACACACACACACACACCAGTTACGTCATTCTACAGCCTGCAGCAGGCATACAATAGTGACGTCATACAACAGTCTGCAGAGGACACACACCGGTGACGTCATACTACAGCCTGCAGAGGACACACACCGGTGACGTCATACTACAGTCTGCAGAGGACACACACCGGTGACGTCATACAACAGTCTGCAGAGGACACACACCGGTGACGTCATACTACAGCCTGCAGAGGACACACACACACCAGTGACGTCATACTACAGCCTGCAGAGGACACACACCGGTGACGTCATACTACAGCCTGCAGAGGACACACACACACACACACACACACCAGTGACGTCATACTACAGCCTGCAGCTGCGCAGAAGCGACGTGTCAACAGGAAGTGGGGACACATGCAATACGTCATACTGCAGCGACAGTAAGCGGGAAAACAGGAGCGACGTCACACACGGTTCGCTTCCTGACTTTGGTGCCGAAAAGTAACGTATAAATGACGTCACTACACAGTCTGGTGAACACTGTCATCAGGGGCAGGGAGGCGGTAACCGCCTCCACCGTACCGGCTTCAGAATGGAATGTAGCATGCTGGGCGATGGTGATGAAATGCTTCCACAAAATTAATTTAAATCGATGTGCCCAAAAATGAGAAACTTGGGCATTTGTAAGACACTTGGTAAGGAACTTAATGCGATGCACTGAGTGCCATTGCTAAATGTTTTCTTACATCCATATATAATGTAACCAAAAATTTCATTCACAGAGTACAAAACGCCGCTCCTAGGATGTATTTGACTGCATTTTATGTATTTGCAGAAGAGCAAGTACAGCATGCTGGGCGATGGTGGTGAAATTCTTCCGCAGAAAATGATTGAAACGGATATGCCTAAAAATGAGAAATTTGAACATTTGTAAAACACTCGCCAAGGGTACACAAGTAAAACACTCGCCAAGGGACTGAATCCGATATAATCAGTCACTGAGCAATGTATTCTTACATTCATATACATTCATAGACAACCAACAATTCGATTTGCAAACTGCAAAAAGCCACTCATAGGATGCATTTGCCTTTGAGTCCAGAGTAAGGACACCTTATTCTGGATAAGAGCAGGGGTGGATTTGTGCCTTGCAGTCCCGGATGTTGAGAGAGAAATTGAGGGCGATCGAATATGGAGAGGATATTTTTGTTCAAACTCATGAAACCAGAATCTCAGATGGCACTTTCCAGTGAACTCTGAGCACTTCGCTACAGAGCAGTGCATGCATAAACAACAATATTCAACATTGAAATGATAAAAATGAGAGGTTAGCTTTCTGAAGAGGATAATTTTCTGGATGACAAAATCCAGAAACAGCCTATTTTCTCCAAGCCTGGATAAGGGCCACCTTACTCCTCACGGAGAAAGAAAACAACAGACCCTTTGCGATAAAATTGTCATGCTTGTCACGTGACGCTCAAATCCAGGTGCTTCTAGTTACGAATACCGCACACTGATCAAACCCGAATGTGGTGCATTTGGAGGCAGAAGGCAAGTGTCGCGGCCGAGCCACACGCAGCACCGCCCGTCTCTCCAAGTTCATGGTATTTCCGTAATCGCCTTTTTGCGTCTTCGTCTTTGGTTATGAAATGGATTTATCTCTTCATTACCACCGTTGCTCGCCCTGCGGTTTCAATTGTGGTGCATTTCTAGTATTCTTCTATTCTATTCTATATTATTTTAATTGTTTGTTGATTCTCTGCCGAGTTCTCGCCCACCTCCAAGGGTGCGGATCCCCGGCTCCCCGGTCGCGGCTCTGGCTTGGTGGATCCCCGGCTGCCCGGTCACGGCTCTGGCTTGGTGCCGGCCGTCGTGACAGGCCCGGACCGATACGGAATAATTCGGCGACACAAGCCATGCCCACAACAGAGCAACGACCAACGCCAAATTGAGATAGCGCGATCACTAGTATGCTACCATATGGAACGTGCCTTTCTTTGAGGCAGCACTCATCTTAGCAAAGTCGTGAAGGGAATTTGCACTAGGCAGTCGTAAATACAGCGGAAGGTGACCACATCTTATTCAGGGTGTCGTCAGTTACCGTGTATCTTTGCCGACAATTAGTGTATGTGTGTGTATGTGTGTCTGTATCGTGTACCCTAGTACCTGTGTTTTTGTAATATACTATATGGAACAATTCAGTGAAACAAGCCATTCTAACGACAGAGCACCGACCACGACCAAAGTGAGATGGCGACATCGCTTGTATGTTAACTTCCAAATGTGGTGTATTGACATGAAATTGCCATGAAGGTGTTAACTGCTCGTGCTTGGCACCATCTTTTATCGTCAGTTGGTTGGTTATTTCGGCTTAGGGGCGCCATATTTGGCGCCCTAAGTGACATATTTTATTTGGGCTTATCGCCAGTACACGATCTTCTTTCGGTTCACCATCCGCTTACATCCGTGTTACAATCATGCAAACTGGGGTGGTAACAAACACCAAATTGGGACCAGTTTTGCCCTGCTGGGAATGTAGTTCCGGCTGTACTTCCACCCAACTCCACTGAAACTGCACAGCATAAACCATAAACACAGCATAAACCATAAACACAGCATAAACCACTACAGGGACTACACCACAGTTCCACCATGCTTGATTTTGTATATTTGTGGCATCAAAAGCATGCCAACAGCCGCCATTTTGACTTGCATCATCTCACTCGTCTCCATCTCCATTCACCTCTCCATCATCCTCTCTTTTTATATCTATATGTATCATATATATATATGTATATATATATATATATATATATATATATATATATATATATATATATATAAAATATATATATATATATATATATATATATATATATATATATATATATATATATATATATATATATATATATATATATATATATACACACACACACCTACTTCTGTTTCTATTTATAAATCTCTATCTCCATCTTCACCTCCACCTGCACCTGCCGTCGACTACTCACGCCGCAGGTGGTTGGTGAGGTGGGACGTCCAGCGGAACGTCTGGCCGCAGACGTGACAGTGCAGGGGCCGCTCCCCCGTGTGGGTCTGGCGGAGACGACGGCACGTCACGTGACACAGCAGCGGTACAACGGCCGAGAGTGACGTCACGTGACAGCAGCGGTACAAGGCCGAGAGTGACGTCACGTGACACGGCAACACAACGGCTGAACTTATGCAAAATATTATCATTTACATGCATGTATAACCTAGTCGGGGGCATCATGGTTAGGGATCTTCCGAAATGTTGGAGGGGGACGAGCGCGCCATTTGGGGCGCAGGACGAGCAAAGAGGACAAGGGAGGTGTTTCGGGGCTTCTGTCGGTGTTTTTGTCCTGCTGCCGGCGCGGGATCGGGCACCATACCGAGCACAGGGCACTTCTGGGAAGGCGCTCTCCTGACAGCCGGTGAGGACGCCCACCTTACTGTGTCCAATTTTCGCAGAGCTCCAGGAATGTCAAAAATAACCGACACCTATTTCTAGATTGCGTCACGGTGCATACACATTTTAGATGCGTTAAGAAATGCAAGACGCGTGCCTGATATTTGGCAGAGAAGCCTGATTGTGGATATGGTGCCTTAGATTTCGGCACATGTGAATTGAATAAAACAGAACACTATCTACTTAGGCCGAAGTTCGCTGCAATATTCCCGAAATTTGGCTCATCCGCCGAATATTCTCAACGTATCTCAAACTACCTCGCTGCACGTATCTCGTACTCGTTACACGTATCACGTTACATGACGACATAACCACATAACCGGCGGCTGACAGATCCAATTCTGAGTGAGGGACGTGATACTCGATACGCGGCAGCAAGCCGCTACCGTCGGTGAGCGTGACGGTGGGGCGGGGTGGGGGTGGGGGGCGGGGGGGGGGCGGGGGCGGGGCGGGGCGGGGCGGGGCGGGGCGGGGGAGGGGCGGGGCGGGGCGGGGCGGGGCGGGGCGGGGCGGGGGCGGGGCGGGGCGGGGCGGGCCGGGGCGGGCCGGGCCGGGCCGGGCCGGGCCGGGCCGGGCCGGGCCGGGCCGCTCAGGTGGACCTTTGTCGTGACGATCGACCATCGACCCCGTCGTGTCGATGAACCTGGACACGACAGGAAACTCGCTCGGGCTTCGTCCTCGTCCACAACAATGGATCCGCAATAATGAATCCACAACCGACTGATCAGACCATGCACTTACACAGCCGTCTGTCCATTCTCACACGTTTCGAGGGAGCAGCTGCAGGACATTACGATGGCATTGTAATGAAAATATAATATCCCAAAGCTACCTCATTATCTGGCTGCGAAATCCGACCCTGCCGCATTTCATTATACATACTAAATCAATAATCGACAGGTTGCACCACATAAAGTCGCTGGAGTCATCATAAGAGGTTATTGGAGGTCATTGGGTCAATGGAGCCATTAGTTCCAAACATAAGTGGGCGGAGGATCGCACATTCATCAAGCGATATCGTAAACGGTTCCGGGTTCACCTACAAAAGAAACCTTGGGGATTAAATCGGCCCCTGCACTGAGGGTCAATACTTCGCTGGATATTCCAGAACCACTATCACTGGATATTTAGCTTGCTTTGTTGTGGCAAAGCATATTCTGTTGTGGAGGAACGAAGAACTTTAGCAAAGTGACTCATAGCTTAAAATAACCCTTAAATGCATACAAGTACATGACCATACTGACGAAATAACACAAAGGTGGGAATCTACTCGGGCCGTTGAGTAAACCGGCCACATCACGACACTCCGGAAGAAACGTCGCCCCTCCTGTTGGGTAATCCTAGCCCCCTCCTGTTGGGTAATCCTAGCCCCTCCTGTTGGGTAATCCTAGCCCCCTTCCTGTTGGGTAATCCCAGCCCCCTTCCTGTTGGGTAATCCTAGCCCCCTTCCTGTTGGGTAATCCTGGCCCCATTCCTGTTGGGTAATCCTGGCCCCCTCCTGTTGGGTAATCCCAGCCCTCTTCCTGTTAGGTAATCCCAGCGCCAGTGCTGGGATTATGCTTTGGAACCCTGGATTTGGAGACGAAAATGTTGGGACGTTCCAATTCGAACGATAATTTTTGTTTCGCTTCTGGCATCAATAACTGCGTTTTTAACTTCCCGATCAGTGTCGGGCATGTTTCTCAAACGGTGACGAGTTTCCAGCATCGTTAAAAAAACTCCCTTCAATCTTATATCGCCCAAGAACAGTACGTTATTTTCAGGAGACGATGATGTTCCGAACGACAACCATACAGGACAAGGCCGCCTGTCGATTCCGGCTTGGTGCAGCCTTCACCTGTTGTTGTCACAGGCTTTACGACTGTCGGGTCACATGGCGTCGCCAATCTCTCACGACTGGTCGCCGGCGAAGAGTGGCCACAGGTGGGAATCGAACCCGCAGCCTTTCGGTTGGGAGACGGGCGCCTTACTCCCGGACTGCCCCCCCCCCCCCCCCAGCACCCACCTGTTTGTGTTTGACCAGGTGGCCGTGCCAGACGAACGCCTTGCCGCACACGTCACACTCGTGGCTGCGGTCGTACACATACTTGGTCTTGGTGCGGGCCGGGTCGCGCGGGTCGGCCACCACGTACTTCCGGCGCGCCTTCATGCCCTGCCGACATGTCTGCACGGTGACCCCACGGTGACCCCACCGTCACCCCACCCCATGGTCACCCCTATACCACAGTTGGACTTATACCCAGGAGTTCCTGCACGTAGAGAGGGTAAGTTTCAGGCCATTAAATTCGGATGATAGTCTTATACTTGTTTTCACACAAGGAACCCACTTGTATGCTTCCCGATATTTGGATACCGAATTTTGCTTTTGCATTAAAGAATAATGAGATAAGACAAACAAATGGAAAAAAGTAAAATAAAAGTACAACTTGAGACATAGCCATAGTTTTTGTCCTTAGTTATACAGTCCTTCGCATGGAATACAAGTCCCAGTTTAAGAATGCTTTCAACGTGTTTTCTCGTCGTGATCCAACGTCGTGATCCAACGTCGTGAGATCCAAGATCATTACGTTTGCACGTTTTTACGTTTCTTTTTAAACACCACACGTTAATTTTCGAGCGGGAAAAATTGCATGATACTTCCCGGGAGAGAACAATGTTCTGGACGGCAAGAATCCAGGAGTAATCAGTTTTCCGAACAATTCCCTATGCCATGCACCTGTACGGCGACACACATGTACACAGCGAACCCTATACCCTGCACCTGTACAGCGACACCCCTGTACCCTATACCCTGCACCTGTACAGCGACACCCCTGTACCCTATACCCTGCACCTGTACAGCGACACCCCTCCACCTGTACAGCGACACCCCTGTACCCTACACCCTGCACCTGTACAGCGACACCCCTGTACCCTACACCCTGCACCTGTAAAGCACACCCCTGTACCCTACACCCTGCACCTGTACAGCGACACCCCTGTACCCTACACCCTGCACCTGTACAGCGACACCCCTGTACCCTATACCCTGCACCTGTACCCTACACCCTGCACCTGTACAGCGACACCCCTGTACCCTATACCCTGCACCTGTACCCTACACCCGTACAGCGACACCCCTGTACCCTATACCCTGCACCTGTACAGCGACACCCCTGTACCCTATACCCTGCACCTGTACAGCGACACCCCTGTACCTGTACCCTACACCCTGCACCTGTACAGCGACACCCCTGTACCCTATACCCTGCACCTGTACCCTACACCCTGCACCTGTACAGCGACACCCCTGTACCCCTTGCCCTGCACCTGTACCCTACACCCTGCACCTGTACAGCGACACCCCTGTACCCTATACCCTGCACCTGTACAGCGACACCCCTGTACCCTATACCCTGCACCTGTACAGCGACACCCCTGTACCCTATACCCTGCACCTGTACAGCGACACCCCTGTACCCTATACCCTGCACCTGTACAGCGACACCTCTGTACTCTATACCCTGCACCTGTACAGCGACACCCCTGTACCCTATACCCTGCACCTGTACCCTACACCCTGCACCTGTACAGCGACACCTCTGTACTCTATACCCTGCACCTGTACAGCGACACCCCTGTACCCTATACCCTGCACCTGTACAGCGACACCCCTGTACCCTACACCCTGCACCTGTACAGCGACACCCATGTACAGAGCGAACCTCCAGATGGTCGGGAAGTGGCCAAACGTTCAGATACGGATGTGGCCACAGGGAGTTCACCGACATATTGATTGTTTAGGCACAGGGACGCATCAATCGCCGGCGGCTATGATTCGGCCATGTGCGCTTCTTTCAACAGCCAGCCGCGTACCATCACGTTGACAGCTGACCAGGGCAATTTGACCTGAACCACGGTCAGCGGAGGGCTACGTTCGGAATAATATTGGTCGGTATGGTCGGACAATGTCGAACTTCAAAGGTAGAAGAGCTCAAACACCCGGCTATTGGTGCCGGAGTCCGAACTTCCAGGAATAGGTAAAGAGGATAAGCTCGGGGTGTCGTTCAAAGTAAAATTTCAGGTCAGAAGGTTTAAACTGAGGTGAAGTACGCGGAAGAGGTCAAGCTTCGGCACGCAGATAGGAAGGTGACATATTGTCATTGAAGAAGAGGTGGTATATATATATATATATATCTGTGGATTCGTCGAAAACAGCTCAATTGACATTTAAAAACAGCCAAAAGATTCAAGCGCCTTCATGAATACACCCAGAAACCCTTACACATCTGGTAACCTGAAATTATTTACACTCAATTGGCGTTAACAGAACACCAGCTTCATCGGATGCACATCTCCACTGCATACTCCCATCGTCATGCTTGAAGCACGCTGTACACATCCAGTTCGGTCCAAGCATCAACTCGGTAAAGAAATATTAACATCCCTTCGGTCAACAACCGCAAAGGGCCTCAAAGACTGCCGGTAGAAGGCGGTACTGTTGACCGCCAGCCGGCAGAACGCGGTACAATACAATATCTAGCGATAGACACAATATCTGCAATATCTAGCGATAGACACAATATCTGCAATATCTAGCGAAGGATGTTACGCCTCGAAATGTGTTGGGACGGCGTCGGATCAAGAATATGGGTATCATACACACGTACACAGAACGTATGCAGCAAGCAAACGGAACACCTCATTCAAAACAAAACAGCTGCTCAAGCAGCATACCATATGGCACTCAAGCACCATACGGCAAAACAGCTGCTCAAGCAGCATACCATATGGCACTCAAGCACCATACGGCAAAACAGCTGCTCAAGCAGCATACCATATGGCACTCAAGCACCATACGGCAAAACAGCTGCTCAAGCAGCATACCATATGGCACTCAAGCACCATACGGCAAAACAGCTGCTCAAGCATTACGTAACGACTCGCTGACGTAATGAGAAGTTGCTTAAAATTCATGTAAATTCACTTGAATTATCCGTGTAAGTAATTCATGGGCGCTATATGATCTGTGCAGTCGATGCGCCCCTAAACCACAATAACTAACATGCAAGTAATTCCCAGCATACTGGCTGATTACTTTTAGTTTTAGGGTGCATCGAGCCGCTTCCCGCACGACGCATGCCACCACTAGTGTGGCATGAAGCGTGCCACCACCAGAGTGGCATGCTTCATGCCGCTAGGGACACGACGAACACCGTTCACCGACCGTTTTCTTCTTCTTGACGGAGCCCCGCTTGGTGGCGCCGACGGCGACGTCGGCGGCCGCGGCGCCGCCGTCGGGGCAAAACGTCTCGTCTGCGGGGTGGGCGGGGTCGTCCGGGTCGGTGAGGTCGCCGGCCACGTCCTCCGACCCGGGCGTGGCCGCCGCCGGCTTCCAGTCGGGGTCTCGGTCGGCACTGTCACACACGACGGCGGTCTCACTTCAGCCCACCAACGTCAGTCGGTTATTTGGGCTTTTACCGGAGCCGGCAACATAACACACACACACACACACACATACAAATGTCTACATGAGCAGATACATTCTCGAATATACGATGGGATTAGAAAAAAAAAACGCTTCCGAAATATTGTTCTTGTAAACCGACTTCTGATATACGTTGGGTTCTTTTACCACGCAATCAGCGGCTGGGTGCTATAGCGACGTCATGCTCTCACGTCGATAGGTCGCGGGTCGACTCGGTGATCCCGCCGGTTGTGGGATTCGAACCCACGATCTTACGATCGAGTCCAACGCCCTACCGACTGAACTGCCGCGACCCCGGCTTCTGACATACCAAAACATCAGAAAACCTTAACAACATTTTCGTACGCTTTCATAATCACACCGTATTCGAAAGTTTCGCGTCTCACGCACACGACGTAAGACACAGCAGCATGGAGAAATCGCCCGGCAGGATGTGCCGGCACCGGACTGTGAGCCACACGTCCCATACCCGGGAGGGAGTGTCGGCACCGGACTGTGAGCCACACGTCCCATACCCGGGAGGATGTGTCGGCACCAGACTGTGAGCCACACGTCCCATACCCGGGAGGGAGTGTCGGCACCGGACTGTGAGCCACACGTCCCATACCCGGGAGGGAGTGTCGGCACCCGACTGTGAGCCACACGTCCCATACCCGGGAGGGAGAGTCAGCACCGGACTGTGAGCCACACGTCCCATACCCGGGAGGGGGTGTCGGCACCGGACTGTGAGCCACACGTCCCATACCCGGGAGGGAGTGTCGGCACCGGACTGTGAGCCACACGTCCCATACCCGGGAGGGAGTGTCGGCACCGGACTGTGAGCCACACGCCCCATACCCGGGAGGATGTGTCGGCACCGGACTGTGAGCCACACGCCCCATACCCGGGAGGGAGTGTCGGCACCCGACTGTGAGCCACACGCCCCATACCCGGGAGGATGTGTCGGCACCAGACTGTGAGCCACACGCCCCATACCCGGGAGGGAGAGTCAGCACCGGACTGTGAGCCACACGTCCCATACCCGGGAGGATGTGTCGGCACCAGACTGTGAGCCACACGCCCCATACCCGGGAGGATGTGTCGGCACCAGACTGTGAGCCACACGTCCCATACCCGGGAGGGAGTGTCGGCACCGGACTGTGAGCCACACGCCCCATACCCGGGAGGGAGTGTCGGCACCGGACTGTGAGCCACACGTCCCATACCCGGGAGGGAGAGTCAGCACCGGACTGTGAGCCACACGTCCCATACCCGGGAGGATGTGCCGGCACCGGACTGTGAGCCACACGTCCCATACCCGGGAGGATGTGCCGGCACCGGACTGTGAGCCACACGTCCCATACCCGGGAGGGAGTGTCGGCACCAGACTGTGAGCCACACGTCCCATACCCGGGAGGATGTGCCGGCACCGGACTGTGAGCCACACGTCCCATACCCGGGAGGATGTACCGGCACCGGACTGTGAGCCACACGTCCCATACCCGGGAGGATGTGTCGGCACCGGACTGTGAGCCACACGTCCCATACCCGGGAGGATGTGTCGGCACCCGACTGTGAGCCACACGTCCCATACCCGGGAGGGAGTGTCGGCACCGGACTGTGAGCCACACGTCCCATACCCGGGAGGATGTGTCGGCACCGGACTGTGAGCCACACGTCCCATACCCGGGAGGATGTGCCGGCACCGGACTGTGAGCCACACGTCCCATACCCGGGAGGATGTGCCGGCACCGGACTGTGAGCCACACGTCCCATACCCGGGAGGATGTGCCGGCACCGGACTGTGAGCCACACGTCCCATACCCGGGAGGGAGTGTCGGCACCGGACTGTGAGCCACACGCCCCATACCCGGGAGGATGTGTCGGCACCCGACTGTGAGCCACACGTCCCATACCCGGGAGGATGTACCGGCACCGGACTGTGAGCCACACGTCCCATACCCGGGAGGATGTGTCGGCACCGGACTGTGAGCCACACGTCCCATACCCGGGAGGGAGTGTCGGCACCGGACTGTGAGCCACACGTCCCATACCCGGGAGGATGTGTCGGCACCGGACTGTGAGCCACACGTCCCATACCCGGGAGGATGTGTCGGCACCCGACTGTGAGCCACACGTCCCATACCCGGGAGGGAGTGTCGGCACCGGACTGTGAGCCACACGTCCCATACCCGGGAGGGAGAGTCAGCACCGGACTGTGAGCCACACGTCCCATACCCGGGAGGATGTGTCGGCACCGGACTGTGAGCCACACGTCCCATACCCGGGAGGATGTGTCGGCACCGGACTGTGAGCCACACGTCCCATACCCGGGAGGATGTGTCGGCACCCGACTGTGAGCCACACGCCCCATACCCGGGAGGGAGTGTCGGCACCGGACTGTGAGCCACACGTCCCATACCCGGGAGGGAGTGTCGGCACCGGACTGTGAGCCACACGTCCCATACCCGGGAGGATGTGTCGGCACCCGACTGTGAGCCACACGTCCCATACCCGGGAGGATGTGTCGGCACCCGACTGTGAGCCACACGTCCCATACCCGGGAGGATGTGTCGGCACCGGACTGTGAGCCACACGTCCCATACCCGGGAGGATGTGCCGGCACCGGACTGTGAGCCACACGTCCCATACCCGGGAGGGAGAGTCAGCACCGGACTGTGAGCCACACGTCCCATACCCGGGAGGGAGTGTCGGCACCGGACTGTGAGCCACACGTCCCATACCCGGGAGGATGTGCCGACACCGGACTGTGAGCCACACGTCCCATACCCGGGAGGATGTGCCGGCACCGGACTGTGAGCCACACGTCCCATACCCGGGAGGATGTGTCGGCACCGGACTGTGAGCCACACGTCCCATACCCGGGAGGATGTACCGGCACCGGACTGTGAGCCACACGCCCCATACCCGGGAGGGAGTGTCGAGGTGGATTGGAGCCTGGTCGAGTCCAGACGGCTGTCCCCGACAGACTACCTAGAGCCTCGTTACAGGGTCACACCCCAGCATGGATTAGACCGAGCAACCTCGACCGCGCAATCTTAACCGTGCAATATTGACAGCGGAAACTTAACTGCGCAATTTGCATGCGAAGAATGATCCGCCCCCCCCCCCACCACACACACACACGTAGTACTTGAGCAGGTCGTGTAGAGACCTCACGGACGATGTAAATGTGAAGCTTTCGAAGTACGATTTTATGCTGATAAGCCAGCAACCGAAGCAGGCGCAACGATACCGAGACACCGTATCCTTAATGGCACGCAATGAAGTCCTTAGCCGCCGTCTATTTACTACGTCATCACCAAGCCGTAGAAGCCAACATGGGCGGGACGGTATACGAGGTACAGTTGCACATCGCTTGAGCAAACCGACGCTGAAGCCCCGTGGGCGCCACGGGGCTTGAATTACGCTCGAGCGATACTCGCTGAAGCGGTGTGATAGAGCGCGGGCCGGGGGTCGGACCACGTCACGTGACCCACCTGTGGCAGGCCGGCTGTGACCACGTGACTGTGACGTCGGCAGTCGGCGGCGCCGCCTGGTGGCCGGCACCGCAGTCGTCCTCGGCGGAGTCATCTGGCGGCCGAGGTCAGGTCAGGTCAGGGGCTACCAGTTCATGTCATGTGTGTCAGCTCCGAACACGACTATTAGAACAAGCTAAGTGATGTCAGGTGAGCTAATGGTCTGCTGGAACAGGTCAGGTCAAATCAGGCGGGGTGCCGTTACGTCCAGTAATGACCTCATAGACCAGGTCAGTTCAGGTCAATATCAATAAATCCAGGCCGTTTCGTGCCACGACGGGATTATCAGAGCGCGGTCGAAGCTATTCGCTTAATCCAGGTATTGCCACCGGGGCACACTTCAACGAGAGGACGTCTGTGGCGGAAACATATCCGTTGAGCGGGGAAGAGGCTGCACACGAGCGTTCCCGAAGGGACGCGTTCTCCGGCCAGAGTGGCGCAATTTTTTCATGCGGGGGGAGGGGGGCCACATGCCCCCAGTGCCCCTCCCCCACCCCCGCCCCTGTGACGTACATCTGGAACGACCGAAGGACAGGCGGCGGAAGCTCCAGCGACACTATCGCATGGCATTTGCCGGCGACATGTTACGACGCGTCGACTGCTGTGGTCGTATGGCGGGTCAGATTCTCACGCCGCCGGGTCGCGAGTGAAGGGCCACAGCGGCGGGGCAGCAGCGACTGGCACCGGAACACACAACGTTCAGGTTGGGAGAAGAGCACCCTGCCGGCGGACCATTCACTTCCGCACGAGCTCTGGAGCAGTGTGTCGCCAGCCGGGTGTCGGGTACGGCAGGGTGTCGGGTACGGCAGGGTGTCGGGTACGGCAGGGTGTCGGGTACGGCAGGGTGTCGGGTACGGCAGGGTGTCGGGTACGGCAGGGTGTCGGGTACGGCAGGGTGTCGGGTACGGCAGGGTGTCGGGTACGGCGGGTGTCAAGTACGGTCAGGTCAGACTAGGTCACGACCTGCCTGACTCCGGCATCTCACGTAAGAATAGCTCTGTGTGCGTCACCACGGCCGGCTTCACCGTCTGCCGAACACAGCAGCCACTGGCGAGGTATGCCATCTCCGTCCAGGGCACAGCAGCCACTGGCGAGGTATGCCATCTCCGTCCAGGGCATAGTAGCCACTGGCGAGGTATGCCATCTCCGTCCAGGGCACAGTAGCCACGGGTATGCAGGGCAGCCACTGGCGAGGTATGCCATCTCCGTCCAGGGCATGCCACTGGCGAACTCCGTCCAGGCACAGCAGCCACTGGCGAGGTATGCCATCTCCGTCCAGGGCACAGCAGCCACTGGCGAGGTATGCCATCTCCGTCCAGGGCACAGTAGCCACTGGCGAGGTATGCCATCTCCGTCCAGGGCACAGTAGCCACTGGCGAGGTATGCCATCTCCGTCCAGGGAACAGTAGCCACTGGCGAGGTATGCCATCTCCGTCCAGGGCACAGCAGCCACTGGCGAGGTATGCCATCTCCGTCCAGGGCACAGTAGCCACTGGCGAGGTATGCCATCTCCGTCCAGGGCACAGTAGCCACTGGCGAGGTATGCCATCTCCGTCCAGGGCACAATAGCCACTGGCGAGGTATGCCATCTCCGTCCAGGGCACAGTAGCCACTGGCGAGGTATGCCATCTCCGTCCAGGGCACAGCAGCCACTGGCGAGGTATGCCATCTCCGTCCAGGGCACAGCAGCCACTGGCGAGGTATGCCATCTCCGTCCAGGGCACAGCAGCCACTGGCGAGGTATGCCATCTCCGTCCAGGGCACAGCAGCCACTGGCGAGGTACGCGCCGCCGTCCAGGCCAGCATGACAACAAATGTCTGGCTGAGGTTCGAGTGTTCAGGGGTGTTGCTGTGTGTGATCGTGGGACGGCACTATACCCGCCCCCCCCCCCCAAGATTCAACTTTGATCATGTGACCCTGTGTGTGAAGCCCCAATCCAATTGGGTCCGTCCATTGCGTTCATTTATCGTGCCCTCCAAATAATTTTCAGTACACTACACCTTTCCAAGTGCTACACGTTTTCATGACTGGGATTAAACACAGTAATCAATTATCACCCCTCCGTCCTCCTCACACGAAACAAATTAATCATCTGGCAGTCTCCCCACTCCCCCCTCCCCACCGCTTCTCCGCCCACCGACTCGCACACTGCCCGAGTGACCCCAATTCGCACCGAACAGCACGTCCGGCACGGGATTAGAACCGCCGACGTCCCGGCCGCGGATCGGACGTGTGTTTCTCGGTTTTACGGCCGCACACAGCTGTGAGAACCCAGCTGTGAAGACCCACAGCTGTGAGGAATTACCTCTCAGGATCCACAGTGGTGAGGACCCACCTGCCAGGACCCACAGCTGTGGACAGGACCCGCCTATCAGGACCCACAGCAGCGAGGACCCATCTGCTAGGACCCACAGCAGCGAGGACCCATCTGTCAGGACCCACCTGCCAGGACCCACAGCTGTGGACAGAACCTACCTCTCAGGATCCACATCTGCGAGGACCCACCTGTCAGCTCGGCGGCTGACGGCTTCCAGCCGGTGTAGGTGACGCCGCGCCTCCTCACCGTCCGGCAGAACCGGCCACGGAGGCGCCGCGTCAGCTGGGCCAGACGCTGCTCCAGCTCCTGCCCAACACGGCACACTGACGCTGAATACGTAGTGCATACAGGCAAACTGACGCTGAATACATAGTACATACATACGGACATACATATATACGCACTCATATATACATACATACAGACGTACATACACACATACTCATATATACATACACATATACAGACGTACATACATACATAGATACATACATACACTCATATATACATACATACATACATACATACATGCACACTCATATATACATACATACACACATATATACATACATACTCATACATATATATATATATATATATATATATATATATATATATATATATATATATATATATATATATATATATATATATATATACATACATACATACATACATACATACAGACGTACATACATACATGCATACATACAGACACACACCATACATGCACACAATATACATGCAATATGTAAGCAATATGCTTGTATGTATATGGGTATGTCCCAGCAGCTGCAGAGCCTCACCTTCAGGCTGACCTCCACCTGGTCCCAGCAGCTGCAGAGCCTCACCTTCAGGCTGACCTCCACCTGGTCCCAGCAGCTGCGGAGCCTCACCTTCAGGCTGACCTCCACCTGGTCCCAGCAGCTGCGGAGCCTCACCTTCAGGCTGACCTCCACCTGGTCCCAGCAGCTGCAGAGCCTCACCTTCAGGCTGACCTCCACCTGGTCCCAGCAGCTGCGGAGCCTCACCTTCAGGCTGACCTCCACCTGGTCGGCGTCCTCCAGCAGCTGCAGGCAGGCGAGGCACACGACGTCGCCGTGCACCCGGTCGGCGGGCAGCAGGCAGTCCAGCACCAGCTCCAGCTTGACGCAGAGCGGCGTCTTGGAGGCGGCCAGGATGTTGGACTCGCCGAAGATCTCCACCACGCCCCGCCGCGCCGGCGCGTCGCACAGGAAGCAGGGCGGCTCGCCACTCCTGCCGGCAGGTCAGGCGGGGTCAGGCGGGGTCAGGCTGGGTCAGGAAGCAGGGCGGCTCGCCACTCCTGCCGGCGGGGTCAGGCGGGGTCAGGCGGGGTCAGGAAGCAGGGCGGCTCGCCACTCCTGCCGGCGGGGTCAGGCTGGGTCAGACTGGGTCAGGCGGGGTCAGGCGGGGTCAGGAAGCAGGGCGGCTCGCCACTCCTGCCGGCGGGTCAGGCGGGGTCAGGCTGGGTCAGGCTGGGTCAGGTGGGGTCAGGTGGGGTCAGGCGGGGTCAGGAAGCAGGGCGGCTCGCCACTCCTGCCGGCGGGTCAGCCGGGGTCAGGCGGGGTCAGGAAGCAGGGCGGCTCGCCACTCCTGCCGGCGGGTCAGGCGGGGTCAGGCGGGGTCAGGCGGGGTCAGGAAGCAGGGCGGCTCGCCACTCCTGCCGGCGGGTCAGGCGGGGTCAGGCGGGGTCAGGCGGGCCACTCCTCCGGCGGGGTCAGGCGGGGTCGACTGGGTCAGGCGGGTCAGGCAGGGTCAGGAAGCAGGGCGGCTCGCCACTCCTGCCGGCGGGTCAGGCGGGGTCAGGCGGGGTCAGGAAGCAGGGCGGCTCGCCACTCCTGCCGGCGGGTCAGGCGGGGTCAGGCGGGGTCAGGCGGAGTCAGGAAGCAGGGCGGCTCGCCACTCCTGCCGGCGGGTCAGGCGGGGTCAGGCGGGGTCAGGAAGCAGGGCGGCTCGCCACTCCTGCCGGCGGGGTCAGGCGGGGTCAGACTGGGTCAGGCGGGGTCAGGAAGCAGGGCAGGCTCGCCACTCCTGCCGGCGGGTCAGGCGGGTTCAGGCGGGGTCAGGAAGCAGGGCGGCTCGCCACTCCTGCCGGCGGGTCAGGCGGAGATAGGCGGGGTCAGGCGGGGTCAGGAAGCAGGGCGGCTCGCCACTCCTGCCGGCGGGGTCAGGCGGGGTCAGACTGGGTCAGGCGGGGTCAGGCGGGGTCAGGAAGCAGGGCGGCTCGCCACTCCTGCCGGCGGGTCAGGCGGGGTCAGGCTGGGTCAGGCTGGGTCAGGTGGGCAGGTGGGGCAGGCGGGGTCAGGAAGCGGGCGGCTCGCCACTCCTGCCGGCGGGTCAGCCGGGGTCAGGAAGCAGGGCGGCTCGCCACTCCTGCCGGCGGGTCAGGCGGGGTCAGGCGGGGTCAGGCGGGGTCAGGCGGGGTCAGGCGGGGTCAGGCGGGGTCAGGAAGCAGGGCGGCTCGCCACTCCTGCCGGCGGGTCAGGCGGGGTCAGGCGGGGTCAGGCGGGGTCAGGAAGCAGGGCGGCTCGCCACTCCTGCCGGCGGGTCAGGCGGGGTCAGGCGGGGTCAGGAAGCAGGGCGGCTTGCCACTCCTGCCGGCGGGGTCAGGCGGGGTCAGACTGGGTCAGGCGGGGTCAGGCAGGGTCAGGAAGCAGGGCGGCTCGCCACTCCTGCCGGCGGGTCAGGCGGGGTCAGGCGGGGTCAGGAAGCAGGGCGGCTCGCCACTCCTGCCGGCGGGTCAGGCGGGGTCAGGCGGGGTCAGGCTGGGTCAGGAAGCAGGGCGGCTCGCCACTCCTGCCGGCGGGTCAGGCGGGGTCAGGCGGGGTCAGGAAGCAGGGCGGCTCGCCACTCCTGCCGGCGGGGGCAGGCGGGGGCAGACTGGGTCAGGCGGGGTCAGGAAGCAGGGCAGCTCGCCACTCCTGCCGGCGGGTCAGGCGGGTTCAGGCGGGGTCAGGAAGCAGGGCGGCTCGCCACTCCTGCCGGCGGGTCAGGCGGAGATAGGCGGGGTCAGGCGGGGTCAGGAAGCAGGGCGGCTCGCCACTCCTGCCGGCGGGGTCAGGCGGGGTCAGACTGGGTCAGGCGGGGTCAGGCGGGGTCAGGAAGCAGGGCGGCTCGCCACTCCTGCCGGCGGGTCAGGCGGGGTCAGGAAGCAGGGCGGCTCGCCACTCCTGCCGGCGGGGTCAGGCGGGGTCAGACTGGGTCAGGCGGGGTCAGGCGGGGTCAGGAAGCAGGGCGGCTCGCCACTCCTGCCGGCGGGGTCAGGCTGGGTCAGGAAGCGAAGCAGCTCGCTGCTTCTGTAGATGCAGGTGATGAGTAAAGGTCAAGGAAGCAAATGGCTCATCGCTCCTGCTGCTAAGAGGGCGGATCAAGGGCAATGGATCTGAGAAGGCTGTGATTGGTCAAGGCCAGTCAACAAACAGATACCCTTAGTTTCTGCTATGACGGGTAAGTGCGGGGTGAGACACGAAGGGTTCGTTGCTTTCGTCCCCATTGCGAATATAAGTTGCGAACTGTTGTCGGTTTTTGTACATAACTTGATTGCGTTTATGGGAAAAAATCAACAATGGCTGACAATTCCCTAACGACACACTTTTCACATCGGAAAAGAGGACTTATCTGAAATTGTTGATCAAATCGAAAACGAACTTTCTCTTCTTGTCAAGTGGTTCAATAATCACAACTTGAAAGTAAATTCTGCGAAAGCACGGGTTATTTGTATTGGGAACATAAATCATACTGAGGGAAGTACCATTAAGATAAGGAATACATCAGCTACAGCAAGCAAAATTGTCACCAAACAAATTGTAGTCACCATGCACAAACACCTCACATATAAAACTCGCACAAACCTGCAAAATGTACTGGTACCTTATTGACCTTGATTCACAGTGGCTATTTCTTACCCCAATGCGCACTCAGTACAGCTATTGTTGCACTGGCAGCCTCCTCAATTGGCGACTATATTTTCCTTTACGGCACGTGCAGAAAAAAAAACAACTAAGGAGAGTTCAAACACTTATAAATGTCTGTGTCGCTGTGCAAAAGAAAGAAGAAGAAAACCAATCACGCATCACGGGAGACACCTGAGCTTCGCTTCCCAACCGCATCCCAACTGGCACGACGCTTCCCAACCGCATCCCAACTGGCACGACGCTTCCCAACCGCATCCCAACTGGCACGACGCTTCCCAACCGCATCCCAACTGGCACGACGCTTCCCAACCGCATCCCAACTGGCACGATGCTTCACAACCGGCACGACATCAACTATGCAGTACATCTACACTAGACGCGGGACAGCTGGCCGACCGAAGTGCGAGCTGTTCGTGTGCGCCGATCACAATGATAAAACTTTCCCCAAACCGGACGTTCCGCGCGACTCAAAACAAATGCGTACATGCTGGAAAGCGACAGATTTATGGTGATGGAGCCAAAGCCAAAGTGAACTTCCACTGGGTGCACAAAGTTCGATTTTTGTTCTCCCAACAGAGTGGCCGACTTGGCACGGGATCCCGCTCCGAGAAGACGTGACGCTACTCATTTGGATTCCTTTTTTTCGAGCAAGTGTGGGAACGCATCGCACAGTTTAACATTGCATTTAACATTCTGCCACCATTGCACTGAACGTTTTCACACGTCCTTGCCTATGCCCGCTGTCTTAGCCCGCTGACGATGTGGCGGTAGCAGCCCGGCACCTGGCGAGGACGTGACCTGATGAGCAGACTAAACTGATCCGACAGGCGGACGCTGCTGCCACCATTATGTGACTTGGAATCAGTTACTCCACAACCACTAGCCGATATCGGATCACCGTGCTGAGCCGCAGGCTTCCGTTCAGCTGACGCTTGCCCCCGATGTATTCAACCTCAGGTTATCCAGGCATACCGAACTCTGAACACGGATCCACTTCTTCTCACCTTTCATTGATCCAGCCATTCACCTGCTATGCCTCATTTGACTTCAGGTCAACCATACACCCACATTTGCTTCATGTCAGATTGCCAACCTTACCCACGACGGTCGACCACGGGTCAGCCATTTACCGACCTTTGCTTGACCTCGACCAGACTGGGAGGAGGGCGGGAGTCGGTCATCTGCTGGACATACTGAGTCACGGCATCCACCAGCTCTGCGTTGGGCGACATCTGTTGTTCGTCGGCGAAACCTGGAGTTGGCCGTTGCGCCACTGTCGTGAAAACGACGAAACAGATCACATAACGGGTTGAACACATCAGTCTTTGATTTCCTTCCAACACTTCCTGCTGCTACCAGTTTGTTCCATTTTCCTGCAGCCCATTCTGCACAAAATGTAAATTTGCACACAGCAATGAATGCCACAGCATGTGCAGAGAGAATTGCAGTGGTCATGTTGCACTCCACTGCCTGTGATCATGTTTGTGTACATTAACCCAATTACAGCTCTTCATACATAGATCTGCAAGGGGCCTGGCCCCACCTACTCTACGATCTTGGAATATATCGGGCCCGTTTGAAAACTGGATCGCTCATACGAATTCCACTGGCCTAATCTGCACCAAGCGAGCACGACACAAGGATGGCAACAACAGCCACATCAGTGGTGATTGTGATAATGGTAGTGCTGCTGCTGCTCCTGCTGCTGTTCGTTGTTGATAATGATAATGATAATGATGACAAAGATGATAGCAATGATAATGATGATGATGATGATGGTGGTGGTGTTGATATTACTAATCATGATGATGATGATGATGATGATGATGATGATGATGATGATGCTGGTGGTGGTGGTGGTGGTAATGATAATCCTGACGATGATGACTATGATGGTGGTGTTGATATTAATAATGCTGGTGATGATGATGGTAGTGGTAATGATAATCATGATGATGACTATGATGGTGGTGTCGATATTAATAATGCTCATGATGATGATGGTGGTAGTGGTAATGATAATCATGATGATGATGACAATGATGATGATGATGACGATGGTGGTGATGCTGCCGACACCAGCCGTGTTGACGCCACACGTCCACACTCACCGGTGGCGTCGGCGGCCGCCGGGTACGGCTCCAGCCCGTCCACGGCCACCAGGCCCGAGTCGTGCTTCAGCACGTGGCAGGCGGCGTCCAGCAGACCGGCCGGGTCAGCCAGCAGGGTGGGCGTCAGACCGCCACCGCCGCCTCCAGCCGCAGCCGGCCCGCAGGTGGTGATGGTGTACACCAGCTGAAACAGGGTCACACTGTGTGCCACACATGGTGATGGTGTACACCAGCTGAAACACGGTCACACTGTGTGCCACACATGGTGATGGTGTACACCAGCTGAAACATGGTCACACTGTGTGTCAGCTGTAGCAGGTGGTGATGGTGTACACCAGCTGAAACATGGCCACACCGCCTGCCAGCTGTAGCCGGCCCATGCTCTACAACCAGACATTGTGCGACTGCTGAGGAAAAACAGCCACAAAATCGTACAAAAACGTCCAAGTTAAGTGGTCAGGTGGCGATGCTTGACATATTTGCAGGCTCAAAGGAGCACCTGCAGCCCCGCCGCTCACCTGTCGGCCGTCGGCGCTGGTGTAGGACAGCGGCACCGGCAGCAGCTCGGTGCCGGGAGCTGAACTGAACGGGAACTCGTTGGGCGTGTGGGTCTCCTCCATGGTGAGGTTGGCCGCTGCAGAGGTCAGGCGCACAGTCCTCACTCAGCCGACACAGCTCGGCCCTGCACAGCATGGACAACGTGCCACTCAGCAGGCTTGGTTGGTTATTGGTTTTACGACACGTCGCCCGTTGAGTCATGTAGCGTCGCCAATCTCTCACGCCGATTGGTCGCGGGCGAAGAGTAGCGACAGGTGAGACTCGAACCCGAGCATCTTACCCCTAGACCACTCGTCCCCAACTCAGCAGGCACCTTAAGACGAGGAAACGCCACATCTTGGTGCCATAAATCACAGCTTCGTGCCAATTTTTGCTCCGAACATGACTGGAAGCAACCACGCCTACTTGTTGTGCTGGTCAGCATCATCTTATTATAATTGATTGATTGATTATTTGGGTTGAAGGGCACACCGACTGCAGGGCCATTTGGCGCCCATCATCTTAGTATAAATAAGATGATGGGTGCCAGGTACCAAACAGTGCCCCACATAGTGATATTTTGGTCGGTTTTCACTCAAAGTTGTTGACTTTAATATCAAACTATAGTGCTCCTTTCATGGCTCACATAGTAGCTGTACCACCATCGAGCCATATCTGCAACTTGGCAACCATAACCCTGGATTTCACACCCATAATTGCACCCAGATATTCTCAAAGCCAGCTGTTTTAGTGTATTCTACATAATGATGCTATATGGTGGGTGTTCTACTATCTCCTCTGTATAGAGTTTGGAAAGAAATTGGTCTAATAAAATAATAAAGTAGCAAACAGCAAAGGCCATAGTGTAATCAAATTATACAAGAACCACAAAATACAATTACATACTTTGTATTTACTGCACTACACATCCTTTTTAAGGACAAAAATTCCTCCCACAGAATGCAGGACCCAAAAGGAACCATAAAGCATGCAAACATGAAGTTTGCAAGATTCAATGCCATGATTATCCCAGGTAACCAGGGTGTAGTGGTGAGTGGAACAGGGGATGCACAATATACTATGACAAAATGATGTAGTAGAAGATGGGGTGAGCAATACATTTATTTCCCCTTGGTGGGTGGTGGTAGCAAGGTACTGCCAGTGAATCTTGCAGAACACATCCCTGGCAGTCAGCAAATTAATTGTGTGGCACCTACTCACCCATATGGTTATCCCAGAGATGAACTCACAAACACACATGTGGCCATGAAGGATGGTGCACAATGCTGAGCCAGATGTGGACCAGAAGAAATAACTGCACCCTCCCCTTTTTTTATGCCCTTTAATTTGTGAAATGACTGCTTCTTGGATTATAAACAATTCATCTTCATTTATAAATATCTTGAAAACTTGTATTTTCCAAGGAAATGAATATCATCACATTCATTCAAATCACATCAGAAAACACTCAAAAAGCAACTTTTTTAAACCAAAAATTGGCATAGGATGTTCTTCTATATATTAACCAAAAAGCTGAGTACTTATCTAATATAATCTAACCTAACCTAGCCTAACCTGTTTTCAAAGAAAATAATCAAGACATTCTTTATGGAAAATATTCAAACAAAAAATATTTTAAATGTTTCCAACTTAAAAAAAGGATAACCTAACTTAACCCTATTGTTTGCTTCATGGAGGTAAAATGTACGGGGGATGAGTGGTCTAGGGGTAAGATGCTCATCTCACAATCAAAAGGTTGTGGGTTCGAGTCTCACCTGTCACTATTCTTTGCTTGCGACCAATCGGCGTGAGAGATTGGCGACGCTACATGACTCAATGGTCGACTTGTCATAAAACCAATAACCAACCAGGAGGTAAAATGTAAGTAAAACTTATCCTGTGGATACCTTAAAGTACAAAAACACCAAAAATATAATTAATGAGGCTTTGGCAGTAAATTTATGCTTGAAGATATTTTATGAATTCTTTGGAATTTGTCTTACCAACACAATGTTTATGAAAGTGACTAAGATAATGGACCACTTACTGTCTGTGCAAATGCTTACTTTTCAATTTGTGAGCAAGATAACACAAAAATGCTTTGAGTTAGGCAACATAGCATAAAAAGTAGTGATTATAATATAAAATCAAAATGCAACATAACCTAACCTCCCTTTGGAGAAAAATGGATAACAAATACAACTTGAAAATTTTGAAACAATGCATGTTCTCATATTTGTCCGACCTTAAAAAACTAACTCAATCTAGCCTAGCCTAACATAACCTGTCTGTGAAGAAAACACCTTTTTCAGCTTAATTGGAGATTTTGTATTCATTGGACATTTTTTTATCAAGCTTATAAAGCCTAAACTAACCTGACTTAACCAAACCTAACCCACTTTATGCATTATGGATGCAGTGTGTAAAACTTGTCCTGCGAACACCTCAAAGCACAAAAATACCTTCAAAAGTTTTTTAAAAGTATCTTTTCCATTTGCACAGACAATAAGTCATCCCATCATCTTAGTCACCTTCATAAACATGGTATTCTGAAGAACAATTCCAAAAAATCACAAAACAACTTTTAAGACAATAATCCCTCACTTTCCCTGCAAATTATTATTTTTCAGTTGGCAAAGAAGTACATTATCACAATGATCCCAGTGCAAATATAGGTAAATTTACAGAACTGAAAATATTTTCGATTTTTTTTTTAATATGGGGTATCTAACGAAACAGATGCACCACCATTTTCTCCCAATGAACTTCAGTTGGCAAACAAATACAACCAAATCTACTCAAACATAGCATATCCGTATAATATCCTACCGGTGTCACAAGATAAAACACAACACCAGGCACGATTTATACTCACAAAAACCTTATGTTTCGCCTAATGACATATCTCGAGAATGCATATCCAACACCCCGCCAGCCACCGTCGATAATGGGGCGTCAACATTCCTCGATCTGTATTATTTTATTTAAATATATTGATGACGCCATCAAAAATTTGTTCGATAATTCGGTTTCCGGTTAGGTTAGGTTAGGTAGATTATATTATGATATAATATATTTTATATATTATGCCACGTTATCTAGTCAGGTTAGGTTAGGTTAGGTTATTTTGTTGTATTATTTATATATTCATATTTAATTATATAATATAATTATATAATAATATAATCTAACCTAACCTAACCTAACCTAACCGAAAACCAGAATTATCCAAACAAATTTCTCGGCCATGACGTCATCAAATATATTTAAATAAAATAATACAGCATCGTAAGGATTTGACGCCACCCTTATCGACGGTGGCTGGCGCGGCATGTTGCGAGTATATGCATTCTCGGAGATAATGTCGAATTAAGGCAAAGCATAAGGTTTCGTGTCAAAGAGTATCAAATCAGTGCCTGAAGTGTAATGTCTTTTTTTTTTTTTTTTATTTTAAATATTATTATTTTTTTTTTTTTTTTTTTTTTTTTTTTTTTTTTATGTTTTTTTTTTTTTTTTTTTTTTGAAAAGTAATTTTTTGCGGTTAAATTTTTTTTTTTTTTTTTTTTTTTTTTTTTTTATAATCCCCTTTATTAATAAAAAAAAATAAAAAAAATTGTTTTTTTCCTAGTTTTGTAAATTTCCCCAAATATATCCACTGGTTATCAAACATGGTCCAAGAAAATATAAAGAGCAGATGGAAAATTCGGTGTGATTCCGGACTTTTCACCACTCGTTTTAACGCACATCTTGAATTTCGCCGATAACACGTTGAAGCATTCTCCTGAAGAATATGAAAGTGGGATCACTTTTCACATTTATCGTATGCTCGCTGCTATACCTACCCACCTGAGCCTGTGATACCACGAATGTAGATGCATAATTGTAATGCAGATACAGACTGGAATAGGATGCGCTTACGCTGATGTACCTACCTACCTATTCGTTCATCGTCAATATACCTACCCTGCCTAGACATCGAATGGCCCTGGGAATATAGAATGGTATTACCTAGTAAAGGTATCTAGTAAAGGTATCTTGGGTATTACCTTGGATATTACCTGTATATATCGCCTTGATGATATTACCCCTATATGACAACGAACAAATTTGTTGCGCAGTTATGAACAAATTGCGTCACATTTGTCCCTTAATTCTTCGTGAATGATTCCTGGGAGAAGCAGGCCAACTATTTAGTACTTGAATATATGGAGTTCAATGATATGTATTCTCCTTTATAATTTTTTTTGGCGTCCAACAATTTAGAACCAAGCTGAACTTCATAGTATGTCGCAATGTGTGTGGTTCAATATGATGTATTATTCCTATGCACCAGAGGCGCAGCCAGGATTTTCTTTACCGGGGCCGAACCAAAAAGAAGCATGAAGCAGTGACAGCTTTTGGCGCGCCGAAAATGTATGGTTCTGGTTCTACGAACGTGCGACTGATCCCCTTCTGTGGCACAAGGCCCTGAAGGGATCATGCTGGCGATTTAAAAAAAACAGAACCCCGAAAAATAACCCCTTCGGCCCCCGACAAAATTACACCGGGACTCCAAAAATCACACCGAAACAAGACAAGACGAAATTGGCCGAGAACCGATTCGACCTGCTTAGCCAAAATGGGAGATCTTGCAGACAGGTGCTCTGGCCAATAAGCTAACCGGGTGCCAGGCGGCTTTGTTTTCGCTATATTTCATTATATTCATTACAAATTGTATCATTGAACAGGGGGGGGGGGGGGATGGTGAAATATCGTGGCATAGATGGTAAGTAGTACCATTGACCTATATAAGAAATACTAGACAAATACTAAATACTAGACAGACTACTCCCATTGGCGCCGTACCCGGCCGGCCGTTCCTACCTCGCGACACTACCGCCGCCAAGCGGAGAGTGGCATCAGTTAGCGCTGTAATGCTATTCCTATGGCGGACGGCCGATGTTTGAAGGTGCACGACTAGAAAATGATCTGAGCCAGTGTCTTGAAACTTTCTGAGCTATTAAAGACATGAATTTGGTGCAATCCGGACCAAAAATATTTGCTCTGAGGGCACGAGGAGCGGCATAATAGACCGATCCGGGAAACCCTACTTGTTGATTTTGCGTGCAAGCCGTATTGCTTTGCTGACGGTATGTATGTAGACGGGTGACGTCATGGTCCCGCGCGTCGCCAAGGCGACGCGTGCCTTCCGATTGGCTTGTTGCTTTCGCGCCAAAAGATCCCGGCCGCGGGGAGTGTGAGAATAAAGCTGGCCGCGGGCGGACGTGCGGTCCGCCCGTGCGGGTTGGACTGAAAGCTGTCAGGCGTGTTTGCGGTTCGGACCCGGCGACTGCATTGTTCGGACCACAGCGACTACATTGGTGGCAGCGGTCGGATTGACAGCTTTCGGATCGTCTGACTCGCACGACGGAAGCCAGATGACTCGATTGAGTGTTGTGGCGGACTGAGAACTGAGGAGCGGAGGATTCGCGTCGTCGGAATCCTGTCGTAACGGTGTGTAGTGACTTATGATTTGGCTCGGTGTGACGCGTGAGTGCAGCCACTTACACAGAAGGATTGCGTACAAGTGATGAGTTTGGGGGTCGCGAGCAAGATGTACGGCGATTGCAAGATGGCGGCTCTGCCAGATACAGGTTCTGGTGAGAGTGCTGTTGTCGCCTAGCAACGGCAGACTAGCAGGCGCCTCCAGTACACGTCCGCGCGCCAGCTGAACTCGTCTGCACGCCAGCTGATTGAGATGACGTAACGACTCCGCGTAGCAACGTGGCATCTCGAGGACACGGCTAAGGCCCTACGCAGAAGGACTGACTCGCAACTCCTGCGTGCGATTCTCAGCGTCGGAACCGTGAGTGCCTTGTCAAGGCGAGGCATATATGTCGGTTTAATGAGGCGTGTGGCCTGATTCAGTCGAGCCAGACGCGTTTGGATATTGGAAGTGTCGAGTGACGAGTATAAGTCGTGTTCACAAGTCTGTAGTTGAAGCCCATTGGAACTAGCAGAATGGAGCCAAGGTTTGCTATGGTTGGTATGCCAAGCTTCGACGGAGGTGGCTCGGTGCAGATATTTTTGGACGACTATGAGAGGTTCAGTAGGCTTTATGATTGGGACGACAGCCGGAAGTTGATATGTTGCCATTGTGTCTAACAGGAATCGCAAGGGATGCGTTCGATGCCCTTGGTGCCCGACAGAAGGAGTCTTATAGTGAAGTTGAGCTCGGCACGTGATGCAGCCGGTGCGCCAGATGGCTGCAGGGGGGGGGGGGCAGCCTGAAGCGTCAGCTGTTGCTCGGTTAGAGAAGAGGATAGCCGAACTAGAGCTCCGAGTCCGGACTGGACTCAGGTGACTAGGGATGCAGTGCCTGGATGTACAGCTGGCGTAACAGACACGCCAGCAGGACGCGACTTGAGTGTGGATGATGCGAGGCAGGGCTTCGGGGAGCCGCTTGCCCCGGTGTCTGGAGCTGGGTCACCCGCACCACCCGTTCGATGTGGCATATTCCGACCTGGCGTGCTGGAATCTGGAGGCGAAGGGGGTTCACATCCTTCCTCCGGAAGCACCGCTCTCGGAACTCGCGTCGTTGGGGAAAGTGGGGATCTCGGCGCGGATGCGTTAGCGGCTGGTGGTGACGACAGTAACAGCGGCGATCTGGGTCCCACCCAAGCAACTTCCGTTCGGAGGGAAGAAGGGGATTGGTGCCCCGCTGTCAGGAGAGAATCGGCGTTGACGGGCACTACGGTTAGCTTAGGAATAGAAAGCCCTGATGTTGTCCCATCCGTGGAGGGAGTGGGATCAGAGACAGGTGACCCCGGGCCTGGACTTCCCTCGAGTGTACCGCCAACTGTGTTGCGACGATCGAGTCGGGTTAAGCGAGCTCCTGGTTGGGTGTTGTTAGAATAGTCGTTAGTTACAATGTAAACGCGTGTATGATGTGAGGTTGCGCGATGTTAGATTAAGATGCTAGTGTACGAATTGTTGTTAGAACAGTGTAAAACGTGTGTGATGTGAGCACCTGGTTGCGCGATGTTAGAATAAGATGCTAGTGTACCAATTGTTATAACTAGCGTTGAGCGGAAATGAGGATCTCGCCGGGGATGCGTTAGTGGATGGGCGGTTTGTTTCGGGTCTACACCACATTATGAAACTGTGTAATGTCTGTGCGAATTGTGGAACGCTTGTTGGGGCGCCTATGGTGAGTGCTAGATGCCTTGTGCTGAAATCTAGTGCGTACCCTACTAAGACTTGCGACGGTCTTGCGCAGTCGTGACATCAGTCTTTGTGTTACGGATAAACCCGTTGCCATACTGCTGACGACCACTTGTGGCGATAGTTCGAACAGCGTGGCGATACATCGTGTGCCATTTCGCTCCGGTGTCATGTCTTGGTCGTGAGTGTTGGGTGCGTGGGCACGCCTTTTTTTCAAGGTTTATAGAGTGTAGACGGGTGACGTCATGGTCCCGCGCGTCGCCAAGGCGACGCGTGCCTTCCGATTGGCTTGTTGCTTTCGCGCCAAAAGATCCCGGCCGCGGGGAGTGTGAGAATAAAGCTGGCCGCGGGCGGACGTGCGGTCCGCCCGTGCGGATTGGACTGAAAGCTGTCAGGCGTGTTTGCGGTTCGGACCCGGCGACTACATTGTTCGGACACAGCGACTACATATAGGTTTTGTATAGGTCAATGGGTAGTACTGCTGCGTGCCTCTTTCATATGCAAATTAAGTTGTCACAATTATTAGAACGAATTAAACCAAAATGGGCCCAATTGAAACTTAGTGGTCGAAATCCAGTGGGCTGTGCAAAATGTGGGTGGGTAGGTTGACCTCTTTGAAGTCCGTTTCCTCCACCAAACAAGTCCTAGGTGCGCCATTGCTGGGTGTGCGCATTTGTGCGCCGAAAGTAAAATTTGGGCCAAATTACACGTCCGTCAAACTAGCGACAGATTCATTGATATTGAGATTGATATTGGCCTGAAGGGCGGACTCTTCCGATTTCCTTCAAAATTCGCAGACGGGTAGTACTCGACCCACTGATCATCATGGGCATAAAAGCTAACAGGGGCGTTCATAAACAGTTGAGATATTCAAGGTCAAAATTGTGGTCATTGTGGTCGGACTCTTCAGATTTCCTTTAAAATTTGTCCCCAGATAGTACTCGATGCACTGATCATCATGAGCTAAAAGCTAAGAGGGGCGTTCATAAACGGCTGAGCTACTCAAGGTCAAATGTCAGACTCCATGAGGTCGGACTCTTCAGATTCCATTCAAAATTGGTCCACAGATAGCGTTCGATGCACTGATCATGAGCATACAACCTAAGAGAGGCGTTCATAAACGGCTGAGATATTCAAGGTCGAAGGTCGGAGGCCATGAAGTCGGACTCTTCAGATTTCCTTCAAAATGTGCACACCGGTAGAACTTGACGCACTGATCACCATGAGCATACAAGCTGAGAGGGGCGCTCATAAACAGCTGGATTATTCGGGTCAAAACTTCATTCCGTGCGAATATGCAGCAATTATAATATGCACGAAACGAATATCAATCTGTACGTCAAGCTATATTGATATTCGATTCTTACCGGTGGAACATCGTGAAAGCGAGCATACTGGTAGAACTTGACACCCTGATTATCAGGAACTCAACCAAGAAGCCGTATTACAAAACACTACGGAGACATTCGGGGTCAAAGGTCCAAGGTCATCGAGATCGAACTCCTCTGATTTTCTTCAAAAATGGATTCACGGATAGTACTGGACGCACTGTTCATCATGAGCATAAAGGCTAAGAGGGGCGTTCATAAACCGCTGAGATATTCAAGGTCAAAGATCAGAGTCCATGAGGTTGGACTCTTCCGAGTTCCTTCAAAATTTGCACATCGGTAGAACTCTAGTTCTAGAACATGATGATCGGCGCATCGAGCACTATCTGTGGACCAATTTTGAATGCAATATGAAGAGTCCGACCTCATGAGTCTGACATTTGACCTTGAATAGCTCAGCTGTTTATGAACGTCCCTCTTAGCTTTTAGTGCATCGAGTACTATATGGGTACCAATTTTGAAGGATGTCTGAAGAGGCCGACCACAATGACCACGACTTTTTACCTTGAATGTATCAGCTGTTTATGAACGCCCCTCTTAGCTTTTACGCTCATGATGATCAGTGGGTCGAGTACTACCCGTGTACCCATTTTGAAGAAAATCAGAGGAGTCCGATCTCGATGACCTTTGACCTTTGACCCCCGAATATCTCCGTGTTTTGTATTACGGCTTATTGGTTGAGTTACTGATAATCGGGTTCAGGGTTCCAAGCTCTACCAGTATGCTCGTTTTCACGATGTTCCACCGGTGAGAATCGAATATCAATCTAGTTTGACGTACAGATTGATATTCGTTTCGTGCATATTATAATTGCTGCATATTCGCACGAGAAGAAGTTTTGACCCGAATAATCCAACTGTTTATGAACGCCCCTCTCAGCTTGTATGCTCATGATGATCAGCACGTTGAGTTCTACCCGTCTGCGAATTTTGAAGGAAACCGGAAGAGTCCGCCCTTCCGGCCAATATCAATCACAAGATCAATGTGAATCTGTCGCTAGTTTGACGGACGTGATAAAAGCATGGATCATGTACGCATGGATTGGAAACCAACAGCTGTTTGCATATAGCCCACCTAGCGGAGGATATGTAAAAACACGGAATCGCGGCCGGTTTTAGGACGTGCGCCTTTGGGAGTTCAGGGGACGCATTTCGTATCGGCATTTTTCGAATTAATTCAGCCATCCCAGGAGGATTGCATCAGCCTTTCATGATACAGAATTAATCAAGGAACCTTACCGTTCTTTCCTTATTGATTTATTACGCTCCGTTCAGAAGTTGTCGTGGTGCGAAGTGAAGATATTTGTGAGAGGGAGCCCACCTCGCCCCAAGGGTCGGCCTACCGATGTTGATATCTTGATTATATTTATATTGAATGTTTATCTCTTCTCACTATCTTTATCTTGATCTTTAAATGATTGGACGGGGCAAAGTACATGAAGGCAATGGGAATACCAAAATTAATCGAGGGCACATTCAATTGGCTCCCATGTTAGAAGTTTAAATAATTGCGGGGGTGGGTTAAACAAACATTGAGGTGGCAGTTCCCCCTCAAAGGTATATAAATGAACACCCCTGGGTCGAACGACTGGCAAGTGGTAGCAAAGCGGCGAGAGGTAGTGGCGTTGCCAGCTAGGGTATGGTGCAAGGGCTGATTCAAGGACGAGGAAGCGAAAGTGTCACTCCTTATGACCCGAAGGACGCCTCCCTTGTAGGTTCCAGTGTACCCCCTCCATCGAGTTTTTCAGCGCAACGCGCTCCTCGGCCTGGGGACGACAGTCCTCTGGAAGTCCGAACGCACGCCGCGAATTTTTCGGCGAAAGGCACTCCTCAGACAAAAACAAATGGTGCTCCTCTGGGAGATCGGAGTGTAGCCCGTCCAAATGTCCTGGACCAAGAGCCGCCCCTCTGGAGAAATGACGTCTCCTTAGCAAAATCATAAATCTGTCAGTGGTATGGTGTAGGGGAGGTGGCTTGTATCCGCATTGGAACTTCCGCCCAATCCTCTTTACGGATTGGTGGGTACGCCGAAGCCTGTACTCTCCCATTTAGTTGTGTAAACCACTCCACTGAAAAATATCAGCCACATATCTAGAGAGGTTTGGGGCGAAAGCAGAACCGCTCATTCTTATCTTCGAGGGTGGAACTGCCTCCTCAATGCTTTCTTCCCCCACCCGCAATAATTTCAACTTCTAGCATGGGAGCCTATGGAATGTGACCCCTCCCCCTATTCATTTTGGTCTGCCTATTGCCTTCTTGTACTTTGCCCCCTCCGATCTTTTTAAGAAATCAGCACCGGTGGTCCGACCCTTTCGGCGAAGTGGGCTCCATCTCACAGATGTATTCACTTAGCATCACGACAACTTCGGAACGGGGCGTAATAAATCAATAAGAAAAGAATGATAAGGTTCCTTGATCAATTCTGTATCGTGGAAAGCAGATGCAATCCTCCTGGGGTGGCTGAATCAATTGGAAGAAATCAAATACTAAATGCGTACCCCGAACTCCCATAGGTGCACGGCTTAAAACTGGCCGCGTTTCCGTGTTCTTACGTACCCTCCGCTAGGTGGCAAGTTGGTGCCGCTGATACGCGCGGATCAAAGGCGCCGACGTGGAGTTTCCAATCCAGGCGTACATCATCCATGCTTTGGAGTACCTGTTGTCTCTAGTTATCTTGGGTGGGGTACTACCGAATGGGATAAGTGCAATATTTCTGCTTGTTGATGAGGCGTCGTTGAAGATGTATGCTGTTGGCCGCGACTGTTCATCACCTCGTCACACTCTGTCCTCGAAAACACGGCGGTGATATTCCTGGACCTCGCGTTGTTATTGCCACACTTCACACACAAGCCCTCTTGAAATAGCACTACAACTTGTCGAAATCCCAGCTCTCTGTTCGTGGGCTCACGGTCCGTTCCCACGCCTTGCAGGTCACGATGTGGGAGTCGCCGGATATAGTTCAGCGGCACCGATGCTGGCAGGCCGGCGTCCGATGGTGGTCTGTCCCTGTCGAGGGTCCTGAACCGGGGTATTTACACGGCCGTGTATTTATACGACCGTAAAAGACTGTTCTTTGACCTCTAGTATGGTGCATGGGTGAAAGGAAGTGTGCAACGCATAAGTGTAATTGATGTGCTGAATCCTAGGTGTTTATACGAACAAGGGGCCGACGCGCGCCTGGTTTTTGCTGACAGCGTCTGGTGTATCTCCGGATTGTATTTGATAGGATTAAAGAAGACCGATACGTGAGTAATCCACTTGCTATGCCCAACCGTGCAACGCTTCTCTGTGTCTGTAACTGACGTGCGGAATTGTGTAGTGTTTGATTATAACACCTGTCAGAGACCAACGTCTGACAGCTTGCAGGTGTTCGGTGACATATTTGGTATGCGCGACCGTGCAATGATACAACGATGATTATCTGCATCTATGAATGATGTGCGAAATTTTGCAGGTTTTGATTATACGACCTGTCAGAGTCCGGCGTCTGACAGAGTGCAGGTGTGACGCTGCTGCGTAGTTGGGTATTTCGCAGTTGGGGCCTAGTTGGGAAGTGAGCGCTGTTACAATACCTTCCCCACCACCAAAATGAGCATTTTAGCACTTATAAGAAATTGCGGGAGACAGGCGCCTAAAGGGCGAAGGGCGAGAATAAGGGACGAACCGAGCCATGAACATCATTCTGCGAAAGCTACAGGATATACAGTCGGATGCTGAGTTGTCCCTGCAGGGGCAAGAACGGCGCCAATTGAGTGGCCGACAGGCAAAACACGCAAACAAAAGGCAAATAAAAACGAAAATATAATGTGCGGATGGCGAAGCATACACATACACACACATGAATACGCGAGGTCACTGCGGCGGGCACAGGCGGTCACTGCGGCGGGCACTTGAGGTCACTGCAGCGGCGAACGAGACGACGGCGTCATGGACGGCATTCGCACGTCCCGACACGAGCGAACATCGTGCACGGATGCTGGTGGGTGCACTCGTGGGGGAGGGGATGGCAATGTGGGCCTAACATCGAATTGCCGTGTCGTGGGGAGGGGGAAGAGTTGATTGCAGCTCAAGAGGCGCAATCGAACTATAGGCGTCGATTCGGTGGGACGACGGTTTGTGATGCCGCTGTCGCCATGACGGGCGGGGATGTAACCGGGTATGATTCCCGGCTCGTCCGAATGATTTCGCAAGGTGCCACTGCTGAGGCCTCGTGCCCAGAACAGTTTCAGTCTGATATTCCAGCCGGACCGGAAAATGGTTAATTACCAGCGGATCGTCGGCAACAGAACAATTCAAACACTGAGCCATCCGAGGACCGCACAGGCTCAGGTCTATAATATTTGTACTACCGGAGGAAAGAGTAAGAGATGTGTTGGCCAGCCGTCATTTGAAAGACGTAAAGACTCGGCATCGGTAAAACGTTCCCAAAAGCGTCCAGGCGTCTTCGTCAAGTCATACCCCCAAACTGTGTGGTGGCAGTTAAAATCTCCAAGGAGCAAAACAGGTGGAGGGAGATCCAACATTAAGAAGCTCAGCTGAGCCGACGGGAAGAGTCCACCGGTGGCACGTATAATGAAGCAATTGTTATTGCACGGTGGTTGACACTCACACATGTTCCACTATAAACGAAAAGAGAGAACTTCGGTTATTGACTAAGGTTCACTATGGTAGTAACATTAAAATGTCAGAGTAAAAACATGTTAAAAAGGAGAAGATGGATGAAATCGTCCAAAAAATAGCAGTGACTAAGATGGAGAACGTGCGTTTTTATAACTTAATCTCTGTCCTCCACAAGAGAGGGGATTACCGATGCTCAATGCCGCTCGGTCCAAGGGACTGAGTCCTGGGGAGAGAGCTCGGCGATTATTGACCCGGCGGAGAGCCAGACGACGGCATGTCTCGCTTCTGGGGCCCAGTTAGGAAGAAGCCGGGGAGTGCACATCTCATTGACAGCCTGAGCTGCCGCCGGTCCCTCAACTCGCCTTCGTGGTGACGGCATGGCCGTCCTTGGGGGAGGAGCCGTGTCAAAAACTTGGAGGACCTTTGACCGGCACTTTCCACCTGAGCGAGCCGAGCCCGCTTTACCTAGCGGGCACGCCTTTCGGCTTCTTGGTAATGTAGGCAAATGTCGGCGATTTGGATGGGTCGATGCGTGTTTCAGGACGGCGATGCAGGGACGGAAGCACAGCTCGTGGGTAGAGACTATCGCTCTATCGAGAGCGAGCGATCGACGGCCGGCTGGAGCGAGCGATGGACGGCCGGCTGGAGCGAGCGATGGACGGCCGGCTGGAGCGAGCGTTGGACGGCCGGCTGGAGCGAGCGATGGACGGCCGGCTAGAGCGAGCGATGGACGGCCGGCTGGAGCGAGCGATGGATGGCCGGCTGGAGCGAGCGTTGGACGGCCGGCTGGAGCGAGCGATCGACGGCCGGCTAGAGCGAGCGATCGACGGCCGGCTGGAGCGAGCGATCGACGGCCGGCTGGAGCGAGCGATCGACAGCCGGCTGGAGCGAGCGATCGACGGCCGGCTGGAGCGAGCGATCGACGGCCGGCTGGAGCGAGCGATAGACGGCCGGCTGGAGCGAGCGACAACCAGACAACCAGACTACACTACCTTCATTTCTACCTTCATTTCTACCTTCATTTCTACCTTCATTTCTACCTTCATTTCTACCTTCATTTCTACCTTCATTTCTACCTTCATTTCTACCTTCATTTCTACCTTCATTTCTACCTTCTAAACAGATCATTTCCAGCCAAAATTGGTCCCCACACTTCAGACACTAAATTCCCCACAACCGGTTTGATGCAAGGCTCAGTTCTCAGCCCCCTACTCTTTATTCTCGGCCTTAACTCAATCATTCCCGACCACCTTCCAGTCAAAATCGCAATGTATGCAGATGATATCGTACTCTGGACATCCAACACATCTTTGATTTCGAAGGCGCTTTGGCAAGAACTATTTGGCTGTCATCACAAAAATGCTGCACTGTAATTGGCTCAATTGGTGCGCGCACAGATACAAAACTGATGCCAATCATAATCGTCACACGCGTCATATATGTAGCTAAACGACACCCCAGCAGCTGACGTTATTGTCCAACTTGACTCGATAGGCCTTGGGCTAGGATAAGGCCTATCGAGTCAGGGGCTAGGACACCACAAGAAACTTCCGGCCAAGGCCCGTTACATCTGGGTACTAATACTAAAGGGTACAACGGAATCTAGTAGGTATTCTAGTTCCAGCCCTAGTGCCGTCAGCAGGAATGTGCGAGATTTCTAGTAGAATCTACCAGGATTGTGGTATATACCCT
Source organism: Ashinkailepas kermadecensis (assembly GCA_034440615.1). Taxonomy (NCBI): domain Eukaryota; kingdom Metazoa; phylum Arthropoda; class Thecostraca; family Neolepadidae; genus Ashinkailepas; species Ashinkailepas kermadecensis. The sequence goes on along the minus strand of JAOTOM010005125.1, from coordinate 440,424 downwards.
GACGTCACGTAATCATTCCAAATACGTTTTAAAACCTGGCTAAGATTCATCTGTGGCGCAGCGAAGACATCAGAGTGTTGTTGTGGTTGGGCAGCCTTGGGTTGGGCGCAAGGCGATATATGCCAGGTGGCGTCATCCCTACTGCGCAGCTTTTTGCGCAGGTCCTTAACTGACGTCATCAGGGGTACACACTTAACATGGGCCAGCCGCTTACACGCTTCGAAGATACGCAACGTGTGTACACCACGGGGGAGAAAACGAGGGTTTTAGGGGTTAAGGTGCAAAACTTAGAGCGTCATAGTCCCGGAATGGATCTCCAATACCTTTCATGCGCATATTATACCCAAAAGAGCGTGCAAAGGGAGGTAGGACAAGTCAAATACGGCAGAAAATTAACATCTTACCGCGGCGGGATGCAGTAAGGACGTATCTGAGGCGTGATCGTCGCCATGATGGAACCAGGTGGAGGGTGGGGGGGGAGCCCCAATCTGCATCAAATTTACTTGTGGTGTTGCATGGCAAAAGTAATTAACCGAAACACCTTTTCATCCCCCTCTATATGCGGCAACACCCCTGATTTAGATGTCAAGGAAGGTGACAATTGTGTTTTCTCAGATCGACAGTACCATAGGGAGCACGTGAGAGGCAGACATTCCTTTTTATGGGGCATCTGTAAGCTCCCGTGCCAGCTCAGCAACGGGGGTGGAACTTTCAGAAAATGATTTGGGGGACGTAATGCCTGGAGGTAACAGGAAGACCTTCAGTCGAGAGGCCACATTAGCGCCACATGTTAAAATATGAAATGATTGGGGGAAGGTGCAGGGCTCATGTCAGTCTTAAAGGGGGCTGACGCCTCCCAGAAGTAAGTAAAATTTCACTCTAGTTAGGAGAATACATTCGACGGACGGACTGGAAACATGGGGCTCCAAAAGCGGCCAGGCATGTATTGGTGACATTCCCAAGCCATACGTTCAGGACTAGATCTGGATCATTCCAAAACGCTCCTACGCGTCGGCTTCTGTGCTGGTTCCGGTTCAGAGCATGAATGAATGATGGCAATCAAAGTTCGTGGAGCAAAGGGACTTTGCATGTCGTTTTTTCCAATCAATGTTCATAGGCCAAATTATAGATACAAGCAACAATGAAGTGGCATACGTCACACCTGCCACATAGCACTGCCAGAGCCAAGAGCAGCGCCAAGTGCAGCCAGAACGGGCAAGCATAATGAGCGCCGCTAGTCTGCCCCTGGTCACAGCGGCAGCAGCAAAACACGACAGCAGGACAGCGGGACCGGGCGATACGAGAGCATTGTCAAGTGCCGCCAGGACAGGCCGGTACAGGGATCGCCGCCAACCCGTCAATGGTCACAGTCGCAACAGCAAAACACGCCAACAATACGGCAGGATCGGGTGACACGAAAGCAGTGCCAAGTGCCGCCAGGACGGGCAGCACAGGGGGCGCCGCCAGTCCGCTAACTGGCGGTCACGGCGGCAGCAGCAAACACGGAGAAAAAGAGCAGAACCGGGCGACACTACACGATACACAGCAGGGACGGTGACAGATGTACCAGCAGTGTGAGGGTGGACATCCTATCGCTGGCTGGTAACATGCTGGCGCACCTGCCTAGATGCCCGCCTCTCTGCGCTCTCCCGAGCAGAATTATAGTGCAACCAGCCGATGCGCACATGCATCCCAACTCGAGTCAGCCTCCATGCCACACAGACATCTAGCCTCGGTTGCCGGCTGCTGATGACGCCTACCAGGCGCCTCACAATGCTGGCCTCGCCGGTGCAGGTTGGGCCCAGGATGGAGCAGAAATAAGAACCAAACTGGTCTACCAGGTCTGTGGCACGTAGAGCCGGCCGCAACCGATAGTGGTGAGCCAAGAGCTGGACACGGTTGTCAGGAGCTCCTCCGGTGCTTCAGACGTCGAACAGCCAAGCGCTGTATTGACACGCCTCATTTTGTAGGCGACGAAGCCGGCAACGACAGCAAGGCCGTCACGCTCCAGTCCCAGTTTACTGATGGTGGTCGTGCTATATTCATGTGAATTGAAGTGGCATCAAACTAGTTGAACTGGTTCTTCATTTAGCTATACAAGGATAAGATTCTCCAAAATACAGCAAGCACAACAGACATGCATGATTCAACACTTCATACCATACAAATCTTGTAGGCAGGTTCATTTATGGAATGGCACCAGGTTTCGGAAGAGGCAGGTATTGCCATTGCAGCATCAGCTTCAGCTGCATCAGATAGCCAGGATCATAATCATCAGAGGTAAAGTGGTTCGACAAAATTAATGAGTTGGTTTGATGAACTCTATCAGCTCTTTTTCACTTTGTCAACTAAGTCTTGCATATATTTCCATCTCTTGGAAACTTAAGCATGTTGATTGAAAAACTCTCTTCTTTCCAGATGATTCTTCCAGATGTTTGAAAAATAAACCCTAGGACTAGTTCAGATGCGCCGGCAGTCGCCGGCTTACTGAACTATGCTGCTCGCTTCGCGAGCTTCTGTCACTATAAATTATAAAATATAAAAATAAAAATAAAATATATTAAATTGTTTAGTTAATTTTAATTTAATTTTAAGCACCGGAAAAAGAGCGGAAAATTTCATACCCCATACGGGATTCGAAACCCCGAACTGTCGGGAAAAAGAGCCGTCGTGAAAATTTTAGCGCCCGGGATTCGATCGGCGGACCGAATAACGAAAATGTACAGCGTGCTACCATTTCGCCACAAAGCCGGTAAGCGCCGGCGCTGAGAAAGCCGACCCGAACGAACTGCGGCCGCGGGGCGCAAAGTCGCCCACGGGAAAGTGACACTTTGGCCACTTTGCACGGCGGAAAGTGGGAATTGATGGTGTGCACGATGACGACAACAGCATTGGCGATGCTGACGTGGAATGCGAACGTGATGGATTCACCTGCAAGTGGTGTTAAAACCGCAATTTGAAAGTCGATTTTGTCGCATCGAGACGAAATTACCACCAAGCGACGGCTTGGGGATTCTCCCACGGGGCAGGGGCCGCGACCGCGGTGACCTCAGGCCACGGGGTGGGGGTGCAGGGCGCCTCGAATTGGCACGGTCTGAGCGGGCGGGTTTAAAACGCGAATTTCCCCATGTTGAGACGCAATTTTACGCGGAAAAATGCCACTTTACAATGGTCCGGGGTGGCGGCGATGGCGGCCAAAGTATTTGGGTTGGCGAAAATTGCGCGACACCGATAGGTTACGTAAGGTTAGGTTTTTATGAATTTGAACATTTTTTTTGAAGTGCTCAGAAATTGTAAATTTTAGCAAAAATAAATTGCCTTCTTGCATAGATGGCTAAGCTAGGTTAGTTTAGGTTATGCTACATCATTTTGTCTTCATTTGGAACATTACCTTTTATGCTATATTACCCAACTCCAAGGCCATTTTTGCACGGTATGCTGCCTCCCAACTGAAAAGTATGCATTTGCAGAGGAAATAAGTGTTCACATCATGTTCAGCACATTCAAAAACATTGTACTAGAAAAAGACATTCCGTGAAATCAGAAATTACCTGAAACTGCAAATCTACAGGATAAGCGGCATCAACATATTATATACCTAATGCGGAACACATCTCAATTTATATCACTAATTAACGACAGCAAAATCTACAGCTAACCGTGCAACTACACACAAGATACACCACAACACAACACAATAAAACAAAATTCAACTAACGCGGGGACAGCGAACACAAGGTGTGAAATGAAGCACAGAACTTACAAGAGAGCATTGTAAACACCTGCGCCATTTATGACTCAACCGCGTCATGTAAGAATTTGAGAAAAAGTTTGCCCCTAAAACGCTGCGTTTCTTGATGGTGGTCGTTTAATTCGCAGCCTAACTGAAACTTATAAAATAACAGCTGAACAGGATTCTAAGAGCACAGACGCGATATTAGAAGATTTAGAAAGTGAGTTTAATTGAAAATATTTTGATTTTAATATACAGCAAACCATTAAAACGGCCCTAAAGGTGTACCCAAGATGACGTCATTTGTACGATTCGAGGCGACACGCAGGAAGGCATGGGGATGACAAGGGCCTGGTTGGGCGTATTGTGTTTCTGATTGCTGGTACGGGAAGTTTGAAATATGAGGCTGATGAATATTGTTTGGATTCCTAGGCTATTAAACATGCTCTTAAGTTTCGTGCAGAATGCACTCAGTTCATAGGATACAACAACCCTCAACCTGTTATCGTTCATAACCCTTAAAGCTTCACCAATTGAAATTGAAACCATAGCTGGATTTGCCAAATATGAACCTAGGCTCACCGGTAAATTTATGCTTTAATGTGTTTTATGACTCCTTGGAATTAATCACTCCAATGCAATGTTTATGAAGGTGACTAAGATGATGGGATCACTCATTTTCTGTGCAAATACTTCAGGTTGGGAGCAAAATAACACAAAAATGTCGTTCATTTAGGTAGCACAGCATTACAAATAAATGTAAAAAATGCAGCATAACCAAACCTAACCTCCCCTTGGAGAAAAGCTTCGCCAGCCATATCTTGGAATATTATACTCTTCAATGTGCCATGAACACCATATGCAAGCAACATACATGTTATGACAGATATAACATGAATTCAATACCCATTGCCCAGCATAGGCAAACCATTAGATGGCACTAAAAAGTAAGCATATTTGGCATGACATGTGCCCGACTATCTGCTCTCTAGCCCTGTGTGAGGTAATATGTATGTATGTATATAATATATGTATATATATATATATATATATATATATATATATATATATATATATATATACATATGTATATGCATAACTTGTCCTACACTTATACATAAGTGTATGTATACCACTTATGTATAACTTACCAGAATAGTATTCAATATAGACATATATATATATATATATATATATATATATATATATATATATATATATAAATATATATATTCTACTACAGATTACTGGGGTGCAAAATACATGAAGTTAATGGGAAGCCCCACGTCGATACGTCCGTGAAGTTTGCAAGAGTTCGATATTCACATTCAGCAGAAATGGACGACCCCTTCGATTTCGCCCAAACTCGGTGAGACGGTAGTGCCAAGGTCCCTGACCCACCATTCAGACGTATTCCACGGGGCATCGAATGGTTTGACCTCCAGAGGTCAGCATAGGTCAACAATCCAATAATACCGGAATGCCTATGTTATATGGCTCATTCGATCCGCACCGACACGCTGATTCCGAAACTGCTATTATTGACTCCGTAGCATAAACGGTTAATGAGTTATAACCAATTATGTAACTTTGTTACTCACAGCATTGCTTCCCACACATTCCCATGCATTATTCACATTCACATTCCGGGAATGTGTATGCAATACACAAAGTCGTAACGCCAATAACGTGGGCAGTCCAACGGTGGCACTATATTCATTGACGTCCGTTTAATTCCGGAGATATATCAAACTATGTTCCGATAAAATCAGTTTTGGATCGAATGGTTAATTTCCCATAGGGTTTGGCATGGGACCAGGCGGGACTGGAAATCGCGACCCCTTCAATTTCTTTTAAAATCGCCACAAACATATGTAGTGCAAAAACATGTCGACAACTCACGCCGTTTCCCGGGGCATCGAAAGATGTGACCTCCAGGGGTCAACGAGTTCCAGTTCGATATTCGACTTTGACCTATATGTGAGGATGGAGAATGTGACTGTCATTAGTTGGCATGCCCATGTCGTAATGGAAGAAACAAAATTAATTACGCTTCAAATATAAATAGAAATTTCAACGTTCAATGAGCCATGTGACCTTGGCAGGTCAGAGGTCATTTCAGGTCAAGCCGTTCACATGATGGAATGTGTACAAAAGACACAAGGTTTTAACACAAATAACGTGGGTAGTCCAACGGTGGCACTAGAATCATTGACGTCCGTTTAATTCCGGAGATTTATCAAAATCTGTTCCGATAAAATCAGTTTTGGACCTAATGGTTAACTTCCCATAGGGTTTGGCATGGGACCCGGCGGAACTGGAAATCGCGACCCGTTCAATTTCTTTTAAAATCGCCACAAACATATGTAGTGCAAAAACACGTCAACAGCTCACGCCGTTTCCCGGGGCATCGAAAGATGTGACCTCCAGAGGTCAACGAGTTCCAGTTCGATATTCGACTTTGACCTATATGTGAGGATGGTGAATGTGACTGTCCTAATGTGAACGGCTTGACCTGACATGACCTCGGACCTGCCAAGGTCACATGGCTCGTTGAACGTTGAAATTTCGCTTTATATTTGAAGCGTTATTAATTTGCTTTCTTCCATTACGACATGGGCATGCCAACTAATGACAGTCACATTCTCCGTCCACACATATAAGTCAAAGTCGAATATCGAACTGGAACTCGTTGACCTCTTGAGGTCACATCTTTAGATGCCCCGGGAAACGGCGTGAGTTGTCGACGTGTTTTTGCACTACATATGTTAGTGGCGATTTGAAAAGAAATTGAAGGGGTCGCTATTTCCAGTCCCGCCTGGTCCCATGCTAAACCCTATGGGAAATTAACCATCAGGTCCAAAACTGATTTTGTCGGAACATAGTTTGATATATCTTCGGAATTAAACGGACGTCAATGATTCTAGTGCCACCGTTGGACTGTCCACGTTGCTGGTGTTAAAACTTTGTGTCTTTTGTACACCTTCCATCATGTGAACGGCTTGACCTGACATGACCTCTGACCTGGCAAGGTCACATGGATCCTTGACCGTTGAACTTTCGATTTAGGTTTGAAGCGTAATTAATTTGCTTTCTCCCATTACGACTTGAGCATGGCAAGTAATGACAGTCACATGCTCCATCCTCACATATAGGTCAAAATCGAATTTCGAACTGGAACTCGTTGACCTCTGGAGGTCACATCTTTCGAGGCCCCGGGAAACGGCGTGAGTTGTCGACGTGTTTTTGCACTACATATGTTTGTGGCGATTTAAAAAGAAATTGAAGGGTTCGCGATTTCCAGTCCTGCCTGTTCCCATGCTAAACCCTATGGGAAATTAACCATTAGGTCCAAAGCTGATTTTATCGGAACATATTTTGATATATCTCCGGAATTAACCGGACGCCAATGATTCTAGTGCCACCGTTGGACTGTCCACGTTACTGGTGTTAAAACGTGGTGTCTTTTGTACATATTCCATCATGTGAACGGCTTGACCTGACATGACCTCTGACCTGCCAAGGTCGCATGGCTCGTTGAACGTTGAAATTTCGCTTTATATTTGAAGTGTAATTAATTTGCTTTCTTCCATTACGACATCGGCATGCCAACTAATGACAGTCACATTCTCCATCCTCACATATAGGTCCAAGTCGAATATCGAACTGGAACTCGTTGACCTCTGTAGGTCCCTAAATATATCTCCGGAATGAATCGGACGCCAATGATTCTAGTGCCACCGTTGGACTGTCCACGTTACTGGTGTTAAAACGTTGTGTCTTTTGTACATATTCCATTATGAGAACGGCTTGACCTGACATGACCTCTGACCTGGCAAGGTCACATGGCTCATTGAACGTTGGAATTTCGCTTTATATTTGAAGCGTTATTAATTTGCTTTCTTCCATTACGACTTGGGCATGCCAACTAATGACAGTCACATGCTCCATCCTCACATATAGGTGAAAGTCGAATATCGAACTGGAACTCGTTGACCTCTGTAGGTCACATCTTTCGATGCCCCGGGAAACGGCGTGAGTTGTCGACGTGGTTTTGCACTACATATGTTTGTGGCGATTTTAAAAGAAATTGAAGGGTCGCGATTTCCAGTTCCGCCGGGTCCCATGCTAAACCCTATGGGAAATTAACCATTAGGTCCAAAACTGATTTTATCGGAACATATTTTGATATATCTCCGGAATTAAACGGACGTCAATGATTATAGTGCCACCGTTGGACTGCCCACGTTATTGGCGTTACGACTTTGTGTATTGCATACACATTCCCGGAATGTGAATGTGAATAATGCATGGGAATGTGTGGGAAGCAATGCTGTGAGTAACAAAGTTACATAATTGGTTATAACTCATTAACCGTTTATGCTACGGAGTCAATAATAGCAGTTTCGGAATCAGCGTGTCGGTGCGGATCGAATGAGCTATATCACATAGGCATTCCTGTATTATTGGATTGTTGACCTATGTTGACCTCTGGAGGTCAAACCATTCGATGCCCCGTGGAATGCGTCTGCATGGTGGGTCAAAGACCTTGGCATTACCGTCTCACTGAGTTTGGGCGAAATCGAAGGGGTCGTCGATTTCTGCTGAATGTGAATATCGAACTTCACGGACGTCACGTCGATGGGATGCATGCTCCATGGTACCGCATGTTAAAAATATAAATTATTGGGGGACAGAGCCAACACGGAGGGGGCATTTGCCCCTAAAAAATATATGAAAGAATACCCCTGGTCTAGACGCATATGCATGACAAATGGAAAGCAATCCTGAAAACAGGCTGCAGGTTCCGTATCTACACATGGGTGATAATTGGGCGTGACATTCCAACCATTATCGGTACCTGCACCTGTAGCCTAAATATAATGTTGACCCCTTTTCCTGGCCGGAGGGGTACCAACTTTCTCATGGGATGCACATGCCCCCAGTGCCACACCCTTGTTTACGCTCCTGCACCGAGTGGGGAGGAATTATGTTGCAACAGTTGTCTCTTACTTGCTCCTACCCCTCCTTTCCAGCCGTGATCTTCAGTTGGCCTGTCTCATCATACTGCTACTACCCGTGGCACATCGCGATTCCTGCGGCGCTCGACATGAATGCAGTCAGCGTGGGTCCAATCAAAACGTCATAGAGATAGGATAAAATAAAGCTCATATTCGTAGACAAGATTCTTCAAGCTTTCCAATCAATCTGATTTTGTCCCATTTTGATGGTATTTAAGATCGAAAATATCGTGTGGAAAACACGGAAGTTTGGCTGTAACGCCTACGGTACTGAGCAATTGTACAGCCCATGTGACGTCACCGATTGCCAAACGACATTGGAGGGCCCCGCTTTACAAAGGCTTCCGGCCTTGGCTGCGCGGACGACGCGTAGGGTTGCGAGTGTTCATTCTCGGAAATAAATGCCGAATTAAGGCAGAAACATCAGGTTTTCGATGTCAAAGAGTATTAAATCGAGTGCATGAAGTGTTGAATTTCTTCTTTATCACGTTTGGGATACCAGGTACGGATAATTATACGCGATATGCTATATTTGCAGAGATTCATTTAATTGTGAATAAATGGACGATTTCCTTGCCTGCCATGATTGGAAGTAAAATATGCTGAAACGTTTTGGCCCACATTGACAAGGGATGCTGTGCTAATAATAAAAATTAGATATATTGGATCTCAAAGTTTTTGATCATGGATTATTTTCAAGAGTCCCAAGAGCAGGGTGGGAATTAAGGCACTTCTTAAGAGATTTTTGAAAACATTTTTGCACTCCGAGTTCATACTCTCACCTGGTTGGCTCCCCATATACTCAAGCATCACTCACCCAGAGATGAGTTCTGTGCCCGATGAGGGGAGCCCGTATCTGCAGGTACGCCAGTCCCCTAGATTAAGGAAAATATTGTTATCAGATAGTCAGGGCAAGACACAGCAACTGGAAAGTGTACCTTAAGCAGAATTTGTATGCTTAGAGTCAGAGTGGGAAACTTACTTTCTGGGTTGGGAGTCGGAGTGCAAACCAGTATCTTCCGGAGTACATTTTCATAGACATTATTTTTTATGCATGGAATCTGTTTACCAGTAACCGACCAGAAAAAACCTAACTCAGACCTACATAATATGCATAAGTAATATCATTCTCATTTTTGGTCAGATGAAATGTCAAAACATAGGAACAAGGAAGTGAACAATGGATGGCACCGTCCGGCAGTGACTCGTAATAATCAGCACTGTTTCGTTTCTCATAACTCACAGGAGCAATGTGCTTCCCTTTCACTTTTGGCTCAGTACAAGGCTAGCCATATGAAAAACAAACAAAAATACTTCACACTTCACCCTCAGCTCAGAGCGCATACCTACCTACACAGCCAATTTCCCACGTAATACGAACTCAATTCCGCTACCGCACATGCCACAGTTGGATGTGATCAAAGCAAAGGATCAGTCGAGGTCTTCTGTTTACAGTATGACACTATTAACCATGTGTTCAAAGTTGCTAATGGTTATGACGTCATAACAATTACCTTACATTGATTGGTTGACGGACAGATTTCGTAACAGAAAATGCTAACTCAGCCAATTCTGATCTGTGCCCTCCGGGCCTCCGGAGAACGTCTCTTAAAACTGTCAAACTTTCCCACTATAGGGTGGCAGAAACACAGCTTTTCCGAGACGCGGCTCCAAAGCCGGAGAACAGTGTACTCAGTGCACATGTGCATCTTTTTGCAAGTTGTAGTCGGTGTGTTGTTGTCGGCAATTGAGGTTGAGATTTGAGGAAATTGAGGTTCAGCAATCGGTAGTTGAGAGCTGACTGCTACAAAAAAGTGGTTAGAGTGGTGACCGTAAGTGGAATGACCGGCGCTTTTGGGTGTATTTCTGTGTTGGTTTTTATTCATATCTTTGTTCCCACATTTCAATTTGTGTCGGAGTACATGTGAAGCCCATCCTATCCAGTATGAACCCGGAGTGCAGAAATGTTTTCAGAGATAGAATCTCTTAAGAAGTGCCTTAATTCCCACCCTGCTTAGAGTAGCCACTACATTCTGCTAATATTTTGCTGTTAGTCAAGATTTCTGAAAAAGAAAATAGAGAGATTGAATACAGAGATTGAGTATAGAGATTGAATACAGAGATTGAATGTAGAGATATATAGAGATCTACATTATGAATATAGAGAAGTTAAGCTACTCGTCATGTTTGATTATATTATCATGGTTAATCTATTCAGTATATTCATGTAACAATGTGCAGAGATTTGAGTGCAATGCAGCTTTAAATGCACCCAGGTCCGTTAAGGTTACTACAGTGGCCGCAAAAAAATGTATACATTAACTATATTTGGCTAATAAAGCAACAATATGAAGCTTACATGACATTTATTGATGAATAAGCCTTACAATCAATATTTTGTCATGTCCCCCTTTGCCTTCAGCACCATCTTGAGTCATTTCGGCATCAATTCAGCCAAACTAGCGAGGTAGATGTCCATGTCGGTCCACAGCTGCTTCAGCGCCTCCTGCAGACCCTTGATGTTGCTGGGTCGGGCCTCTTGAATCTTGTTTTTCATAACATTCCAGGCATTTGCTATGGAGTTTAGGTATGGGGATTTGCCTGGCCAGTCTAGCACTTCAATATGGGTATCACTTATTTTTTTAACTGCCTTCGACCTGTGGCAAGGGGCGCCGTCGTGCATGTCGGCACCCCTTGCCACAGGGGCACCAATCCAGAATCACACTCATGAATACCCCCAAAAAACAACAAATGTTCTTTATGCACTTCAATATATGCTCTTCAATATATGCTCAAGTTGCTCCCCTTCATGGTGATGTTCTTAGGCAGGAAATACAACCCTCCCCTGCCCTTATTGCCACTAAATGCCCCCAAACCATCACACTGTCAGGGTGTTTAACAATCATCACAATAAAGTTGGGTCATAGTGAGAGACATTTTTGGGGCGACGAACGACCTTTGAGGCTCCCCTGACCAGCCTAAAGGTGCTCTCATCGCTGAACATCACCTTCCAGTCGTCTGATGTGAAGTGTTGAGATTTTTTTGGCAAAGGCAACCCTTTTTCTTCTTGACCTTGGTGAGGAGCGGTTTCTTGGCAGCTCGGCGACATGGCATTCCCCGGTCCTTTTGCAGGTGGTGTTGAATCGTCCTGATCGATACGTCCTGGAGTAGATCAGGGTGCTTCTTTTTAAGTGCTGATGCGGTAATTGCAGGCTCTGACATCACAGCTCTCTTCAGGATATGGTCAGTGCATGGGGAAGTCTTGCAGGGTGCTCCAGAGCCTTTCATTCTCTCCGGAGTGGTGCCTGGGGGTAGGGAGGCGGCGGCCTTTTTGAGGTTGTAAATAACCTGCCTCGTGACTTGTAGATCAGTGGCGGCACATATCACAGACATGCTCTGCTCAAACACGGTCAAAGCCAGACTCTTCTCAACATCCGTGAGCTTCTTTCGTCCCATTCTAACCACTGGGAGCAAAATTATAGGCCTCCAAAGTCGGGCGTCGTAGCAAAAAAGGCACCCAGAATAGCATCAACAGTTGGCCCTACCTCTCTGAGAGCCTGTTGCTCACCGAGCTCTCCCGCTGTTTGTGAGTCAGGGTAGGGGTGGGGCCCAGCTACATACGTCATACCAAGCTCCGCCCACTGACTGTTGTTTTCAGTGATCACCATGTATATATTTTTTTGCGCTTGCGGTGTATACATTTTTTGGCGGCCACTGTACATCATCAGGCAATGAGTTCTAAGTGGCACAACATCTGAGGCTAAAAAATATCTTCCTACAATCCACTGATGCATGCCTGTCAGCCAATTTCAGTGAGTGTCCACGTGTGTTCACCAATGGTGCCAGCACAAACATGTCAGGGATCTTAATGGCAGAATGACCATGAAAAATCTTGCAACATTTGATAATGTCTGCTCAAATCAATCTACCTTTCACCGAGTACAGACCTAGTTTCCGTAATCTGGCGCCATAATCCAGACCTTCCATCCCCTCTATGTTTCGTGTCCACCTTCTCTGTACTGATTCTAGTCGCCTCAAATCACCTATGTAACCTGTATTCCACACACACGATGCAAACTCCAAGAGGCGTGACATGAGTAATGTATAGGGTTTTCATAAATTCAGGAGAACAACATAAAGTAGAACTTAGTAGGTTGCTGGCCAGACTTCCAGCTTTCTGTACTATACCAGCAATGTGTGGATGGAAATGCAAGTTTTTATCTACTGTGATACCTAGGTCAGTATGCATCTCAACAAAGCTTACCTGAAATCCATCTAGGTAATAATGTGCATAAGGGGCAAAATTTTGGTAAATTTGTCTTAAAAGGTGTTTGGAATTTCTGGATTTTTTGCAGAATATCATGTTTATGAACGTGATTCGGAAGATGTGATCATTCGTTTTCTCTGTAAATGCTTACGTCTCACTTAATCTTAGCAATAATATCTATAATGCACCATATATGCCACACTGCTGCTCTTTGTTGCATAATTTATCCATCCCTCACCTGGCACTTCTCAGACATGATTAAAGGGACATTCAACACCTCACGCAGTTGATTCTACACTTTTTTCACGTCGAAAATGCTTCGTTTCTGCCTCTTTGCCACATAGATGACACACCACTACTATTCCACCACAACACCAAAAAAAAACTAAACACAGCATGGCTCAGAGAGCAGCCAGCTTCTGCTCGGTCTCGTCTTGCCTCACGACTTCCAACAAATAGTATGATAATTCATAATTAAATAGGAAAACCTAACCTAACCTAACCTAACGTAATACAATCTACTCTTATCTAAACTAATATAAACTCATATATTATAATTTAAAAACACAAGCGTAATATTTATTGTGATGTCATCCGTACGCACGGCCTCAAGCCGTGCTCTGCTTAGTTTTTTTTCGGCGTTCTCGTTGAGTAGTAGCGGTGTGTCATCTATGTGGCAAAGAGGTGGAAACTAAGCATTTTTTTACGTCAAAAAGTGTTGAATCAACTGCGAGAAGTGTTGAATGTCCCTTTAATCACGTCTGAGAAGTGCCAGGTGAGGGATGGATAAATTATGCAACAAATAACAGCGGTGTGGCATATATGGCGCATTACAGATATTATCGCTAAGATTAACCGAGACGTAAGCATTTACGGAGAAAACGAATGATCGCATCTTTCGAATCACGTTCATAAACATGGTATTGCACCCAAAAAAATCCAAAAATTTCAAAAACACCTTTTAAGAAAAAAAATACCAAGATTTTTCGAGCCATACTACAAACGGGATAAAACCCGCGCATTCCCCGCTGAGGGCGCTAGTGCGCTCACTATGTATGACGTTTCGGTCAGTCTCGACGACGTTTTCGCAAGCACTTACTAAATATGCCTTGGCTGTGCTGCCTAGTGGTGAAAATGTGTGTCAAAATGAAATGGCGATTCGCGCAGCAGCCTGTAATGATATGTTTTTGTTGTATTATTTTGACAGTTCAACACATATATTTTATAAACTGGTATTATCATAATATATATATTGCTGTAGAATACAACCAAACTGAGTGAATGGCATGAACTTGTCATCTCTATACCTTCGATCTGGATAGAGTTTTCGTTGGAGGAAATAAATGAAGAACAATACCTGCCTTGATATGAATTATCACGACCGAATTTATAGGTAAATTTTAGATTGTCATACTAGATAATTATAATCCTGTTTTTCAATATACCAATAAATTAACGAATATTCATGTTTTGTGGGTCCTGAGGGAAGTGTCGAACGCTCTGTCAGCGTAGCGCTAGCCCCATCTATGCTTACTATAAAATACTTCAGGTTCGACATTATCTGAACCAATATAGGGAACCGACAGGGGCATGGTAGGCACACATGGTGGCATGCTTCACTGACGGATCTGGGTTTCGTTACGGGGGTGCGGGCTTATTTTGAGGGGGCGCCTTTTCCATCCGGAGAAGCACCTTCGGCTAAAAGTTCGTTGAGTGTGGGAAATGGGAGGCATGGGGGTTGAGTGTGGGAAATGGGAGGTAGGAACAGGGGGCAAGGGGCCATGACCCTCCACTTTCTATGAAAGTTTAACATTAATGTTATGGCGATGCATGGAAAGAATGAACTTCAAAATGGATTTTGCCCCCCCCCCGCCCCCTCCACTTTTTCAGACGTTCCTACGCCTCTGAGGGGAGGGATGGGTACAATCGAGCTTCCCACATGCCGAGGGCGTTCTCTATTCGGAGAAGCGTCTTCGGCTGAAAAATGTGTTGAGGATGGAGGGGGTGGAGGTGCATTCAACCTTCACAGAAAGATCGTGCACTTGCCGAAGGGGGAATCATGCATGAGAAATAAAAAAGAAATCATGCATTATTTCGTTTCTTTGTTTAGAGCCTTTACTACCTGGACGAGCGACTATCTATGTCAGAGACCTTCATCGGGTTCCTAAGGGGAGGGAGGAGGGTGGCCGTCCCCTAGGGCCCCGCTGGATCTGTTAGGTAGCTTGATGCAATTCGATGGAGATATGCCCCATTGTCATACAAGTGGGTAGAAACAAATGAAAAACGTAAAAAAATAGAACTTCGAAACGAAAGACAGATGAACAATTGTATGGAAGAAGTTAGGCAGAACTCAGCAATGGTAGAAGAGAACCTTCATGACGATGCAAATTCATTTAATATGCACCAGAAGCCTGATCAGAAGGGTATCGAATGCCGACACTCGATTCGTACATGTTCCATCATTGTACATTGCGACTGTTGCAAAAATAAATGTTGCCACCCATAGGGCTAGTCTTCGGAACATAATTTTGTCGAGGGGGAGGGCGCAACACATGAAAGCAACAAGCGGCACAATTGGGTTGGGGCCATGCCACTAGTATCCCATGTTTTAAGTTTATATTATTTAGAGGTGCAAAGGCCACATGGTGGGGGGGGTCATGCAAGTGCCCTCACAATGTCATATAAAGCTTCACCACTGCCACCACGTATTGTCAATTCACTAAGCTGATAATTGTAGTGCCACCTTTTATATCTCATGACGATGGTGCTACAAGCTCTAGGTGTTTCGTGTGGCATACATTTGGAGAAGCTTGTATCCATTGAATTATGACGCTCGCAATGCTGACTCCCGGGTGTTAAAGTTGAAAATTGACAGCGTATTCCAGCTCACCCCCACTAAAATTTCGGCTCTTTCAACGCTGGAATTTAACCCCATTTTTTCAGTTGATTGGATACTTCCTGCTAAAAGCCTTGCTTACCTCGACACACGGGGGCATTCAATTTTCCTAAAGAGGAGAACGTTGCTCGGCCTCCAACCAAATGCGACCAGTGTAGCAGACGCAGAAAAAAATGCACTCCTCTTCACCAAATGTATTCCACAAGTTACAAGCATTTACAGACACAAAAGGTAACAGACGCAAACAGAACACATCAGTGCACACGCATATTTCACTGGCGGATCCAGAGGCGGGCGTGCACTGTATGATCCCGTGCCCGGTCCAGATCGGTGAACGACAATTTTCATATAACCGAGAAAAGTGCCGCATCGCGAAAGTTCATCCGTACCAACTTCAATCGACCAAACGCCACCATCACGCCATCCCGCCGTCGAAATGTTCAGCGAAAGGTGTCCCCTGGACAGAAATGTCTTAAGCTGTTCGTGCATATCCTCCACTGCCCTCATCCCTGTTCTGGATCGACGATTCCACGGTAGACAATAATACCAAGCGAAGAATCAAATCAAGTAATCAAATGTTTGGTGAGAGGCGTCAATTACCGTATTTGGGCTGGCAGACCAGACACTCTGAATTGTGCTGACAGGTGTGCATTTGGTGCACACAGAATCCCAACCCTGGACCTAGCCCCAGCCAAGGTCATGACAAGGCTGGCCCCATCTCCCAGCCAGGTAGACCTGCATGGGTGGCCAATGGAGGGGAGCCTCCCATGTGCCTGCTGGCAACACATTCCATATCACCATCAAAATGAGCATACCTCCAGCTGCCACCATCTGACATGAAACAGCATCACATAATCAAACCACTTAGGGTGCCACTCAATGACAAAGCAATCAGACAAATTCACACATATCCCCATTGAGATGGGAATGGGCGCCCATTTAGCACAGAGCAGGCATATGACACACACCCCACCACAATTAAGACATGATGTCCTACAATAAGCTGCAATTGAGATTTTCACACTGTGCTCCTGACTGGGTTGGTGGGTTGTGAAGCACCAGTAAAAACAGTGTCTCAATCAGTGCTGTGGCACTGCATTTGAGAGGTTCAGAGATCATGAGCATTCTTTTTAAGGTTTCTGAGTAGAAAGACGTGGTAATATGGTAGCAGGATTAAATATCCAGATTCTACAATCACCTATAGATCATCAATAACTTTCCATCATCATACAAACACCAGTTCCAAATTGGAAATGCTAGAGGCAAACAAAGGAATGTTACTAAACATCAAGACTGCAAAGTATGACAAATGGCTGACAATGCCCAGCAGCCATGGACAAAAAATCCAATAGGGAGATCAAATGCACCACCAAATGCAAAAAAAACATGAGGTAAGAAAATAAAGAGGCTTATAGCAAGAACCTTTTCTACATGAACACATCTTTAGTTTTTAAATTGAGTTTATCACATTTTGAAGGTTTTCTCCAATTGTTGTGATTTTCTTCTTCTTGCAAACCTTCAAGTCATGTGTGAAGTGTCCGTGGATAATCAGTCCACCCACACCAGGTACCTGTTGCTGCACCAATTGCTGTACCAGCCATACATCTGGCCTCCCACCCTGCCCGAACATGATCTTGTTGAAAGTGCCACACTTTTCAGTCTGGCTAATCATGAAAGGAATATTTATTGAATATGTAGTTTACATAGGATAAGTTCTGAATAATAATTTCCCAGAATGAAGAATATTAGCAAGAACTTAAAGCATATTCTGCACATCTAATTAAACATCCGTAGACGTGATGCAATCAAGCATATGTACTTCAGTACACTTTCTTAACCAGGGTTGGTTGGTTGGTTATTGGTTTTACGACACGTCGACCGTTGAGTCATATAGCGTCGCCACTCTCTCACGCCGATTGGTCGCGGGCGAAGAGTAGCGACAGGTGAGATTCGAACCCACAATCTTTCGATTGCGAGACGAGCATCTTACCCCTAGACCACTCGTCCTCTTCTTAACCAGGGCAAGCAATGTCTTCAACACAAAAGCAATTTCTTACACAGACCAGTAATGTTTTAATTAAACCAGTAATGTTAATTTCTTACCAGATCAGTAATAAAATAAATGTATGAATTTAACATCAAAATCAACTATTTCAATATGCAAATGGTGCAAATGGAACCAGCATGCTAAGCACACACCAAGCATGTGGAGTACTCTACAATGAGATGTAAATCCAATACAATCCTTCAACAAAAATGCAAGCATTTGTCCTGTTCACACATTCATACCACATGTATGGTGCATAAACAACAAAGTTACATCATACTTATGGTGCATACCTACAGCATCAAGATTGGTGGGTGTATTTGTGAATATTCCAATAGCCTTGGTAGCCTTCTTTCTACTAATAAACAGGCGGAAACATACGTACCTACCTACCTACTTCCTTAATAATAATTGAACCTCTATACCATATCAACAAGAA
This sequence comes from Ashinkailepas kermadecensis, assembly GCA_034440615.1. Taxonomy (NCBI): domain Eukaryota; kingdom Metazoa; phylum Arthropoda; class Thecostraca; family Neolepadidae; genus Ashinkailepas; species Ashinkailepas kermadecensis. The sequence goes on along the minus strand of JAOTOM010005125.1, from coordinate 422,021 downwards.
AGCGGTGTTCGTTGTCTGAGTTGCGGCATAAACGTAACTGTTCTTCCCAACACATCCTGTTCGTGAGCCTGCCCTCTCTCCTGCCAGCATTTCTGCTGAACGTCACACACGAGGTGAGGTCAGCATCGACGTCACGGATTCTATCCAGTTTCTAGTACGACCCGATTTGTCCAGTCATATGACCCACGGTGTGCTTTGAGAACTGCACATTTTTTGGAGTTCGTTGCTAGTCCCCATGACTTGTCAGTACTAACCAGTGTATCAATGTCTTTTTGACCCTGTGAAATGCCAGCCAGCAGGTCTGTGACAGATTTGTACTTCAGTTTCATGTATATATTTAGGTCATCTGCAAAAACCTTGAACTGGGAGTGTATACCATGAGGCACATAATTCACATAAATCAAGAATAACACAGGACCTAGTACAGAGCCCTGATGTACTCCACTTAGAACATTCTTTGGTTTGCTGGAGGAGCCAGAGACAATCACTATCATTTGCCTCCCACAGATAACATTTTTGATCCAGGTGAGGATTATCTCTGAAATTCCCAGAGCTCTCAGTTTTGTTAGTAGCAGTACATGATTAACAACATCAAATGCCTTTGAAAAATCAAAGAAAATTACATCCACCATATAGCCCTCATCTAGCCATGTAGAGACAGTCTCATATGTTAGCAGTAGTTGATCCTCTACAGAACGTCCACGACGGAAGCCAAATTGTCCTTCGTCCAGCAAATGATGGACCTCCAAATATTCTGTAAGCTTTTCAACAATGACACGTTCCAGAATTTTACATGGTACGAAAGTAAGACTCACCGGGCGATAATTTAGTGGATCATGCCTTGAACCCCTTTTTAAAAATGGGAATAACTTGTGAAGTTTTCCAACTATCAGGAAGACTTCCAGTAGAAAGAGATGAGTTAAAAATTATGAAAAATGGTTTCACAAGCTCCTCACAGCAAGATACAATTAACTGAGGGTGGACCCCATCAGAGCCCATGCTGGAGGATCCATCAATCTGACTCAAAATTATGAGCACCTCAGCTTCAGTAATTTCAATACTCTGCAGCACTGTTTCAGTAGATTGGTGCGGGGCTCGGTTTTCTAGCCCACCCTTACAGTATACCGAGGAAAATGCCCCTGCAAATATATCAGCCATTTCCTGGCAGTCACTTGTTAGCCCATCAGTTGGTTTCCCTCTCAATGGCCCCAGGGATGTTCTGCCGATTTTTTGGTGTCGAATGCAAGAATGAAATTCCTTGGAAGATGGTTTGCGAATTAATGACAATTCATACTTGACCTGGGAATGAATACTAAAATTTATATACTGTCTGTTTAAATCTTGGAATGATCTCAGTGAAACATCTGCCTGTGAAGACTGTCTCCAAAATTGGTTTCTGTCCTGTTTGTACTTTATCCAAGCATCCTTTCTCCTGCTTAAAAGACTTTGAGGAGGTCTGGTTGGCCATGGAGGATGCACCTTTGGCACAACTCTGGGTATATATAAATTTGTAAGGGCTGCTATTATTTCTAGGAACCTTTTGTACATACCACTAGTGTCTAAATACTGAAACTCAAGGTTCCAGTCATATTCGGACAGACGTTCTTTAATAGCTAAGTAGTTCCCTCTGTGCCAACACCTTTTCAGTGATGTGTTGCTAGATATGGCTGGTTTACTTGCCTGGAAATAATAGTCAATTAGAACAGGACAGTGCTGGCATTGGGGAAAGGGGGGCAAAATCTCTACCAGTCCAACCCTGTCTATTTCAGATGTTAAAATTAGGTCCAGCGTGTTTCCAGAATTTACAAAGTTAGGCTGGTCAATCCATTGAGTTAGGCCAAGCATATGAAAACAGTAAACAAAAGATCTATCTGTGTGAGTAATACCCACTGTGTCAGCAACACCATCTGGCCAGTGCACTGATGATAAATTAAAATCTCCTAGAATAATTATCTTTTTACCATCACAAAAATCAGCCAAAAAAGTTACAAGTGCCTGGTTCTGGCAATCAGAGTTTGAGGGAGGGCGGTAAACACACCCTATGTATAGGCAGAAATCCTTCAGAAAAATAGCATGAACATTGGGAGTGGAGACCCTGATTGATTCAAACTTAATTCCATGTTTCACATATAAACAAACACCATGCTTGGGAATGGGACCAGTTGTATCAGTTCTCACTATCTCATAACCTGCTATATCTACAAACGAGCTAGGAACTGTTGGCAACAACCATGTTTCATTTACTGCTAGTATGTCAATTTTTATATCTGAGAGAAAGGCAGATGTGTACAGAACTTTGTTTTGCATACAATTTAGGTTCACCAAGGATATGCAAAGTCTGGAAAAGCACAAAACTTGCCTGATAGCATTCAAGGGAGCCCTACATGTTAGTTTAAAGGTTTTTGCTCCTCCGTGTTCCATGCCTGCGTCTGTAAAACTCTTGACGTTGGGTGTATGTTAGATCCCTATGAATGTAAAGGGACTTTAAATCGTCATGTTTTGCCATTTCTCTAGCCTTTTCCAGAAGCAATTTTCGTTTATCACTATCAGCTATCTTAGCCCTATAAATATATTTTTCCTGGCTAATGCAGACAATATCTGTCACGACAACCTCAGTGTTTATGATCCTTTGTGCTGCTGCCTTCACTTTTTGTTGAACTTCCGGCAGGGATCTAGCTCCAGAACCACGGATAATTATAGAGTCCTTTCTTTTCTTCTGCTCCTCCATCTCTCTCAACTCCTCTCTGATTTCTACTCTGAGCTTCTCAGGGCTAGTTGGGCAGTACTGGATAGGATGGGCTTCACATGTACTCTGCCACGAATGTGGGAACAAAGATATCAATAAAAACAAACACAGAACGACACCCAAAAAACGCCAGTTATTCCACTTATGGTCACCACTCAAACTAACTACTTTTTGTAGCAGTCAGCAGCCAGACCACATTCTCACACACCCCATGAATCTCAACCACCAATTGCCGAACCTCGATTTCCTCAAATCTCAACCTCAATTGCCGACAAAAATGCGCCGACTGCAACTTGCAAAATGATGTGCATGCGCACTGAGTACACTGTTCTCCGGCTTTGGAGCTGCGTCTCGGAAAACCTGTGTTCCTGCCACCCTATAGTGGGAAGGTTTGACAGTTTTAAGAGACGTGAGTTCCTCTTGAAAATGATCCATGATCAAAAAGTTTGACATCTAAGATGTCTAATTTTTATTAAAAGTACAGCATTCCTGGTCAATGTGGGCCAAAATTTTTCATTTTATTTTACTTTCAATCATTTGCAGAGTAAAGATTATGATAGTGTATTTGTTTGCCAACTGAAAAGTAATCATTTGCAGAGAAAATGAGTGGTCACATCGTCATTTTTACGTTAAAATACAATGTGCCATGGTGGGAATTAAAGCACTTCTGAAGAGATTTTATCTCTGAAAACATTTTTGGACTCCAGGTTCATACTGGATAGGATGGACTTCACATGTACTCCGACACAAATGTGGGAACAAAGATATCAATAAAAACAAACACTGAATGACACCCTAAAAACGCTGGTTATTCCACTTATGGTCACCACTCAAACTAACAGAGTGGAGAACTTACTTTCTGGGTCGGGAGTCTTTACGCCAGTAAATGTTTTACTTCCTTGGTCAGCCATGAGGTGGCTTAATCTTGTTTAATCTAATTTGCCTAATGGGAATGAACGTATCCTGAATTTGGAACAGTTTTCCTTTTACCGTTCTCCACATTTCATATGCATATAAGCCTCTGAATAACTCCTCCCAGTGAATTTCATTAAGATAGTTCCTGAACTCATTGTAATTCCCCTTAGCAAAATTTGGAATCAATGCTTTATTGACTCCTACAGTTCCAATATACAAGGAAAAGCATATAATGTTGTGATCACTATTACCGAGGGTCTCTCCTATGCTTACATTCAGTACAAAATTTTCTTCATTTGTTAGCACCAGATCGAACATTTCATTTCCCTTTGTAGGTTCATGTGTCATTTGAAAAAAAAATCCTCAAAACAAGCTATGAAACTTCTTGACTTGCTTAAACCTCTAGTGTTGTCTTCCATCTCTGCTATGTTGAAGTTCCCTAAAACTCAAATAACTAACTAACTAACTATGCCTCACAATGCAGTTCTCCCATGCACTTTACTACTTATCTCTTCCTGCATCCACCTGGTTTGTCTCCAGTGCGTGCTTTCTTCATTACAGTCCGAAGTTCACGGATATGCTGGGGAGCGGTGTCCCATTTAGCCTGGACTGTTTCGCGGAATTAATACAGATAGTCAATTAACCGATGTACCGTGGTGAAGACGTCGTGCCTGCATCACTTGGTGGCGTAATGTGGTGCCGTTTTGTTCCATAACACGTTTCCGTGCTACAGGACGCATGTGCTCGTTCATCTTACGATGCTAGTGAACTGGGCGCTAAATGACCTACCCTGGTCGATGCGCCCCTAAACCCCAATCATCATCATCATGCTGGTGAACACTACGCCCCTTTCTGATTTCAGTCGCTACCACACTGTCCTGTGGCTGTGTGTGACGTCACAGCACCGTCAGCGCGGCCAGTTCACCTGCAGCAACACACGCCGGTGTGAACGTCAGCGTGACGGCTGTCCTACAGCAGTACTCGGCAGCTCCTGTGACGAAGCCAGCTAACAGCATGGCAAACGGAAATACGTCAGGGAAGTGGCCGAATCGTTGTGACTTGTGTGGCAAAGAGTTTCGCTATCCTAGCCAGCTCATTGCTCACACCCGAACTCACAGCGTCAATACGTTACACAGACGTGATATATGTGGGAAGTTGTTTCGTCGGAAGAGCCATCTTAACGTCTACTACAATCGTCATTCGAGCGACGGGCCATACAAGTGTGAACAGTGTGGCAAGTCGTTTGCTCATAAGGGCGACCTGAAGACTCACGCTGTAGTCCACTCGGGAGAGAAGCCATTCAGCTGTGACGTTTGTGGCAAGCTGTTCAGTTATCAGAGCAGTCTTAATATCCACTACAGAATCCATTCAGGCGAGAGACCTTACAAGTGTGAACTGTGTGGCAAATCGTTTGCTCTTAAGAGGAATCTTGAGAGTCACGCTGTAGTCCACTCTGGAGAGAAGCCGTTCAGGTGTGACGTTTGTGACAAGTCGTTCAGTGAACAAAGCAATCTTAATGTCCACTACAGACGCCATTCCGGCGAGAGGCCATACAATTGTGAGCAGTGTGGTAAATCATTTGTTCAGCAGTGCAACCTGAAGCGTCACGCTGTAGTCCATTCTGGGGTGAAGCCGTTCAGGTGTGACGTTTGTGGCAAGCTGTTCAGTTATCAGAGCAGTCTTAATGTCCACTACAAACTCCATTCCGGCGAGAGGCCATACCAGTGTGAGCAGTGTGGTAAATCATTTGTTGAGCAGTGGGTTGTGAAGCGTCACGCTGTAGTCCACTCTGGAGAGAAGCCGTTCAAGTGTGACGTTTGTGACAAGTCGTTCAGTTACCAGAACGATTTTAATAGACACTACAGACGCCATTCCGGCGAGAGGCCATACAAGTGTAAGCAGTGTGGTAAATCATTTGTTCACCAGTGCACCCTGAAGCGTCACGCTATAGTTCACTCTGGGGTGAAGCCGTTCAGGTGTGACGTTTGTGGCAAGGCGTTCAGTGAACGAAGCCGTCTTAAATTCCACTACAGACTCCACTCCGGCGAGAGGCCTTACAAGTGTAGTCAGTGTGGTAAATCGTTTGCTCGGCGGGGCGCCCTGAAGACTCACGCTGTAGTTCACTCTGGAGAGAAGCCATTCAGCTGTGACGTTTGTGGAAAGTCGTTCAGTCACCAACAGAGTCTTCAATTCCACTACAGACTCCATTCTGACGAGAGGCCATACAAGTGTGATCAGTGTGGTAAATCGTTTGTTCGGCGGGGCACCCTGAAGAGTCACGCTGTAGTTCACTCTAGAGAGAAGCCGTTCAGGTGTGACGTTTGTGGGAAGGCGTTCAGTCGACAGGGCAATCTTAATGTCCATTATCGTGTCCACTCCGGCTAGAGGTCATACAAATGCGAGCAGTGTGGTAAATCGTTTGTCTATAATTTTCATATGACTAGGCATTACCGGATTAATTCCGGAGAGATGCCATAGAGGTGTGGTCAGTGCGGCAATTTGTTGTTTAGCCATTTCCAGCTGACCGCAGTGCAGGCTTCATTCTGGCGGAAGGACGCACAGTTGTGTGGTGTGTGGGAGGATGTTCCGTTGCCCGAGCATCTTGTGACGTCATGACCAATACTGGCTAATACATTCATGATCTTCGCTGCAATGTCTCAAAGTTCATATGTTGTTAGGATGTCGGGGATCATGGTTTTCGTAGGAAAGTGGTGTTGGGGTGATGTACGTTGAAAAATATTTTAACAACATAATTGTAACAATTTGGTACCAGGAGCATTGCGATCCTATACATAATCCACGCATATTAACCTTTACCCTTGGGCGACATATTGCGATCTTGTCAGTGGATGCAAGTGCTGAAAGTGGAACTATCGCAAGTGTAGTCCGTCGTAAAGTTGTCGGTATTCACCTCATTTGTGGGTGAATGACGGTGAGTTGATGTTCAATGCCTGTTGTTCAGTGTGGCACATCTATGCAGTAGAAAACAAAACACCAAGCATCGTGTATCTGGCCTCAACCACGGTTGAGCTGTGCATGTGTTTAGGAGTGCTCTTGCTCCCCCCCCCGTGTTGGGTTTGCCCTCCGAATAATTTCAACTTTGAGCGTAGGATCGCATGTGGTATCCCCCTGAATCCATTTGGGTTCGCTCATTGCCTTCACGTATTTAGTGCCATCGGAGTCAGATTAAAAAGTTACCACCCCAAAAAAACCCTGATCTAACCTCGATTGACCCCTAAAAAGATTGATCTATCCTGTTTTTTTTAAGGAATTTTTATTTCTCCAATTTTGACGCCCGGCAAGAATCAGGTTTGGGGTAAAGCAAAACTGGCAACGGGGTTAGATTCTTTGTGCTGTTGCCCACCTGGGCTATGAGTGGTAATTTTGGTTTTTATCGTTGATCTACATTCGACCTAAACTTTCGGCGATACGGAGTGGGACCACTCCGAATCGCCCACTTTCATTCAGGTGGGTTACTGGTGACCTTGGTCCCACCATGTCAGGGTTCTCGCACGTGCACACTCAGAAACAATTTTGAGAACTGCACCTGAAATCGCTCCCATTAGCATATTCAAACGAGCGAAGCTTTTCGAAATATCCCACCCATTCATCGTCCCTGAACGCGCCCATGGCATATTATACAAATTGGTTTATTGGGTTTGAAACTTTGCCTGATATGCCAAGTGTATCATGGAATAATACCATCAAATCAACTTCCCGATGATTACGTGAATGACACCATTTCGGTAAACCGGTCACTTGTTGCCCATTTTATCCGCTCCTGGGTCCGCCCCTGGCATGGTAGCCCGGATGGTGGTATGGCATTGGTGAAAATTGCTCTCGGTGTATGTGGTAGACGAAGTAAAAGTTGTCTTGTATTTCGGATTTCTAGCACTTTCGACTGACATGCAACATGAAAGATATATCATGCTTCTCGATTTGTCGCCAATATTCAGCTATTATTACCGCATAGGAACTTTTAGTACTCGATTGCCACATGGGTTTCTTCAGACATACTGCTATCCTGGTGACGCCACCGCAGCTTGTCGCGTTTGATGCGGCTGCATGACATCACGTGACGACTCGGGCGTCACATGAGGTCATGTGACGTCACGTTGTCATGACGATGCTGTTGCTATGTTACGGCAGGTGTCCAGAATATGCACCTTATACCCACATGACACATCAATGATCTTCATGTGCAAACTACAGCTGTATAAACTGACAAACACTGAAGTTTCGACAAAGAAACGTGAAGAATACCGCCACAAATGACGTCACAGCTCACTGACCCGACACGATCCGACTAGTGCTGTCAAAGGATCGCAAATAATGGGTCTGTTCCCGAGGCTCAGCCAGAAGGAACTCAGTGGAGGTTAGTTGAGGATAGTTGAGACTTCCCCACGGGAACAACCGGTGGAGCTTGGTGGAGAAATCAGCTGACGGCGGTGTGAGTTCCATGACAAAAAGGGGGGACGAGTGGTCTAGGGGTAAGATGCTCGTCTTACAATCGAAAGATTATGGGTTCGAATCTCACCTGTCGCTACTCTTCGCCGGATTTGCGATGGGAACGACCCGTGGAGGTTAGTGGAGCCACGGGAACAGACCCAATGTATGTATCGATCAGATCGTCCGGAGGTGCGCCGCCTGCCGCTGGTTCCCGATGGTCACACCGGCACTCGGGGACATCCCCACCGATGGCGAGGGATAAGGGCATGGCTTGGACGCGTTGGCATGGCAACCCCCGCCACAGCGGACAGCGGATTGTCCTGGTTTCCCATTGGCCGCGGCGACGTGCCGTTGTTCCCCGGCCAAGGATCCTGTGGCGGCCCGGCCCGTCTGAGGTGACCCACAAACGCCCCCATTATGCAGCAACGCTCGAAGGACCCTTCTGATATTATCCCCGAATATTCCACACGTGTTTGCCAGCATCCGTTGAGACTTGGTGGCGCGGCACGCCAATTATTCTGGGACTGCAGCTGGCGGCGGCGGAGGGGACCACCTGGTGCGGCCGCCATCTGCCGCCGACACTCCCCCCCCCCCCACACACACACACACTGACGGCTGTCACATCGCCAGGCCGCCATCGACCCCTCCCCCTGTCGCTTTCTCATGGAACAGGATGTCACAAGAAACGCGCCACATGACAGCCAATGACGCGAACCAGACTGCGTTTAGGGGCCGCGGTAGCTCAGTTGGTACAAAGTCGGACTCTTGATCGAAAGATCGTGGTTCGAATCTCACAACCGACGGAATTTACCGAGTCCACCCGCGACCAATCGGCGTGAGAGGTTGGCGACGCTATATAACCTAGCGGTTGAATGCGTCGTAAAAGAACCCAAGGTTCTTCTTCTTCAGACTGCGTTTATGAATCAAGGGTCTGCAGGTCAACTCTCAGGGCCATAATATAGTTCAAATGACCAGGTCGCTCGGCATCGCTACCCCAATGGTACAAAACGCCACAATAAGCGTGTAATATCAGGGGCGGATCCAGGAATCGTCAGTGGGGAAGGGGCGGGGCACATTTCCTCGCAGGGACGCATCCGATGGGGAAATCGGTTGAGCGCCGGTTGCACTCAGTCTAGCATAACGAAGCATTTCTGTCCCGTTTCGAGTTTTTTTCCTGCAGAATCACAAATCGCATAAAAATCTGAAACATACGAAAGGTGACAAATCAGCCACCAAAGTTTTCGGCTCGGAAAGCTGTTGGACGGGGAGAGGCGGCGCACTCCGGCCTTTCCCGGCCCGAATGGCAGTCCAATGGTAGTCCAGTGGCAGTCCAATGGTGGTCCAGTGGCAGTCCAGTGGCAGGCCAATGGCGGTCCAGTGGCAGTCCAGTGGCAGTCCAGTGGCGGTCCAATGGCGGTCCAGTGGCAGTCCAGTGGCAGTCCAGTGGCGGTCCAGTGGCAGTCCAGTGGTGTGTCCGCCCCTCCAGTGGCGGTGTGACGCGTCACCCTGCCATGGTGCGGGCACGTGCTCCCAGTGACCGCTGTGTCCGCCACAGTGCAATATGCCGCAGTCGTGTCGTGTTGTAGTCAGGTCGGTTGAAGCTTTTGCTGCAGATGGGAGGGATTTTGGAGGGAGCTTTAGGAAAGGTTTTTTGGAGGGAGTTTTAGGTGATATTTGTGAGGGAGCTTTAGGAGATATTTGTGAGGGAGCTTTAGGAGAGATTCGGGAGGGAGCGAGGGAGCTTTAGGTGAAATGTGGGAGGGGCTTTATAATATTTTTTTGGGGAGGGAAAACTTTAGGAGAGATTTGGATGGGGACTTTAGGAGAGATTTTGGAGGGAGCTTTATGAGAGATTTGTGTGGCAGCGGACAGCAGTGAATGTCGGCCTCCGAGCTATCTCGAAATCAGACCACCTGGCGGCGAAGACAAAGCAATATTATCGCACAGCAACAGCCCTGTCTCTTCCCTTATGTCAGCCACGTTGATACAGGGCAATGTGCGCGCGTAAGAAAGTTTTTTTGCTCGCTGGCTTGGTGCTGGTTTCCAGGGTGCTATCGTTGATTGCTTTAAATGAACTAAATACAGTACCACCAGAGTGCACTTCATTTAGTCTGTAGCCTGCACTCTAAATGGACCAGCAAATGTAGTGCACATGAGCGTTGGCTTTGCATGATCTTGAGAGGGCTCTTGCCCCCCCCCCCCCCTTCCAAAAAAAGAAGAAATGTTGAATGTGCCCCCATAATGCTGACTTTTAAGATGGGACCCTACGTGGTATGCTCCTGATCCATTTGGGTCCACCCATTGCTTTCATGTATTGCGCCACTTACCCAATAATTTTCCATGGCCTATACCAATGACCTACGTGATGAAACCCAAGCATGTTTTACAGACGATTACTTACTTTTCTCGTGTTCAGATGTGCTTCAGCATGCGTGTCACCGGCTGATGTAAAACGTCCGCTGACTGCGAGACCTTGGTATCACGACAGTATGGCTCACCTGTCTGGTACAAGCCCCATGAAGTGTTGTATCACAGAGACTGTCCACAGTAACATAGTTGCGTCATAGAGACTGTCCACAGTAAACGTTGACACCGGTGGTGATCGGTGAAGCGAAGCTTGCGCACATGAGCAGAAAGGCATGGTGAAGAAGGGAATAGCTCTTCACATACTTTCTGCACGTTGTTCCTATCGTTTCGCATGGAGATGGAGCATACTTCGGATCAAGGGGCAAGCAACTAGGGGGGGGGATGTGCCCACCCATGCCGATGTACCTGGTGAAGTCAGTGCAGGGGCGGATCCAGGGGCAAACAACTCGGGGGGGTGGAACATGCACTCACTCACCCCCACCCCGATAGACCTGGTAAAGTCAGATCAGGGGCGGATCCAGGAGTTCTCACCGGAGGGAGGGGCACAATTCTTCGGATGAACGCCTTCGGCGGAACAATTTGTGGAGCGGGGAGGAATGCACCCTAGTCTTCCTGAAGGATCGCTTTTCCCAGCCGAAAGGGTGCCACCTTTCTTCCCATGGGGAGGTAGCACATGTCACCCCTCCCGGTGCCCACCTCTGCATCCGCCCCCCGAGTCAGACGTAAAACCGTCGATAAAAGTCAAAGTTGGTGGCGAAGTTGAATCAACCGATAGAGCGGTTCTTTCTGGGCACTTCCATGATGAATTGGTGAGAAAAACATGCTTGGAGTTTCTGGACGATTATTACTCACACGCCGACTCCAAGCTCTCGCTACGCGGCGTTCTTGGTTGTCTGAGGCATGACGGACGCGCCAACACATTCCCGCCATTTTCGCGTTCCTGACACTTACCTGCTCTCCATTGGAACTCCACTAGTGATACAATTAAGAACCATTTAGGATCCAATTATCCATGGCTGCAGGCTGACACAATAAACTATCCACCGGTGTAGGCTGACGCAATCAAGTAACCGAGGGCGTAAGCCGATGCGTCCGACATCTGTAGGGGTGTATGCATGTAGTGGGTTTATTAGGGGTAGTGGTTTGTGAGTCCTTCCCACTCCCGAACAACTCGGTCTAGCTTTCAGGAGCATTCAGCTCCGAGACAGGCTCCAATATTTCCAACAATCATCGCCGGCTCTCGGATCCACCAACGAATTTTCAGCAAGAGGTGCCCCTCGGAAGACAAACGCGCTCCCACAGGTACTTTTGTAGAATCGCCCCTCCGGACATGTGCCCCATGACAATTCCTGGACTGGCCCCTGCTCCAACACCGTTGAAGAGGGCCAACATCGCTGGAGAGACAGAGAGAGAGAGAGAGAGAGAGAGAGAGCCGACAGTGCTGGAGAGGCCAACACCGCTAGACAGAGAGACAAAGAGAGAGAGAGAGAGAGAGAGAGAGAGAGAGAGAGAGAGAGAGAGAGAGAGAGACAGACAGACAGACAGACAGACAGACAGACAGACAGACAGACAGACAGACAGACAGACAGACAGACAGACAGACAGACAGACAGACAGACAGACAGACAGACAGACAGACAGACAGACAGACAGAGGGGACAGACAGACACGACTGGGGAGAGAAGACCAGACAGCCGCTGGACAGACAGACAGACAGACAGACAGACAGACAGACAGACAGACAGACAGACAGACAGACAGACAGACAAAAAAAAAAAAAAAAAAGAAAAACACGGGAGAGAGAGAAACAACACCGGGAAAAGGGCAACACCGCCGGAGAGAGGGCCAACACGGCTGGCGAGAGCCAGCAGCGCTGCAGCCATGCGGCCGAGGAGACCGTGAACGCAACGGGCTGATGACATTATACGCAATCAAGAGCAAGGCCAGTCGCGCGGGGCAGAGCAGGAGAGTAGCCGGGACTCTGCCCCGTAGATGGCCGACCGCCACGCCATTGCTGCTGGAATGTGAGAGCCGTCTGGCGCCGCCGCGGTCGTCACCCGAGCCGGCCGGTGGTGAGCCGCGTAACGGCCCCGTCACCACCACGTCACCACCACGTCACCACCCCGTCATCGCCCCGGCACCGCCTCGGCACCGCTCGACAGATGGAACTCTGGGCAAAGCGAAATATGATAACCAAGTAAAAGGAAAACAAGACGAAATGCAGGGGTCCGGGAGGTGCAAACCAAGCGCTACATACCCTTTCAATTCATCCACATGCAGTGTTGCTGAATCCTCCCAGTGATTTTCGTCCTCCCAGAAGATTATTGCCGGTTTTGTTTCCGCTAGTCGGTTACATTGTGAAATAGTGAAATGTTGCAATGCCCAGGGGGCTGTGCTCATCTCTCAGAGGCCCATCGCAAACTAAGGGCATCACAGTCCAGTCCTCCCTGGCTCTCACGGGTGTTGCCTGTGATCTGTGTGGTTTCGGGTCTGTGAGGGGTTGTCTGTGACCTGTTTGGTGTTGGGTCTGGGATGAGTTATCTGTGACCAGGTGTGGTGTCGCGTCTGTGACCAGGTGTGGTGTAGGGTCTGTGACAAGGGTCAGGTCTGTGAGGGGTTATCTGTGACCAGATGTGGTGTCGGGTCTGTGACCAGGTTTAGTGTCGGGTCTTTGACCAGGCGTGGTGTCTTGTATGTGACCTGTGTGCTGTCGGGTCTTTGAGGGGTTGTCTGTGACTAGGTGTGATGTCGGGTCTGTGACCAGGTGTGGTGTCAGGTCTGTGACAAGGTTTAGTGTCGGATCTTTGACTAGGCGTGATATCCGGTCTGTTAGGGGTTGTCTGTGACCTGTGTGGTGTCGGGTCTGTGACCGGGTTTGGTGTAGGGTCTGTGAGGGGTTGTCTGTGACCAGGTGTGGTGTCGGGTCTGTGACCAGTTGTGGTGTCGGGTATGTGACCAGTTGTGGTGTTGGGTCTGCCAGGGGTTATCTGTGACTGGGTGTGGTGTCGGATCTGTGACTAGGTGTGGTATCGGGTCTGTGACCAGATGCAGTATGGGGTTTGCGAGGGGTTATCTTTGACCAGGTGTAGTGTCGGATCTGTGACCAGGTGTGGTGAAAGGGCCAGCATCGCTAGAGAAACAGAGAGAGAGAGAGAGGGAGAGCCAGCAACACGGCTGGCGAGAGCCAGCAGCGCTGCAGCCATGCGGCCGAGGAGACCGTGAACGCAACGGGCGGATGGAATTATAGGCAATCAAGAGCAAGCCCAGCCGCGCTGGGCAGAGCAGGAGAGTAGCCGGGACTCTGCCCCGTAGTTGGCCGACCGCCACGCCACTGCTGGTGGAATGTGAAGGTCGTCTGTCACCGTGACGGTCGTCACCCGCGCCGGCCGGTGGTGAGCCGCGTCACCGCCCCGTCACCATCACTGCACCGCCTCGGCACCGCTCGACAGATGGGACTCTGGGCAAGGCGAAATATGATAACCAAATAAAAGGAAAACAAGACTAAATGCAGGTGAAAACCGAGCCCTACGTGCCCTTTGAATTCATTCACAAGCTGTGATGCTGAACTGTCCCAGTTATTTTGGTCCTACCAGAAGAATATTTTCCGGTTTTGTTTCCGCTAGTCGGTTACATTGTGAAATGGTAAAATGCTGTAATCCCCAGGGGGTTCTGCTCATCTCCCACCACAAACGCAAGGCATCACAGTCCAGTTCTATTTGGTTCTCAGAGGTTTTGTCTGTGATTTGTGTGGTGTCGGGCTTGCGAAGTGTTGTCCGTGACCAGGTGTGGTTTCGGGTCTGTGACGGGTTGTCTGTGGCCAGGTGTGGTGTGGGGTCTGCGAACGGGTGTGGTGTCGGGAGTGTGAGAGGTTAGTTGTCACCAGGTGTAGTGTCGGATATATGACCAGGTGTGGTGTCGAGTCTGTTACCAGGTGTGGTGTCGAGTCTGTGACTTGTATGGTGCCGGGTCTATGAAAGGCTGTTTGTGACCAGGTGTGGTGTTCGGTCTGTGAGGGGTATTTGTGGCCAGGTGTGGTGTCGGGTCTGTGACGGGTTACCTGTTACATGGTGTAATGCCGGATCTATGGCCATTGGCCAGGTGTAGTGTCGGGACTTTGACCAAGCATGGTGTCTTGTCTGTGACCAGGTGTGGTATCGGGCTGCGAGGGGTTGTCTGTTGCTTGTGTGGTGTCGGGTCTGTGACCAGTGGTGGTGTCGGGTCCGCCAGGGTTATCCGTGACCAGGTGTAGTGTGGGATATGTTACCAGGTGTAGTGTCGGATCTGTGACTAGGTATTGTGTCGGGTCTATGCCCAGGTGTCGTGTCGAGTCTGTGACCAGGTGTGGTGTCGGATCTTTGGCCAGGTTTGGTGTCAGGTCTGTGAGGGGTTGTCTGTTACCAAGTGTGGTGTCGGATCTTTGAGGGGTCAGCTGTGACCAGGTGTGGTGTCGAATCTGTGACCTGATGTGGTGTCGGATCTGTGACCAGTTGTTGTGTCGGATCTGTGACCAGGTGTGGTGTCGGATCTTTGAGTGGTCAGCTGTGACCAGGTATGGTGTCGGATCTGTGACCTGATGTGGTGTCGGATCTGTGACCAGTTTTTGTGTCGGATCTATGACCAGGTGTGGTGTCGGATCTGTGACCAGGTGTGGTGTCAGATCTGTGACCAGGTGTTGTGTCAGATCTGTGACCAGGTGTGGTGTCGGGTGTGTGACCAGGCGTGGTGTCGGGTCTTTGAGGGGTTGTCTGTGATCCAGTGGCGTCGCCACGAAATTCTTCCAGGGGAGGCAATGTTGGGAGGGGCCCTCATGCTCCATGAAAGGGGCCCCCTATTGTTTTTAGGCTCTTGGTACGGTTCAAGAATGGGAAACATGATTTCATATGGATGTCTTGTTCGTTTTCGGCATGGTGCACCATTTACTCAAAACGCAAGAGCAATAATCATTTTTTTCGCTGAGACCTGAACAATGCCAGGGTATAAATATGTAAATGTGGATAAATACCTAAGTGCCAAAACAAACCAATGTCTTAATGGTTTTTCGACCAGAAGAATCTTCCCACTGGCCTCTAGATTCCAGCGAGCTGGCCAGGCTGGTGCTGAACATATCTTAAGGATATCTCCCATTGATCAACCCACCTTTATGTCCACCAAGTTTAACTGAATATAGCTAGATTCATCACTACTGTTAGTCATTCCCACCAGCTTGATGTCATAAGTAAGCTTAAACGATAAATTATCAGTCCTTGGACGACAATTTCGCGAAGGTGACAACGAGAAGTGGATTGAATTGGTTTTCATATCGCCATCTTAGGAATTTATTTATTTTTATAACATTTGGTGCTAGATGTAAGGCACCTGGCACACAAGCTAAATAATAAATCCTCAGCGAATATATTCACGACAAGAACAAGCATTGAACAACAGTGCATCAATGACAATGCAACAATGCAACAATGGCAATGCATAAATAACGCAAAACCTTCAAATTCCACGCCGTCACGCCCATGGTTATCGCTATGCTGCACCGTTTTGTAAATGACGTCGTTGAGAAGGTATTGAAGCTGGGGAGCTCTAATCGTGCAAGGTGTAATCACAGAAGACAAGTTTGTAGGAAGAAAATGCATTAAAAAACAGCATTCCTCCCAATTTGTATGGGGCATCGATGTTGTTTTGTATGCTTGTGAGGGGAAATTTGCCCCCTCAATGTTGGCTTTGCCCCATGTTTCTGAAAATTATTGGGACACCAGTGGCGTATTTATATTTGCGTTAAGTGGGAGGGTGGCAAACGTATTTGGAGGGGGTCTACCTACCCCATGAAAAAGTCCTCGGATTTCGAACACTATTTTGTCAAAAGGAGCCTTTTTAAATAAAATAATTAGTGATCAACTGAATTTTCCTATGGAGGGGCCTAATCTACCACTTTTCCATTCTGGTTCGTCGGATTTCAACCCTAACTCCCCCACCCTGTTCGAATGTTTTCTTTTGGTATCCCTTGATAAGGCACGCACACGGCTGGAATTATACCAATACAAATAACTTTAAGGCGTAAAATTTCCAAATTTCAGACATTCCAGTTCATAGTGCCCGATCGCCACGACGCCAACGTTAGTCCACGTGCACACCCAACTTGCGCATGCGGCGCATTCGCCACACTTCGTGCGATGCTACAGTTTCTGCTAGGCCTCCTACGTTTGCTAATTGCTGCCACATGATAGATTTGCGCTATATTTGACGCGATAAAATGCTTCGTATGGACGTTCGCTGCGAAAATTCGATTAATTAAATTCGATAATTAGTTCCCTACTTCCAACATTTTATGGTGGTTCATAAATGCGGATACCCGCTGAGCTTTGACGCACCTTATATCTTTGATTAAATATGCTCCCAGATTGGCTACCGAACCGAGGCCCTGCCTCAGTGTTCTTTTTCGGACTCGCTTCGTCTTTCTTCGTCTACGGATTTGTCTTAGTGCTTCAATCCATTCTTGTTAGGAGCCCAACTGATTTTCGAAACCCTGCTCGTTTTAGGGTTTGTTCCTTTTTTGTGCACCGATATTATATATTTTAGGTATCGGGGCGCTTTCAAAGATCCCGATGTATTTATTTAGTGCTCGGTCTTTTTGTTCGTCTTGGGACCATGCTGCATTTTGCGGCCCCAGCCTCTTCTTCAGGCCCTTATGAGGTCGCATGGCCCCTGTGTGCCTCGAGAGCTTCTGGTGTATTTTTTTTAGAGCTCCCGGTATGTTTATTTAAGGCTGCAACGCATGTTTTAAGGACCTGTCGCTTTTGCGAGACTGTGCGCTTTGGAGGGCCAGTTGCACTTTCGGCCCCGTTGTGCTCTTAGGGTCCCGCTGTGTTTATTTGGGGTTTCTAACCCACATTTGTGGGGTCCCGGTACAATCTTATGGCTTCGGTGCGATTTGTTTGGGTCCCAGCGCGACTTATCGCGCCCAGGCGCGTGGTTCCGGAGACCCAACGCCAGTTTCCTGAGCTCAACGCGATTTTTGTGGATCTCTTCTGAATTTTCTTTAAATTCCGAATCCCGGCCTCATGTTTCGAGCCCCTGGCGCCATGTTTTTGTGTCTTACCTCGATTTCTTTTCCAGCTCCGGTACGTTTTTCTGGGCCGTACGCGATTTGTGAAGGCACCTGGTGATATGTTCGGCGTTCCAGAGCCATTTTCCTGGCCCGGACAGTTATTTTTTGGAATCCCTCCTTATTTTGAAGGCTCCGGCTTGATTTTTTTTATACCGATGCGATTTTTGGGGTCACACTGTGCTTATGTGGGGCCCTAGAGGCCAAATTGTGGGAGCCACGACGTGCATGTTTGATGCCCAGACCAATTTTTGGGGACTACCGATGGGAATTGTGGGTCCCGAGCGCGATACTTGGGGAACCGGTTCGAGTTTGCGGGGCGCGTTTTACTTTGTTGTGACCTCAACGCTATCTTGGAGGTTCCTGTTGCAGATTTTCCGGCCTCTGAGCAAGTTTTCTGGGCCGTATCTATCGTGTCAGCCCCCTGTGCGAATTCTGGTGGACAGACGCTAATTTTTGTGGCCGCAGCGATACTTTTTTTTGGCCCCGGCACGATTCTTGGGAGCTTATCCCTCTTAGGACTTAGGACTTTTGCCCCTTTGATATGCCATTGCGGCCACCGAAGATATTTTGTTAGCCGATGGCACCTTTCCGAGTGCAAAAGCCCTCCGGGTAATTTTTTTCCGGACCTGTTCTTAATTTGCCGGTGTTGGGTCGATTCGATCGAGTTTCGGTGTGAACTTTTTGGACATGGAATTCTATCTTTCTAAAGGTCCTTATGGGATATTGTTGGTTCCCGGTACGATTCTTCGGTCTCGCGGTGCGATTTATTATTTCGATGCCCTGACACGTTTTTTCCGATGCGCAACGGGTTTTTGGAGGACTGACCCGATTTTTGAGGCCGTAGAGTGACATTCTGGTTGATAATTGATTTGTTAGGGCAGCTGCAACTTTTGGGGCCTGGCGCGATCTTTTGGGCCCCCATTGTGATTTTCAAGGGCTGCGACGCAACTTTTTTTAAGTTCAATGTAATCTTTTGTGTCCACACGTCATTTGCTGGGATCCCTAGCGCGGGTTTTAGCGACCTCATCACTTTTTGGGCGTCCACCACGTTTTGGAGGCTTTTGGCGCTATTGTTGGGGCCCCAGAGTGAGTATCCATGTCCGGATTGTTTTTCGTCGCCCCGGCTTCATTTGTGTCCCAATGAGACTGTTAGGGAACGATACAGCTTGTCGTGCCCCTAGCGTGATTTTCATGGTCCGGGCGTAACTTTTTGGTACCCCCAGGCTCAGCGTGATTTTCAGGGGCCCCGGACGGCTCTTTTTGGGACCATGCCATGATTTTCAAGTACCCCGGCACGACTCCTACAATTTCTTAAGCGCTTCTTGCAAATTATAGGCCTCATCTCGCGTCTTATGGGTCTTGTCCCATTTCCTGGAGCCTCTTTACTGGTTTTGGACGTCTTCTCGTGTCCTACCCTCCTCCATATTCAATGGCCTCCTCTCCCATCTTGGAGGGCCTCCTCCTACATCCTGGGGCCCCTTTAACATGGCATGGGGCTTCCTCTCATGTTCTAGGGCATTCTCTTACAAATTAGGGGCCTCCTGCCACGCCTCGTGGGCCTCCTCCTTTGTCCTGGCAAAGCCTACCCGTCTTGAGGGCATCTTCAATTTTGGAAACCTCACCTCCTTCCATGCCTGCTACCACTCCAATCTTGAAGGCCTCCTCTTATTTCCTGGGAACTCCTTCCGGTCTTCGGGGCCTCATTCGTCCCTGGAGATCTCCTATTCCGTCTTGAGGGACTCCTCTCGAGTCCGGCAGGGGCTCCTTTTCTCTTCTAGACCTTCCTTTTCAAGTTATGGGCCTCCTCTCACCTCTTGGGGGCCTCCTGCTCTGCGTTTTGATTCGATCCTTGCCAATTTTAAGGGTGGCCTCTTATCTCCTGGTTGACTCCTCTTCTCTCCCAGGTGCCTCCTCTTCCAAATTACAAGCAACCGTTCCCATTCCAGTTACCTTGTCAATTTCTGGGGACCTTCTTACCCGTCTTGGACCCTTCTTTCTCCCCTGGGAGCCATTCCTCTTATCTAATGGACTTTCTCTACTATTTTATGGGCCTCCTCGTTCATCATGGGGTCTCATTTCAAATCTTGTGTCGTCCTCTTCTGAATTAGGTGTCTTCTGCCACGTTTCTGGATCATGCTTTTCTATCTTCGTGGATCCTTACTCGTTTTGGGGCCTGTTTTTGCGTCTCCAAAACCTCATTTCATATCCACTGGCTTTCTCTTACGTGTTAGGGCCTCCTCTCATTTTCTGGGGCCTCCTTTCCCGCACTGGGGCCTCCTTTGCAATCCTGGGTGCTTCCTTTGCAAACCTGGGGACCTCCTTTGCAATCCTGGGGAACTCCTTTCCAATCTTGGAGGCCTCCGTGCCAATTGTCGGCACTCTCTTGATTTCTGGGGCCTCCTATCCTCTCCTAGGTGACTTCTTTTTTCTTCAAATTAGTGGCCTCCTCTCAGGTCTTGGAGGCTTCCTCACCTGTGTTTGGAGCCTCATTACCCTCTTAGCAGGATGCTTTTGTGTCATAGTCCAAAATCTTCTCTCCCAGGGTCCTCCTCTTCCAAAATATGGGCCTCATCTGGCTGGTCCCAGTGGCCTTCTCTCATTCCTGCGGAGACCTTCGTACCCATCTTGGGGCTCCCTCTTGCATCCGGATAAATATCTCCTATGATTCTATATTTTCTATTGTAGGGGCCTCCTCTTCCATCTTGGGGGCCTCGTTTTCCAAATTAAAACTATCCTGCCACCCATCGGAAGCCTTCTTGTCTAACTTGGCTGGCTTCCTGCCCGTCTCGGTGGCATCCTTTTCGTCCTGGGGCCTCCTCCCAATATCTGTCCTACGTCTCTTATTAGGACCTGATTAGATTTCGCGGGAGCCTCGTTGCCAGTCTTGGGGCCTCCTTGACAGCATGATCTTCTGTCTCGTCGGCATCCTTGCTCACCTTTTTTCCTGCGAATTTCCGGATAGGGGCCTCCTCAAATGTCAGGGGAGGGTGCCGCCCCCAGTCTCACGGCAGGAGGGGCGACTGCTCCCTCTGCCCCCCCGGTGGCGACGCCCCTGACCAAGTGTAGTGTCGGATTATGTGACCAGGTTTGTTGTCGGGTCCCTGAGGAGGTATCTTTGACTTGTGTGGTGTCGTGTCTGTGAGGGGTTGTCCGTGATCAGGTGTGGTGTCCGATCTGCGTCCGGTCTGTGACCAGGTATGGTATGGGGTCTGTGACGAGGCTTGGTGTCGGATCTGTTACCAGGTGTGGTGTCGGGTCTGTGAGGGGTTGTCTGTGACCAAGTGTAGTGTCGGTTCTGTGACCAGTTGTGGTGTCGGGTCTGCTAGAGGTTGTCTGTGACTTGTGTTGTGTCGGGTCTGTGAGGGGTTGTCTGTGACCAAGTGTAGTGTCGGTTCTGTGACCAGTTGTGGTGTCGGGTCTGCTAGAGGTTGTCTGTGACTTGTGTTGTGTCGGGTCTGTGAGGGGTTGTCTGTGACCAAGTGTAGTGTCGGTTCTGTGACCAGTTGTGGTGTCGGGTCTGCTAGAGGTTGTCTGTGACTTGTGTTGTGTCGGGTCTGTGAGGGGTTGTCTGTGACCAAGTGTAGTGTCGGTTCTGTGACCAGTTGTGGTGTCGGGTCTGCTAGAGGTTGTCTGTGACTTGTGTTGTGTCGGGTCTGTGAGGGGTTGTCTGTGACCAAGTGTAGTGTCGGTTCTGTGACCAGTTGTGGTGTCGGGTCTGCTAGAGGTTGTCTGTGACTTGTGTTGTGTCGGGTCTGTGAGGGGTTGTCTGTGATCAAGTGTAGTGTCGGTTCTGTGACCAGTTGTGGTGTCGGGTCTGTGACCAAGTGTAGTGTCGGATCTTTAAGGGTTCATCTTTGACCAGGTGTGGTGTCGGATCTGTGAGTAGCTGGCGGGGTGAAAACTGTGTAGTAGATCAGCACAAGATGTGAGTACACCCTGTTCCGCTGTACAGGTGTGTCCGGTTGTTGTGGAGTTGAGTATATGGCGTCACCCTGTTCCGCTACACAGCTGAAACGAAATATTGACCTGGTGGGATAGGTGTGAACGACCCCGCGTCTGCGTTCTGCCCGTCGACGATTGTCCTGGTCGTGCTTCGACGATTGTCCTGGTCGTGCTTCGATGATTGTCCTTATCATGTCCTGGTCATGTGAACTTAGGTGTTGTTTTGAGATCTTCCAAACACCAATCGTTTTCGGTATTCTGTACAGAATCGATGGTTCTCCTCCACTCAATAGACGGACCAGGCGGAACAATATGTTTATAGTCCACAGAACACATGACACAGTCAAAGCTTACACCGTGCTGATAGTTCGATGTTCCGATAGTCTGAAGTCTGCTAGTCTGAAGATAGTCTGATAGTCCGAAGATAGTCTGATAGTCTGAAGATAGTCTGATAGTCTGAAGGTAGTCTGATAGTCTGATCTTTGATGGTCTGATAGTCTGGCAAAGTTGCAGGGTGATTAGTTCAATTTATGAGGAAAGGTAAACATGCGTCGGCGCGGCTCGCAGACCGGCACAAATAATAAACAGTAGGGGTCGGGAAGCTGGCACCGATCAAGCAGTCCACTTTCACCAGTAGACGGCGCTGCGTCTGCTCGCCTTGCCCGAGACTGTTTGCCACCGGAAAACTTGGGTATTGTGCAGACGTCGTCTAAGCACCAATCGTCTTCTATGCTTCTTACTGAAGACGTGCTCGAGGCCAAATCGATTATGCGCCTCCACTCAACAGACTGACCGGATGGCACAACATGTTCATAGTCCATGGAAGTCAACAGTCAGAGCTCGCACCGTGCAGATAGTCTAGAACCAAACACTGATGGCTTGCGGTTGATCTTGCTAGATAGCGCAGTCTGCCGACGCAGATCAACGCGGTTGTTGGCACTGAGCGACGAGCACACACAACACTGTCGGCCCAGTAGTCCGTAGTCACGGGAGCGAGTACAGAGCGGCTCGCTTTCGGAGGTGTGCCAAGCTTACCTCGCCAAGCTTACACCTAGCTACTGGCCGTCGGTGGTCCTGGATATACACGGTGTGCGCACGTGATGCGAGGACACCAGAGGGCATGCCGTGGAGGTCGAAGCTGTTTGCGATGCGAAGGATAAGGATGCGATGCGAGCCTGGACTGGTCTGGTGGGAAAATAAATATAGCGAGTCACCTTTGAAATAATGTTTTTGAGTGGTGGCTGGTGGATGCTGGCTCGGATAAGACATTAATGCAGTAGAGTGCTGGTGTGGTAAGTACCAAATGGTGACAAATTGAGCGAAACCCTGGCATCACGCTGACAATGTTTACGTGCTGGCGGGCTGAGGCTGAGTCAGAGTGACACACTAGGAAGCACGCGATGATCGGGGTCACTTTGACCAACGTCTAGCGCGCGGGCCGGCTGGCAAATAACCAGAGTCGTGAATAAACAGTTCCGTCATGCATAAACAGTTCCGTGCAGCGGGCGTCGATAATTGCGGTGGAGTGAAGAGCAAGTTGTCGCGAATCGGAACATGAGACACTGAGTATAGTACGGCCGGGCACGGCAAGGCTAACCGTTACACCGGCCGAACACCGAAATGACACTTTTTACAGTTATACACCGTTACACCGCCTTATACCGTTACACCGCCTTACACTCCGTTACCCCGAAACGAACTTCGCGAACAGTTGGTGGGGAATTGCGCGAAATCGAGGATAAACGTTACAACGCAGTATAATTTTTCCGCTGCGGGAAGTCCCGGGTCCTGGCCTCCCTTGGCTGCCGCTCTGTCGAGCAGCTCTTGACGCTTATCCACGAGCAGTGTCCGTAACGACATTGGTATTTGATCGTTGACGAAGTAAGTGTCGTTGTGACGTCATCAGTCCGACTCCCGCCGAGTTTGTTCTGTCGAGCCGCCGCCGGCCGCGGCCGCCAGAGGACGCAGCAGCCAACAACACACCCGGCAACGACCGACCGGGCCCCTGGCTCCGGTGTGAGGACCTCGGCCACGCCGCCGGCCACGGCAGGACCTCGGCCGGGGGATGTCGCTGTCGTGACCGCACCACAGGCCACAGGTCACAGGCCGACGAATGGTTGTCGCTGCTGTGGCTTGGAAGCTGTTGTAGAGCCAAGTCGATGGTGGCTGTGGGACTTCCGGTCGAGTGGTGGAGAATGAGTACGGTGGCAGCGGTAGTTCTAGTTCTTCGGGTCGGGTGGTTCTCGGTGGGCTGTCTTGGCATTGACGCATGACGCACCATAGGTCACAGGTCACAGGTCACAGGCCGACGTATGGTTGTCTTGGACAGTGCGCAGCCCGGCTGATGGACCTGCAACAGTAGGGAATGCGACTTTAATAAAGATCTACGCAAGCAGACAGAGAGACACGCTTTCCCGGCAGAACAGCACCTAAGAAGAGGATTCTTAGGTCCTTTTTCACTGAAAAAGGTACCCAGGGGCGCTTCGCCCACTACTGTAACACGAGCACTGAAAGGGGGTGGGGCGAATTCCGCCCACCCCTTCCATTTTTTCCGTAAATATCTCCGGATTTTACTGGTCGATATACGCCATGTTTTGTGTGCCTGGCTCAAAATATCCGGCGCGTCGCTTAAAGCAAGAACAACGAAAATCGGCGGAAAATTCGTCGAGTTAGAGAGAAGTCCGAAACATTTCGCAGCGCCGCTGATGCGCGTCCCGAATATCGGCAACACGGAAGTGCTCTTGGCAATACTAGCCCCTTTTTTATGTATATTGTCAAACTATATAGTTTCGAGGTCAGCTTAGGTCACCGAGGTCAAGTCAAGTGAAGTTCATAACAGGTCAATGAAACCAAACGAGTTGAACTGGAGGGTTGTCATGAACGCAAATGCCTGCCATGCGATTCATGCCATTTCCCATGTTGCTTCCTGTACATTCTGAAAACCACTTTTTTTGGTCATTGTGAACCTAAGCGTTTGCATATTTCACTCATGTAATTCAACCTTTTTCTTCGTGAAGCCGAATGCGCCGGGCCTCCCGCCGGGCCAGTCGAGCGGACGACCGGCCCGGTTCCGGTAACTGGGGCCTTTATAAAGTGTGACAACTGACATTTGTAAAGTGACCTGAGGTCAAATGCCACATCTATCGTCTTTTCGCACCATTAGTAATGTCCAAAACATTATTTAGGCCCATTTTTTCCATTTAAATACAATCGCAGCAATCCATAACAATGCTAAGGCAAGCCACACAAAACAATGACCTCATTTGACGTTGACGATATTGATATATGCCCATGGAAATTTTCACACCATAGAGTTCACCACCATACTAATCTATCTACAAAATTTCGTAACTCTAGCCTTAATAGGAAACGAGACATCAAACGAGACATCAAACGAGACATCAGGGGTCCGCCCCCTTCCAGTGAGCATAATTTTCAGGGGGCCTCCAGGGCGCGTGATAAAGGAACTTAGCACTCACGCCGGAGGGCCTCTCCATAACGCACACTAAGGGGGCCGATTCGCGCCCCTTAAAATCTCTGAAACTACACGAAGCACAGATAGTTAGAAACTTACCATTTAGAGGATGGATTATGACTGTAGTGCACTCGTTTCAGTATAAATGTCATGACGTTAGGTCCATGGGAAAAGGTTTCTGAAAATTATTGTGGGTGTGTGGGGGGGGCACAAATACATGAAGGTAATTTACGGGGGCAAATGGATTTGGTGATACCTCATAGAATGCTATGTTAAAAGTGAAAATTATGGGTGTGGGAGGGGCACCAGCAACATTGGGGAGTGTGTGTGTGGGGGGGGGGGGGGGGTGAGCACAACCAAAATTGGGGAGTGGCGGGGGAGGGAGTGCCCTCCCAATAGCATACAAAGATACACTAATGCCTAGGTTAATGCCTTCAGGGTCAAATAAGGTCGAGATCGGCCGCCACAGCGCTCCGCCGCGCCACCGCGCTTACGAAGTACGTACCAAGTTGCCAGTATTACAACCAAGTGCCCATACATCAAATACCAAGCAGTATTTGAACACTCGGCGTGGCGGTGTAGGCCTTTATGATGCTGAACACTCGGCGACCGAATGACCGGCCGTGGACTATGCACCCCCCCCCCATCTCCCCCCAATACCCCAGCTTCGCATTTCCCACCGTTACCAACGGATTTATAATTTTGGGCATACGATGCGCTTACCAATGTTTAATAGTCACAAGATTTAATTCCAATATCGTCGCTCATTTATGAGATGTCGTCGACAAACAGGAGGAATCGGCGGATTCGCCGTCAGGTGCGCGTGTTAACACGCGCCCTGGAGGGCCTCTGAAAATTACGCGCATGGAGGGGGGACGGATTCCGCCCCCCTAAGATCTCGGCTTCTATTAAAGCTGGAGGAACGAAATTCGCAGGGTGGATGGGTACGGTAGTGAGCTCTATTTTGTGCAAATTTCATGACCTTAGGTCAATATCTTCAAGGTCAAATATGGTCACATTTGTCAAACATTTTCGTCTTTTGCGTGGCTTGGATTGTCATTGTTATGGAACGCTGTGATTGTGTTTAAATGCTCCAAAATGGGCATCAATGTTGCTTTTGACATTACTAATGATGGAATACAGATGCTAGACCCGACATTTGAACAGGTAACTGACCTTCATCAGGTCAGTTACCCGCTCCAGTTACCGGAACCGGGTCGCCCGTCCGACTGCTCCGTCAGGCAGCTCGGCGCAATCGGCTCCGCGAAGAAAGGATTGAAGTACATGAATATAGTATGGAAAAGCAATGACAAACAGTACAAATGACAAACAGTAGTGCATTTATGACAACATTCCAGTTGATCAAGTTTGGTTCCATTAACATGTCCTGACTTGACCTCTGTGACCTAACATGACCTTGAAACTATACAGCATATCAATATACATCAAACAAGTCGCTAGTGTTGCCAAGAACACTTCCCTTTTGCGAATATACGGGAAGCGCATCAGCGCCCATTTTTGTGGTCTGGCGCTAGGAATTTCTTTGACTTTAACGCCCCTAACTGGAATTGTTTAGCCGACTTCCATTTTGCTTGCTTTAAACGACGCGCCGGTCATTTTTAAGCAGGTACGCAGAAAATTGCGTATATCGACCGGTAAATTCTGTAGTTATGTACGAAAAACCGGAGGGGTGGGCTGATTTCGCCCCCCCCCAATGCGCGTGTTAAGACAGTGCCTCCCATAAATAGTTTGAAAAATATTGTTTGAAAAAAATTACGGTGTGCTATATATTATTTTATATAGTATGTTATTATATATTATTAATTCCGAAAAAATATATACCAAGCGATGCTTTAATCCACGGGAGATCATGAACATTTTATAACTGAAAATGCACTTGTAACTCGTAGCTATAGTAAAAATGTAAGTTCATACTTACAAATTAAATTTAAGCAGCTGTATCACTGGTCTAAAACACTGACAAATGGAAAAGACTAGCAGATATGGCCAAATATTGCGATTCCGTTTCATAACAAGCGCAAGGTATGATTGGAGTTTGTACTTGCAAGCAAAACCACCTTTGTGGAGCGGAGGTCACTTGCGGGCTACATCGGGGCATGTTTCACACAAAATGCACAGTGATTCGTGAAATTAAGAGAATGCCTGCGACATTACGTGATGGCAGCAAGTACTTACCAACTTAGGGTGGTACGAGAGGTGGCGAATGCAAGGACCGAAAGCCAACTGGGAAGTCTATTCAGGACCAGTGGGCTCTCAGGTCTGTTTACACGCGGCAGACACCCGGCAGAATCATGACGTTAGCAGGACTGAGCAGGACCTGACAGAACCGAGCGGAATCGAGCAGAACCCGACGTCGGCGACGTCCGCATCCTCTGACGCCAAAGCATATATGGATGACGTCACGCAACGTATTAGCCAGAGCGATTATGATTTAGTACCTTTGTGAACGTCGACGATGTCGTCGGCAAATAAATGAAACATTCAAGTTGTCGCGGACGCGGGTGTCCGACGGTTATTGGTTGTTATTCGGCATTTCGGTGGCTACATTTGTTAGAATTGAATACTGTGAGTGTTGCTGATGAACATATTGGTGAGTACAAAAATTGTGCTTTCCCCTGTGCTTTGTAATGTGTCCTGCACTGCAATCCAAATAAGTGAAAAAGATGGTAAACCTAATGCACCTGTTTATTTGGAAGGAGGCTCATGCTCCCAAACGGAGTCTACTCAGGGGTGGAACTTTGTGCACTTTTGGTGTTGCTGATGCAGCACCAATTGGAAAGTTTAACATTACACTGATATACATTTTCAAGGTTTGTTTTCATGGTCATGGCCCATTCATGATGCAATTCATGAAGGCCCATTGTATTTGATGCAACGAACAGCAGAGTGGGAAACTTACTTTCTGGGTTGGGAGTCGGAGTGCATACAGACTTCTTCCGGAGTACATTTTCATGGACATTATTTTTATGTATGGAATCTGTTTACCAGTAACCGACCGGAACAAACCTATGTAATCAGTACCTACATAATATGCATACGTTATATGCATTCACATTTTTGGTCAAATCAAATGTCAAAACATAAGGACAAAGAAAGGAACAATGGATGGCACCGCCCGGTAGTGACTCGTTATAATCAGCACTGTTTCGTTTCTCATAACTCACAGGAGCAATGCACCTTCCTTTCACTGTTGGGCTCAGTACAAGGCTAGCCATATGAAAAACAAACAAAAATACTTCACACTTCACCTTCAGCCAGGCGCGCACCCAGGATTTTTCCATGGGGGGGGGGGCCCGGACCGAAAAGGGCACTTGGCCGGCTCCAAAAGGGCACTTGACCGGCTCCAAAAGGGCACTTTGCGGCCCGGGGCACACTGGAAGGTTTGCTGACCGGGGGGGGGCGTGAATTTTCCATGGGACACGTTATATGTTATAGCACCGAACCCTTGTATTTACAATAATATTTCCAAAAACATGCAGCCTGCATGCATTATGTCGTGAGATGAAGGTTGCCCGCTTACCTTTGATGTAAAAGAGCACCGGGCAGGGCAGGGCACAGGGCAGGGCAGGAGACAGGGCAGGGCACAGGGCAGGGCAGGGCATAGGGCAGGGCATAGGGCAGGACACAGGGCAGGGCACAGGGCACTTTGAGATCAAAAGGGCACCTAATTGGGACAGGCATAGGACAGGAAAGGGCACAGGGGAATGTCATTTTTAGGCCAAAAGGGCAGTTTTGGGCCCAAAGGGCACCTTTGGCACAGGCGGGGCACATAAGGCAGGCGATTTTTGGGCTAAATTTGGGACATTCTGGCCAAGAGGGCACTTTTCGGTCAAAAGGGCACTTTTGGCCAAAAGGGCACTTTGGTCTCATGGGGGGGGCGGGCCCCCTGGGCCCCCCCCCCTCCGGTGCGCCTATGCCTTCAGCTCAGAGCGCATGCCCACCTACGCAGCCAATTTCCTACATAATACATAATACGAACGCAACTCCGCTACCGCACACGCCACAGTTGGATGTGATCAAAGGAAAGGATCAGTCAAAGTCTTGTGTTTGCAGTATGACACTGTTAACCATGTGTCCAAAGTTGCTAAAAAAAATTATTTTATTTTAAATTATTTTTTTTTTTTTTGTTGATGGATGGTTTTTGGAGAGAAAAAAAAAAACCAACCCAATCCAGTGCGGTGGGGGGCGGGGGGGGGGGGGTTTTTTTAATAAAAATATTTTTTTTTTTTTTTATTAGGGAAGGAGGTTTTTTTTGGGGGGGGCTGCGGGGGGGGGGAGGGTTTTTTTTTGGGGGCGTGGCCCCCCATTTTTGTGGTTGTTTGGGGGGGGTTTTTTGGGGCATTTCCGGGGGTTGGGGTTAATGGGGGGGGGGAGGCGGGGGCCGGCTGCTGACCAGGGCATATTTTAGCATATCGACTGCGTCCCATTTTGGGACGCAGCCCCTCCCGTTGGGACGTAGCCCTTCCAAATTTTGGACCAC
Organism: Ashinkailepas kermadecensis; assembly: GCA_034440615.1. Lineage (NCBI taxonomy): Eukaryota > Metazoa > Arthropoda > Thecostraca > Neolepadidae > Ashinkailepas > Ashinkailepas kermadecensis. Next base: position 392,530 of record JAOTOM010005125.1, on the reverse strand, counting down.
TGCGTCCCAAATGGAAATATGCTCTCAGTAGGAAGAAGAAGCACAAATGACATGCCCGTTCATTTCCTGCACAGTGAGTATCACTTTGTCTGTTTGCTCTGTGTCCTGTCGTGCCCTGCCCTGCCCTGCCCTGTACCGTGCTGGCGTGCCCTATGCTCAGGTTCTGTGCCCTGACCTGCCCTCAGACCGTGCCCTGCCCTGCCCTCAGTCGTGCCCTGCCCTGCCCTCAGACCGTGCCCTGCCCAATGCCCATTCGTGCCTTGCCCTGCCCTCAGACTGAGCCCTGCCCTCAGGCCGTGCCCTGCCCTGCCCTCAGGCCGTGCCCTGCCCTGCCCTCAGGCCGTGCCCTGCCCTGCCCTCAGGCCGTGCCCTGCCCTGTCCTCAGGCCGTGCCCTGCCCTTTCCTCAGTCGTGCCCTGCCCTGCCCTCAGACCGTGCTCTGCCCTGCCCTCAGACCGTGCCCTGCCCTGCCCTCAGGCCGTTCTCTTCTCTGCCCTCAGTCGTGCCCTGCCCTGCTCTCAGGCCGTGCCCTGCCCTGCTCTCAGGTCGTGCGCTGCCCTGCCCTCAGACCGTGCCCTGCCCTGCCCTGCTCTCAGTCATGTCCTGCCCTGTCCTCAGTCATGTCCTGCCCTGTCCTCAGGTCGTGCCCCGCCCTGCCCTCAGTCGTGCCCTGCCTTGGCCTCAGACCGTGCCCTGCCATGCCCTCAGACCGTGCCCTGCCCTGCCCTCAGACTTTGCCCCGTCCTGCCCTCAGACCGTGCCGTGCCCTACCCTCAAACAGACCGTGCCATGCTCTGCCCTCAGTCGTGCCCTGCCCTGCCCTCAGACCGTGCCCTGCCCGGCCCTCAGACCGTGCCGTGCCCTACCCTCAGACAAGCCGTGCCCTGCCCTGCTTTCAGACCGTGTCATGCCCTGCTCTGCCTGCCCTCAGGCAGTGCTCTCAGGTCGAGCTCTGTTCTGCCCCCAGGCCCTACCCTGCCCAGCATTGTGCCCGTTTCTGCACAGGGGCGCAGGGACTATATTCAGGTTGAGGGGCAGGGGCGTTGCCGACGGGGCTGGGGGGTGGGGTTGGGGGCTCCGGACCCCCCACTTTTGAAAATCGGCGTATCTCTCATCATTACGACCCCCACGACCCCCCCACTTGGATGGCTCGGACCCCCCCCTCGAAAATCCATGGCGACGCCGCTATTGAGGGGGCATGGAGGAGGCAAACCGCTTTTCAAATTATTTCTTTCCATTAAATGAAACGTCATTGGGCTACTGTTTAATTTCGCCAAACTTGGGGGCTACCCTCCTGCCCCCCCCGCTTCCTGCGACCCTGTTCCTGCCCTTATTGCCCCGTTCCTCATACTCGCCAGAGCCCCGACCGAACTTCTGCCGGCACGCCCCAGCGGACTTCACTCGAGTCGCAGTGTCGGGCCCGCCATGAAGCCGGCGCGGGCGGGAGCGCCTGGATGTTAGACTGTCCCGGACGGAATCGCCCGCGAATTTTTCCCAGATGGCGCGGCGGGCAGAGACGAAATGACAAGCGGATAGGTAGATTGCTGATGCTGTCCGTACCAACTTTTTCGATAGTTTTATTTTTAATGAATTGTGAATAATTTACGGTAAGTTTTGTAATGGCATATATTTTCATTATTTTCTTTTTTAAACAAAGGCCATAAAGTTCTTGTTCAGAACAGCATAGCAGAAGATTAATTAAATCGTAAACAACTTCAAACACGTTGCAGATCGATAGCCCGGTAGTTGCACTATACCAGATTATTAAGAAAATGCCTCGCGCCGAACGAATTGCGAAACGAAAACGTGCTGAGTTGGAAAAAAGTAGTGCAAATTGTTCAAAAGTAACCAAGTATTTTCATTCTAGTAATATTACAAAGACATCGCTGCAAGCGTCTGCATCTGGGAACGCCGCAGATGTTGCATGTCACGGAGCAAGGTATGTTGATTGTTGACGCACAGGGCAGGGACGCAGGAACCGGGGGAGGAGGGGGGGTGGGGGCAAGGCCATAGCAGGGGCGTCGCCACCATATTTTGCCAGGGGGGCAGAGCTCCAGAGGGGCCTCCTCAGCTGTGGAGGGGCCTCCTAACCTACCCCCACCAAAACTTTTCTCCTCGGATTTCGTGCATTATTTTTTTGCAGGGGGCCTCCAAAAAAAATATTAAAATAATATTTGAAATGTAAATTTATATAAATCGCTGCAAGGGGGCCTCCTATGTCGCTCAGGGAGCAGCCTTACCAGTCGAAGTGCATCCTATGCAGGGCCGTAGGGGCGTCACCACCGAGTTTTGCCAGGAGCTGATCTCCAGGGGGAAGTGTGTGGTTTATTTTTTTGGTATCCATTCGGGAATGGATAAATTTCGGTCTCTTAGAAGCTTCATGGGGCCTCATGTCTTTGAGAGAGGACCTCATGTCGTTGAGAGGGGCCTCTCAATGGTAGTAAGGGGCCTCAGGTTAACTGATATGGGGCTTACACTCAGCTGCACGGGCCTCTTAGCAGCTTCAGGGCGCCTCACGTCGTTGAGAGGGGCCTCTCAGTAGTAGTAGGGCGTCTCAGATTAGCTGATAGGGGGCCTACACTCAGCTGCAGGGGCCTCTTAGAAGCTTCAGGGGGCCTCACGTCGTTGAGAGGGGCCTCTCAGTAGTAGTAGGGCGTCTCAGGTTAGCTGATAGGGGGCCTACACTCAGCTGCAGGGCCTCTTAGAAGCTTCAGGGGGCGTCACGTCGTTGAGAGGGGCCTCTCAGTAGTAGTAGGGCGTCTCAGGTTAGCTGATAGGGGGCCTACACTCAGCTGCAGGGGCCTCTTAGAAGCTTCAGGGGGCCTCACGTCGTTGAGAGGGCCTCTCAGTAGTAGTATGGCGCCTCAAGTTAGCTGATAGGGGGCCTACACTCAGCTGCAGGGGCCTCTTAGAAGCTTCAGGGGGCCTCACGTCGTCGAGAGGGGCCTCTCAGTAGTAGTAGAGCGTCTCAGGTTAGCTGATAGGGGGCCTACACTCAGCTGCAGGGGCCTCTTAGAAGCTTCAGGGGGCCTCACGTCGTTGAGAGGGCCTCTCAGGTTAGCTGATAGGGGGCCTACACTCAGCTGCAGGGGCCTCTTAGAAGCTTCAGGGGGCCTCACATTGTTGAGAGGGTCTCTCAGTAGAAGTAGGGCGTCTCAGGTTAGCTGATAGGGGGCCTACACTCAGCTGCAGGGGCCTCTTAGAAGCTTCAGGGGGCCTCACGTCGTTGAGAGGGGCCTCTCAGTAGTAGTAGGGCGTCTCAGGTTAGCTGATAGGGGGCCTACACTCAGCTGCAGGGCCTCTTAGAAGCTTCAGGGGGCCTCACGTCGTTGAGAGGGGCCTCTCAGTAGTAGTAGGGCGTCTCAGGTTAGCTGATAGGGGGCCTACACTCAGCTGCAGGGGCCTCTTAGAAACTTCAGGGGGCCTCACGTCGTTGAGAGGGGCCTCTCAGTAGTAGTAGGGCGTCTCAGGTTAGCTGATAGGGGGCCTACACTCAGCTGCAGGGGCCTCTTAGAAACTTCAGGGGGCCTCACGTCGTTGAGAGGGGGCCTCAGGCATGTGCGGACGGGCCTCCCAGCGGTTGTATGTAGCTTTTTGTTGTCGGTAACCTGGGGGCCTCCTGTTTGGCGACAGGGCCTCCCGAAATTTCAGGGGGGCAAAAGGATATGTTTGCCCCCCTGGCTAACGCCAGGGGGGCGACTGCCCCCTGCCCCCCCGGTGGCGACGCCCCTGGGCCATAGAACACCACCGTCCAGGGCGGGCCGCAAAATCTGGCACGGTGCGCGACAAACTACAAATGACAGCAGAATGGATTTAGTATTGCTGGATAAACCAAAGTGTCTTGTATCGAAATCACAATCGATATTATACTATTGTGTATACAAAAATTGAAGTTTTTCGGCATCAAGGAGAGCCCTGCAAGCGCGCCATATCAACGCAATGTAAATAGTTTCAGCCGCTGCCGACCAATGGCCATGGCCGCTGCAGTCACGGTCACGTGGTAGTCACGTGAGCGCGAAGGCGGCTTCTCATTGGTCGAAATGGAGCTTAGCCCTGACGTCATCTTTCCATTTGGCTACACGCTATTTGAATACGGATGACAACCCCCTGCCGGGGGGCAGAGGGGCAGCCGCCCCCCAACTTTGGCGAAATTTAACATTGGTTATGGCATTGCATGGGAAGAAAGACGTGAAAATCGCTCACGACTCTCCCCCATGCCCCCTCAACCTGAAGGCGGAATAAAGTTAGGTACTGCGCCCCTGGCACCAGCGGCGTCGCCACGGATTTTCGAGCGGGGGGGGGTCGGAGCCATGCACGGATTTTCGAGCGGGGGGGGGGAGCCATGCACGGATTTTCGAGTGAGGGTCCAAGGGGGGTCGTAACGCTGAGAGATACCTACACCGGTTTTCAGAAGTGGGGGTCGCACTCGCGACCCCCCCCCCGTCGGTGACGCCCCTGCCTGGCACAGTGTCCTAGAATTGGTTTCATGCCAGGGTTCAGAGGGGAAAATTATGTGTGAAAATTAGCGAAAAGAGTAGAAAATTAGCCATTTTTGGCATGATCAAATCTGGCATCCTCTATCACTTTTAAAAAAATTCCCGAAAATGTTGTAGACTTTCAAGATCAGATCATAGGTCAGATCACCTGAACGCACCTCCAAAAACAGTGCTGGGCATCGCGGAACTTATGTAAGTCCGCGATTTCGCTATTACGCGTTCGCGTAGTACCGAAAATTGATCGCGGAATTTCCTTTTTTAATTAATTCCGCGATCGCGATCGCGGAACATTTTTGGACCCTTATTTCGGGGAATTTTATTCCGCGATCAGATTTTGACTAAATAAGCACATTTTGAAAGGATGTGCAAGAGGAAAAGCTTCATTCTTATACCTATGCATGTTAATAACTGCTCTTCAATTCATAATTCGATGTTAAATAACTTCATTTACCTATTGAAAGAAAAATAAAAAAAACGGTATCCCTAATTATCCCGATCGCGGAATAAACGACCGCGGAATATTATCCTTATTTAAATAAATATTCCGCTGTCGCGTAATAGCGATCCCGGAACGAGAACTATATGATCGCGGAATAACGATCGCGGACTACTTAACTACCTATTTTGGATCGCGTGCCCATATTTGTCCAAAAATGTCTTGTAGTCGTGCCACGACGTTATTGGTTGTGAGAGTTTTGAAACTCTCTGGAGTTTATATACTTGTTAGTATGCAGAAGTTGTATATTTCGGATTTTTCGTATCGGTGACCTGGTCATATCATTTTCGCGACCTCCCTATTATAAGTCAATGGAGCAATAATTTCATTTTCATTTTCATTTATTCCTTTATCACCAACGGGCGTCACCCCAATGACAGATGAAGTCAACAAACAATCTAGTACCTACCTACCTACCCGTTATACTTACGAATCAGTCTGTTCAAAACGTAATCCCCCTCCACCTCCCCATCTTTGAGAACGCTTCTACGCCCTGTCCGTCACTTTAAAAAGAAGATAGTCGTCTAGTAGAGAATGCGATTTCAGATTTTACGATACGATTTTACGTTAACAATTACTACTTAGTATTTTCATAACGTGTATTTGCATTTCGCTTCGATATTCACTGATTCGTGAAATACCTATACTATCTGATCTGATCTGAATCTGGTTCTGATAGTTAATTCTGTTTTCTATCTGATTCTGTTTCCACCGTATCTGACTGAAAATCGCGTGACATAATGCCACTGAAATGACATTTTCTTACAGAATCTCTGGCCGATTTTTTCTGGCCGAAGTGGACGTGAAAGTTTCAGATATGGTTCTAACAGTTTGACGTCGACAGCTGCCGTCGTTGTGAAGTTATTGGCAAATATTCGGGAGGGGAAGGGGCAATCTCCCCCGGCGCCGCGCGGGTTAAAAATAGAATTCAGATGTACTACATATTTCGCTCCCCGTTACGGTGATGGCCGACTTTTTCGTTCTTCTAAAGCAAAATTTTCACCTTTTCCCTCAGCGCTTCATCTACTGTGATCGAAATAGATGACCCGGCGGATCCGTCCCGCCCTGGAGATGACATGAGCGACTCGGCGGATCCGTCCCGCTCTGGCGACGACAGGAGCGACCCAGCGGATCCGACCAGCCCTGGGGACGACAGGAGCGACCCAGCGGATCCGTCCCGCCCCGGGGATGACAGGAGCGATCCGTCGCGCTCTGGGGCCGACAGGAGCGACCCAGCGGATTCGTCCCGCCCTGGGGACGACAGGAGCGACCCAGCGGATCCGTCCAGCTCTGGGGACGGCAGGATCGACCCAGCGGATCCGACCAGCCCTGGGGACGACAGGAGCGACCCAGCGGATCCGTTTAGCCCTGGGAACGACAGGAGCGACCCAGCAGATCCTTCCTCCCCTGGAGAAGACAGGAGCGACCCGACGGACCCGTCCCGCCCTGGGGACGACAGGAGCGATCCAGCGGATCCGTCCAGCCCTGGGGACGACAGGAGCGACCCAACGGATCCTTCCTCACCCGAAGACAGGAGCGACCCAACGGATCCGTCCAGCCCTGGGGACGACAGGAGCGACCCGGCGGATCCGTCCAGCCCTGGGGATGACAGGAGCGACCCAACGGATCCTTCCTCCCCAGAGAGGACAGGAGAGACCCAGCGGATCCGTCCAGCCCTGGGGACGCCAGGAGCGACCCAACGGATCCTTCCTCCCCTGGAGAAGACAGGAGCGACCCAGCGGATCCGTCCCGCCCTGGGGATGACAGGAGCGACCCAACGGATCCTTCCTCCCCCTGGAGATGACAGGAGCGACCCGGCGGGTCTGTCCCGCCCTGGGGGCGACAGGAGCGACCCAGCAGATCCGTCCCGCCCTGGGGACGACAGGAGCGACCCGACGGATCCGTCCAGCAATGGGGATCCGTCCCGTCCTGGGGACGGCAAGAATTACACTCCGAAGGAGTCAGTCAGTGTAACTGCAGGAACTTCCAGTAGTGTGATGTATCATGGTGTGCGACTGGACCTGAAAGCCATGATAACTAGGTTCCCTGAGCTTCAGAGTATTGTCAAGCCGGCGTCCGGCATCATGCGAACACACGTTAAGTGTACCCTGTGTGAAACACATCTAGATCAGGCGAAAAAAATGTCCAGAAATGGGCAGGTTCCCATCGCTTCTGGTGTCCGTGCGGATAGTTCACAGAAGTTAGAGAGGGTGGTGGACCATTTGATGTCACAGGTGCATCGTACAGCCAAGGAGTGTGATAAGCTTGCCAAGAGCTGGGAGGAGCAGAGTACAAAGCATCCCTGGCTGCGGTCACTCCGCGGACACAGTGCTGAACAGTTGGAGTCGCTGGTCAGGATGGCACTGGACGTCTACAATGACTGCCTGATTGAGACGGCATCAGCAAACTCGTGGCCTGCCAGGTCAATGGCGACAATGTGTGCAGACAGACTCATAGCTGCCATGCGTGATAACGGGCCAGACGTGGCTTTCGAGCCATTCGAGCCAACACCGAGCGATCTTCACTATCGAACTCCAGTCTTCTACCGTCAAATGTTATTAGCCATTGAAAAGGTTGAAAAACAAAAGCTTCGAAACATCTTTGATGACTGTGTGACATACAGTATCCAAATCGACGGAAGTGTGGATAAACAAATGATCAACCACAAGTTTGTCAGTGCGCGTCTGGCGCTGTCTGATGCTTCTGTAAAAACCGTGTTCATCACATCGTCAAATCCGGAGAAGCCTGGCGCCGAAGGTCTGCTGCAGGCTGTCAATGATGCACTCGCCATCTGTGGAAACACCGAGAAGCTGTCCGGCATAACGACCGACGGAGAGTCGGCAAACACTGGTCGCCATAAAGGGCTGTGGCGTCTGCTCAGAGATCAGCTCAAGCGCGACATCCTCACCTTTTGGTGCTGCGCTCACCGATCAGATCTCGCAGTGGAGAGCATGATGGACGCGGTGCCAGAACTGCATGTGTGGAAAGACAATCTGTTGGCAGTCAGCTCGTACTTCAGGACCCACCAAGCAAAGAAGAAGCTCCTCGATTCGGTCATGCCAGACGCGAAGCAGTTCCCGCGCCATCACGACGTGCGCTTCGCTGAACATCAACTACAGGTCGTAGATGCTGTCTTGACAAATATCAGCGGCTGCAAAAAGGTGTGGGAGGAAACCACAGAGCATGGGGATGCTACTGAAAGGAGAAAAGCCACCGGATACCTTCACACGTGGAATGCAAGGCAGATCTGGATGACTGCTCTTGTAGGCGATGTTCTGGATGTGTACAGATACGTTCAGAAAAAGCTGCAGAGGAGTGATCTGCTGCTGAGCGACATCCTGACCATCAGGGACGCAGCAGCACGCAAGCTCCGACTGATGGAGACCGCACCCTACCCAGGGAAGCGAGAAGAAAAGCATGAACAGCCTGCAGAGACGCCACGCCGGAAAGTTGGCCACAGTCTCGTGCCAACGATGAAACGGGACTGCGCCGCCATCCGAGTGGAAGTCATCGGATCCGCCACATCGTTCCTCGATGCCCGCCTGGATGCAGAACAGGATGAACTTCTGAAGAAAATGGAAAGCCTGCTAGAAGCTACCACACTTGAATCCTTCATCGAGCACGGAAAATCGCTGTCTGAGCAGCTCTTCCCGGGCAGCGCAGGAGAGTTTGCAGACACCGCCTGTGAGGAGTGGCATAAAATTGAAGACATACATGATCTCCCTGAGGATGCAGACAAAGGTGCCAAAATGTCTACACGTCTTCGAAAGCTAATAGGAGCCACGTCTGGTATTGTACAGAAAGTCCTGTGCGGATTATCTGCGATGGCTCCCCATTCAATGCAGACGGAGAGGATCGTGAGTCACCACCACATCATTGTGGATGATCACAGAACTTCCATGAACGAAGAGACTCGAAACGCTCGGCTCCTGATAGGTCTCAACGGGGCTGGAACAGCGCACTATGACCCACGGCCTGCCGTTCAAGAGTTCCTGGGCATGCGTGAACGGCGACGTGGGGCTCCGGATCCAGAGTCGTCCAGAAACCGACCCTACCTCAGCAAGTTTTTTAGAGATGGGTTCAGCGGCATCTGAGGTGAGCTCTTCCTCTATCCCCTGATAGTGATACCTACATGCGAGTAAATGCAAATGTCAGGGGACACATCTTGATGTTACTTGTGATCGAAGACAATGCATGAACATATGCACATTCATCTGATACAAATGCGTAATACATAAGGAACAGAGATGATATTGTGTGTGTGAATGTATCATGAAGGAAGCATTGCAGTTATGAGGGCAATTATGCAGAACCGCTCTTGCCCTGCCCCAGGAAGAAACAAAAACACTTTTTTGCTATTTTTTTTTTTTTTTTTTAAATTGTGCCCCTTCAAAAAAATAGTGGGCCAAAACCGATGACTTTTATTTTTTTGGGGGGGGTACCTTGCTAGTGCCCTCGGGAAATTTTGGGACGCAGTGAAAAATCCTTAAAATATGCCCTGGGGGGGGGGGGGGAGAATGGGTTGGTGGGGGGGGGGGGAGGAGGATAATGCTTTGCCCCCCCCGCGGGAAGGCCTCCCCCCACCCACCCCCCTCCCGGGGCGGTCCCCGCCCCCAAACCCCTTCCCCCCCCCCCCCCCCCCGCCCCCCGGGCACGGGTTGGGAGGGGGGGGGGGTGGTTTTTTTAACCAAAAAAAAAAAAAACAAAAAAAAAAAAAAAAATACCCCCCACAGGTTGGTGGGGGCCGCACGGAGGTTATGTAGGTAGTCACCCTTATTCCTACCCACCCTTTCCCCCCCCCCCCTCGCCCGCCCCAAGAGACGAGCAGAAGTCCAGGGGGGTTGGTGGGGAAGGGGGGGAAGGGGGGGAGGGGGGGGGAGGGGGAACCGGGCGCGGGGGGTCAAAAATGTGTTTAAGGAAATATTCTCTTCTTTCTTTTGGTGTTTCCCCCATGCCGTCTCCACCCATTCCCCCCCTTCTCCCCGCCCTTTCCCCCCGGCGGGGGGGGCCAAAGAACAGAGCCCAAAGAAGGACCCGCACCCACAAAACGGGGCCCCCCCGGGCCGCCCCGGGGGCGGGGGGGGGGGGGGGGGGTTTGGGGCCCCCCCCCCCGCCCGGGGGCCCCGGCGGGCGGGGGGGGGGGGCGGGGGGGGGTGGGCCCACCAAAACAAAAAAGGGGGGCACTGGGGAAAGGGGGGGGTCCCCCCCCCACCCAAGGCCCCCCTGCAAAGGGGGGGGGGAGGGCGCCAGGGAGGGGGGGGGTGGGGGGGGGGGGGGGGGGGGGGGGGGGCCCCCCGGATCATCCCCTCCCCCTTATAGGGGAAAATACCCCCCCCCGGGGCGGGAAAAAACCCTCGGGAACCCCAGCGCACCGAGGAGACCCCCCCCAGGCGCTCCGACAGCTGCAGATGTTCAAGCTGCGGAGCAAAGCTGGGAAAAAGTTAGCAGCGTGTAGAGCACATTCAGCAAATTATATCAAACGAAGGCCGATAAGACGAAGGATGCGCACTGTGCCGATGCGATGCGCAGATGCGATTCGGCGACTGTCAACAGCAGTGGCCGGCGAAACAACTCGGTCCGGCCGACTCACGGGCTACAACTGCACCTGGAGGCAAACAGCACACCGAGCTCGTGGACTGGTTGTGCACAGCCACCCTCGAGCCGGTCCTCACTGCTCACCTCACCACCAGCCATCCCCGAGCCGGTCGTCACTACTCACCTCACCACCAGCCATCCCCGAGCAGGTCCTCACTACTCACCTCACCACCAGCCATCCCCGAGCCGGTCCTCACTACTCAACTCACCACCAGCCATCCTCGAGCCGGTCGTCACTACTCACCTCACCACCAGCCATCCTCGAGCCGGTCCTCACTACTCGCCTCACCACCAGCCATCCCCGAGCAGGTCGTCACTACTCGCCTCACCACCAGCCATCCCCGAGCCGGTCGTCACTACTCACCTCACCACCAGCCATCCCCGAGCCGGTCCTCACTACTCAACTCACCACCAGCCATCCCCGAGCCGGTCGTCACTACTCACCTCACCACCAGCCATCCCCGAGCCGGTCCTCACTACTCGCCTCACCACCAGCCATCCTCGAGCCGGTCGTCACTACTCACCTCACCACCAGCCATCCTCCGAGCCGGTCCTCCTGCTCACCTCACCACCAGCCATCCCCGAGCCGGTCGTCACTACTCATCTCACCACCAGCCATCCCCGAGCAGGTCGTCACTACTCATCTCACCACCAGCCATCCCCGAGCCGGTCGTCACTACTCACCTCACCACCAGCCATCCCCGAGCCGGTCGTCACTACTCACCTCACCACCAGCCATCCCCGAGCAGGTCCTCACTACTCACCTCACCACCAGCCATCCCCGAGCCGGTCCTCACTACTCAACTCACCACCAGCCATCCTCGAGCCGGTCGTCACTACTCACCTCACCACCAGCCATCCTCGAGCCGGTCCTCACTACTCGCCTCACCACCAGCCATCCCCGAGCCGGTCCTCACTACTCAACTCACCACCAGCCATCCCCGAGCAGGTCGTCACTACTCACCTCACCACCAGCCATCCCCGAGCCGGTCCTCACTACTCACCTCACCACCAGCCACCCTCGAGCCGGTCCTCACTGCTCACCTCACCACCAGCCATCCCCGAGCCGGTCGTCACTACTCACCTCACCACCAGCCATCCCCGAGCAGGTCCTCACTACTCACCTCACCACCAGCCATCCCCGAGCCGGTCCTCACTACTCACCTCACCACCAGCCATCCTCGAGCCGGTCCTCACTACTCGCCTCACCACCAGCCAGATAGAGGCTGTTCACGAGTCAAAGTGCATGGTTGTCGGCGAACAATATGATAATCAAACGCAAAGTGTTGAAACAACCGTGGAGCTGGTGGCGTGGGGGCTGCTCGCACTGTGTGCGGTTTTGACAGGCACGACGATATACAAAAGCTGGTGTTATTTCATGTGAGATGACACTACGTGAGTTTTTCATGTGAGATGACACTCATCTGAGTCCTCGTCCGACACTAAGTGGCACTCCATGGATCTCGGGCGGCAGCAAAGTCAGGCCGGCTGTGTTCGGTCGATTGCTTCCGAAGGCGTCGAGCGCGAATCAAGTTAGGTTGGAGGTTGCAGCGTGAGCTTGTGGATGTGACTACCACACGTAGGCAGGCTCTGCTTAAATGCGCGTTGCTTGCATTTGAATCAAGTACTGTCGACCTTTAAAAATGTCAAACATGCGTATTTAACAGAAAGTACCTTGCTATTGAACACTGAAGTAGTGCAAAGTTTGCTTCAATCTGAATAAATACATTTAAATAGCATAACACCATGTATTTCTTATGGAGACTGCAACGTCCGACAAAGACACTGGCATTCTTTAAAAACCTCAAAAACTGCGTACCTTCCCTTAGTCAAGCTGTGTGCGTCCTTTCTTCCCAAGCTAGCACGGTCATAGGGCAACAACAAAAAAAGTTCATGTTCAAAGCCAAATCGTCCCTGGGTGGGGACGATTCATACACCACCTCCATACACCACCTCCATCCACATACACCACCTCCATCACGCCATTCCACATACACCACCTCCATCAAGCCATCCCACATGCACTACCTCCATCACGCCATCCCACATACACCACCTCCATCACGCCATCCCACATGCACCGCCTCCATCACGCCATCCCACATACACCACCTCCCACGTCATCCCACATGCACCGCCTCCATAACGCCAGACCCACATACACCACCTCCATCACGCCATCCCACATACACCACCTCAATTTCGCCATCCCACATACACCACCTCCCTCGCCATCCCACATGCACCGCCTCCATCACGCCATCCCACATACACCACCTCCCACGTCATCCCACATGCACCGCCTCCATCACGCCATCCCACATACACCACCTCCATCACGCCATCCCACATACACCACCTCCCACGCCATCCCACATACACCACCTCCCACGTCATCCCACATGCACCGCCTCCATCACGCCATCCCACATACACCACCTCCATCACGCCATTCCACATACACCACCTCCATCAAGCCATCCCACATGCACTACCTCCATCACGCCATCCCACATACACCGGCTCCATCACGTTATCCCACATGCACCGCCTCCATCACGCCATCCCACATACACCACCTCCATCACGCCATCCCACATACACCACCTCCCACGTCATCCCACATACACCACCTCCCACGTCATCCCACATGCACCGCCTCCATCACGCCATCCCACATACACCACCTCCATCACGCCATCCCACATACACCACCTCCATCACGCCATCCCACATACACCACCTCCATCACGCCATCCCACATACACCACCTCCATCACGCCATCCCACATACACCACCTCAATTTCGCCATCCCACATACACCACCTCCCTCGCCATCCCACATGCACCGCCTCCATCACGCCATCCCACATACACCACCTCCATCACGCCATCCCACATACACCGCCTCCATCACGCCATCCCACATACACCACCTCCATCACGCCATCCCACATACACCACCTCCATCACGCCATCCCACATACACCACCTCCCTCGCCATCCCACATGCACCGCCTCCATCACGCCATCCCACATACACCACCTCCATCACGCCATCCCACATACACCGCCTCCATCACGCCATCCCACGTACACCGCCTCCATCACGCCATCGTGCGTACGCTGCATTCATGCACTGGCGAATCCAGAGGGGAAGAAGCTGGAGGGAATGTGTTCCTCCTGAGGATGTGGTGTCATTCAGACTGGGAAATGTCAGCACTTCTAGGGCGCTCGATTACATCTGCACCGCCTCGCCCGCCGAGATTGTCAGCCTGGCGCCCTCAGAGTAGAACAGGCGCCACTGCAGAATGTTAGAGTGCACTCATCTCCCCTTTATGTATGTATGTGTTTGTCCGAGCACTTCGATAATCACAACAGCGTGGCTCTTCCGGTGGTTGTCGCGATGCGATGATACATGACAAGAATCGATCTCAGGTGTCAGACGGATACAGGACTGGTGCTGGAAGGTGTCAGACGGATACAGGACTGGTGTTGGAAGGTGTCAGACGGATACAGGACTGGTGCTGGAAGATACAGGGAATGGGAGCTGCCCAGGTGAGTCACTGCAGCCACAAGACGCGGAGCTCTCAAATCTGGATAGGATCAGGATGAGGGTTCTTGAAAGGTAGGATCGGAAGCATGATGAAAGCAAGTTCAGCAATTCAACACAAGATTATGATGAGCAATGCTGAGTAGTAGGTCGATCAGGTCGAATTTTTCGCCTTTCTTCCATGTATTTAATCCAACCAAGGCTGATTTTCCTTGTTTGAAAAATGGTAGCAGCTGAAATATACATCTTCAGTCTGATAGGTTGCACAGTTAACACTATTTCTCAAGGCCAGCGCGAGGAACCGAAACTAAAATTAAATGCCCTTCTTGCATGTGGTTTTCGCTTTCCTCCGCTTCTCCCCCTCCCCCCGCCTCACACACATCATCCCCCACCTCCGCGCAAAACATTTCCTAAAATCAGTGACACCCCTCCAGAGAAATGACGCCCGTCCAGACGAGTGCCGCCACCCCGACCAGAGTCCCTGGCTGCGCGCCGCCGCTCCATGAAGGGCCGTCACGATGAGCGACTCCGAGGGCGGCCGTGAATGGCGTCGTCGGCCGGCCAGCTCGGGTCGGGTCGATGGCGCGCCTCACGTTGCCCGGTCCACAGCACAACAGCGCGCGGTGTGCCACAAAGGAATGTGACACGACCCGAACTTAACGACCGGTGATCACAACTACCGCCAAACAGCGACCGGTGTGACGCGCACCAGTGGCACGCTGGGGTGGGAGGATTTTACCTTCGGATGGCCACCATGGGGTGGATCCACGAGGTGCAGCTGGGAAGCTCGTGTACCACCCGTAAATACACCTTTGTGTTCGAACAGTGCGTTCCATCTCATGCACTTCACGAAGACAGTATAAGATGCGAATACTACTAGCATCGCGTGTTTTCATTCTTACCCGTGTCTTACCCCACCTACATAAGCAGCGATGCCTCCGAATACGATGCGATTAGGAAAAGGTGCCACGCGATAAATGGCTGTTGGTTGATGGCTGTTGATTTTCTTAGGCACATGTTCATCATCATGGCTGAAGATCCCGCGTGGATTAGGAGGAGATCCGGATCCCTTGGTTTCGTACCTTGTCAGTGTTACTTTGTCGTTGTCCCTATGTAATCTGAAAATGTTCGAACCCTCACTCGCGTCCAGTTTTTTTTAAAGAGATTTCCAGCCTTGTTCTGCATACTTGCAAGGTGAGCGAGGAAACCCCGCAAGAGGTTTTTGTGCACTATATTGTTACAGAATTGCACCATACTGACTTCTCAACTGGTGCGTTCTTACTATTAACTATGCTGTAATGTACTGACTTCCTAGCTGGTGTGTTGTTACTGTATTGTACTGTACTGACTTCTTAGCTGGTGCGTTGTTGCTGTATTGTACTGTACTGACTTCTCAACTTATGCGTTGTTACTGAATTGTACTGTGCTGACTTCTCAACTTATGCGTTGTTGCTGAATTGTTCTGCGCTAACTTCTTAGCTGGTACGTTGCTACTGTATTGTACTGCACTAACTTCTCAACTTATGCGTTGTTGCTGAATTGTACTGTGCTGACTTATCAACTGGTACTTTGTTGCTGAATTGTACTTGCTGACTTCTCAACTGGTGCCTTGTTACTGTGTTGTACGATGCTGACTTTTTACTGGTGTGCTGTTGCTGCATTGCACTACACAACAGGTGCGGTGTTACTGTATTATACTTGCAGTAACGTAAAGGACTAATGCATAGGTAGAGGTAATGTCTAGCGCGCACCAATGTCACTGGCGCCTGTCTGAGTCTGCTCAGTTATCAACAATACACGACCAAGTAGGGACCTCCTCGTTATGTGCCGGAGTGACCACATGTGGCGACGAGATCGGCAGAGCTGCGCGACGTGGCCTACTGCCACCGTCTTCGGTTGCCGGCCACAGTTTTTCTGCGTTTCAGTCGACCATTGATGAAGTAAATGATTTGTTCCACTCGATCCCGCATATCTGGCGTTTGACCCGCCGTACCGGCCTGGGCGAATCAATTTGGAGAGACCCGAGGAGAGATCACCTGGCGGATAGCGGATCACTTGTAGCCCTCGGTAATGTCGGGTCAGAGGTCAAGGACGCGGAGTGAGCGGGTGAGAGTGAGCAGCGCGAACGGCACTTCTGGTTTGTTGGTTATTTGAATTTTATGGCGCATCGACCATGTTTAGTCATTTAGTGACAGCGGTCGGCCAGCATGGCGACTGGAGGCATTGGAGTTCCCGGCATTAGGGAGTTAACGGCTGGATATGATTTTTGGAAATGGGTGGAAAGTTTGGAGATCTACCTGACAGCTGCGGATATCAACGAATCGGTTATGAAACGTGCCGTTTTGTTGCATATGATTGGATCGGATAATCAGATTTTTCCAAACCTTACGCAATGTACCAGAAGTTGATAACTCGTTTGAGGAAGCAAAACAGAAATGGAGAGTCACTTCTGTCCAGTGAAAAATGTGATTGCGTAGCGAATGGCTTTTCATCAGATGTCAATGATGACTTTGGAGACATGTTACCACTATGTATCGAGACTTTGGGGTCAGACCAGACGATGTAGGTGTGCTGCCACAGAAACTGAGGTACAGATGCGCGATCAGACAGTAGCTTGGGCGACTACAAAACGGCTGGAGAAGCTGATGCATCAGGCCCTGGATAAAGGAAATGTTCTGACGCTGCAAACATTGCTGTTGATAGCTAGGGTGATGGAACAAACCGTTAAGTGTACATCAGTTGTTGGAGTTGCTGAAGGCAGTACTGCAGATGCCGGATCCGATGAACGTTAGTGAGTTTCGCTCTACCCAGTGATCAATCAACTTTTGTCAAAAGTTGGCTCCCAATCTAGCCTCTGAGCTCGCTTCACTGTACACCCTCCTCAGAAAGGTACAACGCGGGATTGGACGGCTGAATGTAAGCGGGCTGCGGCAACAGCGAAGAAACTATTGGCTAGTGACGGGATCCTCATGAGGTACGATATGGACCTCGCACTGAAGCTCATCACTGACGCCAGTGCAGTAGGTGTAAGGGCGATACTAGTCCAGGTGATGCCGGGCGGGGTTGAGAAGGTCGTGAGCTGCGCATCCAGGACACTCTCTGCCACGGAGCGTAAGTACTCTGTGGTGGAACGGAAGCAGCAGCTGTGTCCTTCGGAATCCGGAAGTTTCATCTTCTAATTAGAATATCTGCGGGCGGAGGTTCTGTCTGATGAGTGATAGTCACTCACTCATCCTTCTCTAGCGTAGATAGCTCTCTCACTGATCCCTACCCCCAGAGTAGATAGCTCTCTCATTGATCCCTACCCCCAGAGTAGATAGCTCTCTCACTGATCCCTACCCCCAGAGTAGATAGCTCTCTCACTGATCCCTACCCCCAGAGGGAGCTACCTAGTTTGGCCGCAGCGAGAATGCAAAGGTACGCCTTGCAGCTGGCGGCCTACAGCTACGAGATCGAGCCGCGCAAGTCAGAAAACATGCCGATTGCCGACATCCAGACGGCCGCTGCCCGGTGCAGGGATGGATCACGGATCGGACTGCGAGGATCTGAGACCAGATGCGGCTGATTTTTTGTTATTTCCTGGAGGACGAGGGGCCGTCCCTGACGGAAAATAAGACGGCGACCCCAACCTCGGAAGTGTACTGACATACGTCCGGTCCGGTTTGACGGACAGCACAGGGGAGGATTTCGCAGCCTAAGGACGCAGGGCGGCAGAACCCTCCCCAGAAGGCGACTGCGCCCTGTGTGTGTGTGTAGGGGGGGGGGGGGTTCGAGTTGTGGTGCTTGCCAGACTCCGCGGACAGGTCCTGTTGGAACTCCACTCTGGCTACCTAGGCGGTAGCAAGATGAAGCAGCTGGCTAGGAGATTCGTATGGTGGCCAGGATTGAACGGCGAGCTGGAACCACTAGCCCGGGACTGCTCAGCTTGCATCCAGAAGAGCAGTTCCGCCCATGGGAACCAGCTTTGGGACCGTGGGTACGGCTGCATGCTGATTTCGCCGGACCTTTCAGAACAGAATGCTGCTCATCGTGACTGATTCCTTCTCCAAATGGGTTGAGGCAGTGCCCATGAAAACGACGACGGCTGAGCGGACAGTAGAATAACTGCGGAAACTGTTCGCCGATATGGGCGAACTGGATCTCACCAGTTTGCGACTGATGATGACCCTCAGTTCGTTGCAGAGGGGTTTATCACGTTCCTGAGTCGGAATGGCGTCCGCCACATCTGGGTGGCACCTAGCAACGGTGCGGCCGAGAAAGCTGTCTAAGTCGTGAAGAACGGCTTGAAGGCGAATCTGCAAGAGGATGTACGCTCGAGTAGCGACTAGCCAGGTTCTTAATGACTCATCAGTCGACACCTCTGTCCACAGGTAATACGACCCCTGCTGAACTGCTGTACGGAAGAAGTCTGGGCAGCAGGTTAGATGTGACCCGGCCGTCACAACACGTGGCGACACTGCTGCGTCAGGAACAGCAGGTGTTGGATTCCGTAGGACGGCTGCGCCAGCTGGGCTTGTGCGATGCCGTCTGGGTCCGGAGCTGCTCGAGTCCCAAGTGGCGACGTGGTCGGATCGTGGCGCAGACGGGGCCGAGGTCGTTCGAGGTGGACATCGGAGCGGCTATATGGAGCCGTCATGGTGACCAGCTCCTACGGGCTGGCGCCGGGGACACCGCCCGCCCAGATGATGGTGGCAGGTGAGAGGGACAGGACGGGCCGTCTGTGTCGTCGCGGCCGCCGGCGCATGCGCGGAGAGGCAGGTCCAACGGGAGTCACGGCCACCGCTGCCTCCGCCGAAACAGCCACAGCAGGTGCCGCCACCGTCGCCGGCGCCCACAGACCGGCGGCGTGGGTCATCAGCAGCTCGTCTCCGCACGTGAGCCCCCCGCCCGAGGTTATTCCAGGACCGACAGAGCACGTGCGACGTCCGCCGGGGGCGTTCATCGCCGCCGAAACAGAGGCATGGCGAGCACGGTGTTCCGGATCGTTCTCCCGCGGCCAATCCCGCCGCTGAACGTGTGATTGCGGATCATGCGCTGCCGCGTCGCTCTGCCAGACCGAGGCGACCTCTCGACAGACCGCGGCGACCTCCCGACAGACTGCAGTTGTAAATGTCGTACTTAGCGCGCGTCTCTACCTGTAGTCCAGTGTTTCGGTTGTAACAGACGGTTTCTGGTGTTTTGGCGGCGCATCGACTGCATACGTCATCATAACGCCACTTGAAATAATGGATTGATTGGGGTGTGAGCATGTACTTTTCTGGTATCTTTTCTGGCTAGTCTTGACCCGGATGGGCCCCTGTGGCTCTTATTAAGCATTAACACTTCGTGACTTTATAAAGTAAATTCATCAGAAGTGTTGCTTCGGTGGCGGATGGTGCAATAACGTAAGAACTAAGGCATGGGTGGCGCTAATGTCAAGTGCGCACTGATGTCAAGGCGCCTGTCCTGAGTCGCTCAGTTATCGACAATACACGCTCAAGTACGGACCTCCTCGTTAGTTGCCGGAGTGCACCACAGTACTGTACTGACTTCTCAACTGGTGCGTTGTTGCTGCATTGCATTGTGCTGGTACTTCTTAGCTGGTGTGTTGTTACTGTATTGTACTGCACATAGTTCTTAACTGGTGCGTTATTGTTGTATTGTACTACACTTCTTAACTGGTGCGTTGTTACTGTATTGTACTGCACTGACTTCTTAACAGGTAGGGGAGAGTGGGGTAAGATGCCCAGGGTTTAGGGAAATTGGCATTGTGACCAAATTAACCCCCAAATCCTGGATCTCTGAATGTCAACACGAAGCCCCATCATTTTATATCCACTGGAATGCACTGGATCACTGAGACTTGTCTCGTTTTCTCATTGTTGAGATTTTACCAGAGGCATGCAAAAGGGCGTCTTACCCCATGGGGTGGGTAAGATGCCCCATGGGTATGGGTAAGATGCCCCTGCCCTGGGCATCTTTCCCTATTGCCATAAAATGCAAACTTTATCGTTCATGATTTCGTAGGCACTTCAACCGGCAGACGCATTCCCTCCCCTCACTGAAAAAATAAACCAAACGTTCATGTTGTATTCTGAGTTTGCGAAAAAGAAACGCTTTGGTACCGAAATCACCAGCCACCCGCGAATTCTTCTTAAGGTAGAATTCCACCAGGCTGGTGCCAACACATCACCATAGGGCATAGCATTCTTTCACAAGTTTCAATTCAACTTAAAACATACGCTGACAGCACAGATCAAATGTATTAGCGGCAGAGGTCACAAGTGTAGCCACCATCGCCGTTAGCTTGTATGTCGGTACAGAGCACACAGGCCCAGTCTTGGCAGGCTGCGCACTGAATCCACTCTTCACACGACATGATAAATCTCATGCCACAGATAATGCACCTGGTGTCATCTGGTTCTTGCGGCGTTGCAGATTTGCCAGCTTGTTGTTTTTTCTTTTGCGATCCTAGCTTTGTCTGTCTTGTCCCCTTCTTTTTAGCTGCCTCTACTTTTTCTTTTCCCTTCTTCATTTTTCTTTCTTCAAGCATTTTCTTGTTGGGAGACGACGTGATTACTGTGGCTTGTTCAGCCCGACGAGATTCTCTTTTCCGCTCGCGGAGTGGTGCATAACATATCTAGAATGCTGGTTGGTGACTGCTGCGCGCTCTCCTCGAGACCGGCAGCTGTGGCGCTCGAGCCCGCAGGCTCCGGCGCCGGTTCCTGAGACGGCTGCACTACGTTCTCATCGAGACCGGCAGCTGTGGCGCTCGAGCCCGCAGACTCCGGCGCCGGTTCCTGAGACGGCTGCACTACGTTCTCATCGAGACCGGCAGCTGTGGCGCTCGAGCCCGCAGACTCCGGCGCCGGTTCCTGAGACGACTGCAGCACGCTCTCGTCGAGACCGGCAGCTGTGGCGCTCGAGCCCGCAGACTCCGGCGCCGGTTCCTGAGACGGCTGCACTACGTTCTCATCGAGACTGGCAGCTGTGGCGCTCGAGCCCGCAGACTCCGGCGCCGGTACCTGAGACGGCTGCACTACGTTCTCATCGAGACCGGCAGCTGTGGCGCTCGAGCCCGCAGACCCCGGCGCCGGTTCCTGAGACGACTGCAGCATGCTCTCGTCGAGACCGGCAGCTGTGGCGCTCGAGCCCGCAGTCTCCGGCGCCGGTTCTTGAGACGACTGTAGCGCGCTCCCGTCGAGACCGGCGGGGGAATCGGGAGCCTCCTCCTCAGTCATCCGTGCGGGTGCAAAATCATCCTCGGTGAAAACCATGTCACAGGGCCATATTCCTGAGGCTTTAAATCCATTGATCGCCCACTTCATGGTAGCAGATCTCGAGTAGGCAGTGCTGAAGATCTGAGCCAGCTCGTACTCGGTCACGCGCCCACCTGGATGGGCACGCATCCAGGTGTCCACCGCGTTGTTGTACGCGCTCTTGAGGGACTTGAATACCGCCACATCTAGCGGCTGCATTCTATGAGTAGAATGCGGCGGCAGTGTGATGATTGTCACGCCGTTTTCCCGAGCCATGTCGACGACCTCGAGCGACTTATGGCTGTGATGGCCATCGAGGATGATCACGTGTTTGTCCTGCATTGAGGGCTTCACCACCGCCAGGAAATGGTGGAACCACGTGAGGAAAACCTCCTGATCGGTCCATCCAGACTTAGTGCACGTTCTCACCGAGCCTGGCGGCGCACCGTTCATCAGGCTTTGAACCATCTTCATCCTGCCGAAGACGAAGACTGGAGGTAAGTACAATCCAGCCGCGTTGACTGCGCACAGAACAATGACAGTCTTGCCGCGCTCTCCGCTTGTGATTTTTCAGACTCTTTTAACGCCTTTGGAAGCAACGATCTTCCCTGGAGTTTGTACGTTGGTCACCCCAGTTTCATCCATATTCCATACTTTCATGGGCCCGTAGTCGCCTCCGTCGAGAACTGATTCGTATGCATCGAAGAACTTCTTGACCTGAGGTCGGTTGAATCCGACGGCTCGGGATAGGCTTGTGGCTTCTGGGCTCCTGATTGACAGGCTTGGGTGGCGACGCAAAAATCCGTAAAGCCAGTCTTTCCCAGCCATCCTGTGCTCTTTGTCGAACCGCACTTTCATGTCCATCTTCTCTGCGAACTCGTAGGCTAGACGCCGTACGTCCAGTGCTGTGAGCCCAAAAAGAAGCTTCTCCATTTCTTGATCTTTTGCACGAGTTGTTCCTCCATTTCCTTTGGAATGTCTGTAGACCTTCCCAGACTTCCCGGGACCAGCACCTTCTTGTCTCGGTGGCGACGCAGTGTTTTTCTGGATATCTTGTACATTTTGGAGACCTTATGCAGGGAAGATCCACTACGTATGGCTTGAAGTGCTTGCTTGAGACTCTCTTGGCCATAGGAGCCTCGGTCCGAGGTCCTGGTTCTGGTTCGTGCCATGTTACGTGACCCTGAAAATGATATCGGAATTATAAAATTGTTGGTGGAAATTGATACAAACTGATTAGGGTTGTGGCTAGGTATTATCTGATGGTGTTTGCCAAGGACGCATGAACCGGGGTGGTGAGGGGAACAGGAAAGGCAGAGCCTCCCCCCCCCCCCCAACCAACTTTAGTGATTTTTAACATTGTCCCTATGGCGTTGACTGGAAATATTCTGCCAAAAAATAGTTGTTTGGTCCCCAACTTTGAAACAGTTCCCGCGCCGCTGGTGTTTGCTGCACATATTGGAACAAACTGGAAATACTTTGGCAAGCCTTAAAATAATGTGCAAGGGTGATGCTCTTCGCTAGGTACAAATATTTTCACACAGTCTGGCGAAATTTGGTGCATATAAGTTTGTATTATAGTATTCGGGTAAAGTCAGTATTATTATCTTGATTAATTGACTGGGTAGATCTGTTATTATCTGGGTATTATCTGTTATAGATATGGGTAGATCGATTAATACAGACAGACACATTTAGGTAAGTATGTCATCTACGAATGACCAAGGTCGTAACAAGCAGGGAGGGGATGGCATTCAAGCCCCCAATTTGGAAAGGCCTGACACCAAAAATGTATAGATGTTACCCGACACGAAAAATGTATGTGGTAAATTTCAGACCGCAGCTTCCCAATCCCTTGTGGGTTACCCCCCTTCACGAACACTTTTAATAGTTCGTACGTTCCCGAGGGTGACAAAAGAAATATATAAAAACATATTCGAGGTATGAAAGCTAATTAGCTACATATTAAAACATGAATGTGTCATTCGTAAACTACCGGCGGGAAAGACGTCCCATCTATCGGGTAAGATGCCCCCGGGGGCGTCTTTCCCCATCGATGTGTGGGACGTCTTACCCACCAATGCCGAAATTTGGTCGCACGTAGCGTGCAGAAATAGGACGATCGTGGCCACTGGAGAATAAAACCCTAAAGAGGCAAAATATATCATGTTCCGCGATGGAAAGTCCTACAGCACGCAAGTATATTATTTGGACAGATATTTGCAACTATTTTGTTAAACTTTCATGATCGAAAACGTCAAAAAACAGAAACACTCAGCGCTCGTCACGCACTTGCAGCAACGTCACGCACTCTCTAGTTCTTTGATCAGCCTATAGAGGGGATGGGGCGTCTTACCCGAGGGGGCATCTTACCCCACTCTACCCTACGCTAAGTGTGATGTATCTGTTGCGAGTTGTTGTCGCTGTCTTTAAAAAGCCATCCTAAAATATCCAAAGATCACTCGCATTTCGAAAGCAACATCACAAATGCAGTACAGTATTTGCAGTACAGTATTACAGTATATAATACACTCGCACGGGTGGAGACTGCGGGCTGGTAGGTTATTCGAGTATAGTTGCTTTGCTAAGTTTCGGCCATGTCGATACCATGCAATTAAGGGGATGGAGACAATAACGTAAAACATAATGATACTAGAAATTGGGTGTGGGGCAGAGTAAGGTGAGTGATTGAGCCGTGGTTTGCATCAGTTGTCTAGATGCAGACTAGCTTCATCGGAATGTGAAAATTAAGCATGTGCTGGTGTAATCAAGGGTGGCGTGGGAGACACGCTCCCAACCGGCCAGAATTTATTACCACGATTATGGCGCTGCATAAAAATGGCCTCCGTCCCTGTGCATAAGCATTTGTGAAGCACGCCATTTCGCTGAAGCTTCAAACATGCGAAAATGGCAGGTTGGGCCGCAAAAACGAGACCGCATCTCTCAACTCAAGGCCGACGGCGATCCTACCGCCACCTATAGTGCATTTCATGCTTATAGTACCGCCACCTGTAGAAAAAGGCGGAAGAAGCCATTCGAGTTATTGGATAAACACCGAGCACCCATGTGTATTGGCGGCTAAAAGCTCAGGTGATGCAAAACATGCTCACTGAAAGTCTTTGACTTTTTTTCGTTCTGCGCTATCGGTAAGACAAAAGAAGGAGAAAAAAGCGAATGGCACTACGCCCCACCTATTTTGCTCCCATTGTAATGTAGAGAAGTGCCCAATTCTCCAAATTTCCCTTCGCAAATCCTTATGTCCATTTACAGCAAACATACGAGAGAGAGAGAGAGAGAGAGAGAGAGAGAGAGAGAGAGAGAGAGAGAGAGAGAGAGAGAGAGAGAGAGAGAGAGAGAGAGAGAGAGAGAGAGAGAGAGAGAGAGAGAGAGAGAGAGAGAGAGAGAACACGTGAGAGAAACGGAGAGGCATATATAGAGATAAAGATGGAGAAGGAGATAGAGATAGACCCTGAGATAGAGCTAGAGCTTACGTAGAGTTAGTTATTGAGGATATATATATATATATATATATATATATTTAGCAGAAGTATTATTTGCTCTCCAAACCCCGAAGGGCTGGTGTCGGCCATGCGTATCACTAGCCTGCATTTTGGTGTTTTACGCCATAGCTTCAACTTCCTATTTGTACTTGGCTTGGTCGTGTGTTGTCTGCTGGTCACCATGGCAACGCTTCATGGCGGAAAACTTTCCTGCATGTTCCGGAACGTATGCGACATGTACCTGACCCATCGATGGTCCCACCATTCCTCATTCCAAGGAAAGTCGGCGAGCAGCCCACCTATTCAAATCAATAGCTCATTACTGACTCAACCCCTAGCAACGTACGCCACAACACCCTACCTGAGTACGCTGTTCGGCATCGATTCCCCGCTTTAGGGTGACCCGAATCTCTGTTGACGGGAGTCATCGGGCTCTGTCAGCCAGTGTACAACGTCAGGACGGTGACGACACGCGTTCCTGCAGCTCGCGTCGTCGGCATCACTCGACTGGACCCCCTCACCGGTCCGTGACGAGTTGAACCACGCTCCGTAGCCGCGGTCTCCAGTTGTGCGCACACGTAGCTGCCGAGTCTGCCACCGACAGCCGTCTTCAACATGGTGAGAGTAGCTGCCTCTCTCCGTCAGGTCAGGAAGCCTGTTGCGTTGGGCGACTTGGTGCTGTGAGCCACAACACACGAAGATCGCTAGACTCGTGCCACGTTAGGGTCAATGTGGGCAACGTTGCATGTTTGTCCGATGGCGAGCAGATTGTCGCGGTGCGTCCGTTAACGGCTATCTCACTCGGGCTTCGTGATCGAACGGTTGCCCGTCCGCCGGCGATATTGTTTGCGACGTTCTTGACTGCTCTGTGGACACGGCGGGTATGGAGGATCACTGCTGTGGCGGTTCATCTGTCACTGTGTCCTACCATCCTGAGGGAGGATCCCTGCTGTGGCGGTTCATCTGTCACTGTGCCCTACCATCCGGAAGGAGGGTCACTGATATGACAGTGCATCTGTCACTGTGTCCTACCATCCGGAGGGAGGATCACTGCTGTGATGGTTAATCTGTCACTGTGTCATATCATCCGGAGGGAGGATCACTGCTGTGATGGTTCATCTGTCACTGTACCCTACCATCCTGAGGGAGGATCACTCCTGTGGCGGTTCGTCTGTCACTGTGCCCTACCATCCTGAGGGAGGATCACTGCTGTGGCGGTTCATCTGTCACTGTGCCCTACCATCCGGAAGGAGGGTCACTGATATGACAGTGCATCTGTCACTGTGTCCTACCATCCGGAGGGAGGATCACTGCTGTGATGGTTAATCTGTCACTGTGTCATATCATCCGGAGGGAGGATCACTGCTGTGATGGTTCATCTGTCACTGTACCCTACCATACGGAAGGAGGGTCACTGATATGACAGTGCATCTGTCACTGTGTCCTACCATCCTGAGGGAGAAACACTGCTGTGACGGTTCATCTGTCACTGTGTCCTACCATCTGCAGGGAGGATCACTGCTGTGATGGTTCATCTGTCACTGTGTCATATCATCCGGAGGGAGGATCACTGCTGTGATGGTTCATCTGTCACTGTACCCTACCATACGGAAGGAGGATCACTGCTGTGATGGTTCATCTGTCACTGTGTCCTACTATACTGAGGGAGGATCACTGCTGTGACGGTTCGTCTGTCACTGTGTCATATCATCCGGAGGGAGGATCACTGCTGTGATGGTTCGTCTGTCACTGTGTCATATCATCCGGAGGGAGGATCACTGCCATAACGGTTCATCTGTCACTGTGCGCTATCGTCCTGAGGGAGGATTACTTATGCTGTCAGCTCGTTAAATGTTAGCGTGTTTGACAAGCGCTGAACGTCGTGCTGAACTAAAACTGACGTCGTTAACTGTTTCTGAATACATGCTCAGCCAGGCAAGCTTCACCCGAGGTCAATGTAGGCGAAGAACCAAATGGGCTACATGGAACAACGCTCCTTCCAGTTGTCCCTGTGATCGCTGCTCGGTGTTTTGTCCTTGGAAAGGGCATAGGTCGGTAGAAGCGTGACGGTATGTGTCGTAACCGTTTGGCGTTAGTGGGTTTCGAACCCGGGTTTCTGGATCAGAAATCTGACAAGTTACCAACTACACCACTCAGGGCGACAACTAACACCATGTTAGACTGGAACGTCATTCAGGTGCGGTGATGGCGGCTGCCAGGCGTCCGAGCGTTGGCTGACGTTTGGACAGACCCGCCCCTGTGACACCCGCCGCCTGTTCCCGTAGCGCGAGGTGATCAGCATCCAGATGACGTTTGGACAGACCCGCCCCTGTGACACCCGCCGCCTGTTCCCGTAGCGCGAGGTGATCAGCATCCAGATGACGTTTGGACAGACCCGCCCCTGTGACACCCGCCGCCTGTTCCCGTAGCGCGAGGTGATCAGCATCCAGATGACGTTTGGACAGACCCGCCCCTGTGATACCCGCCGCCTGTTCCCGTAGCGCGAGGTGATCAGCATCCAGATGACGTTTGGACAGACCCGCCCCTGTGACACCCGCCGCCTGTTCCCGTAGCGCGAGGTGATCAGCATCCAGATGACGTTTGGACAGACCCGCCCCTGTGACACCCGCCGCCTGTTCCCGTAGCGCGAGGTGATCAGCATCCAGATGACGTTTGGACAGACCCGCCCCTGTGACACCCGCCGCCTGTTCCCGTAGCGCGAGGTGATCAGCATCCAGATGACGTTTGGACAGACCCGCCCCTGTGACACCCGCCGCCTGTTCCCGTAGCGCGAGGTGATCAGCATCCAGATGACGTTTGGACAGACCCGCCCCTGTGACACCCGCCGCCTGTTCCCGTAGCGCGAGGTGATCAGCATCCAGATGACGTTTGGACAGACCCGCCCCTGTGTGACACCCGCCGCCTGTTCCCGTAGCGCGAGGTGATCAGCATCCAGATGACGTTTGGACAGACCCGCCCCTGTGACACCCGCCGCCTGTTCCCGTAGCGCGAGGTGATCAGCATCCACATCGGCCAGGCCGGTGTCCAGATGGGCAACGCCTGCTGGGAGCTCTACTGCCTGGAGCACGGCATCACGCCCGACGGCCAGATGCCGTCGGACACGACCCCCGACGCGGCCGACGACAGCTTCAACACGTTCTTCGCCGAGACGGGCGCCGGCAAGCACGTGCCTCGCGCGCTGTTTGTCGACCTGGAGCCGACTGTGATAGGTCAGGCGCGGGGTCGAAGGGTTGTGATAGGTCAGAGGTGAGGTTGAAGGATCATG
The DNA here is from genome assembly GCA_034440615.1 of Ashinkailepas kermadecensis. Taxonomy (NCBI): domain Eukaryota; kingdom Metazoa; phylum Arthropoda; class Thecostraca; family Neolepadidae; genus Ashinkailepas; species Ashinkailepas kermadecensis. The sequence goes on along the minus strand of JAOTOM010005125.1, from coordinate 364,366 downwards.
ATGGGTCATGGTCAGGGTTTGACGGGGCGGCATGGATTGGAGATGGAGTCGAAGCGTCATCATAGGCCAGAGAATATGCGACCTTGAAGGCTGTTATTGTCAGAAGATTATGGGCTTAAGTTGGAAAAGATGGATCACACCCAGGAACGGTACGGAAGTTGATTTGACGAGGAGTACCGCGCAAAGGTTCACTAGTTCTGATATAATCACAATAGGTTATTTTACTGAAAATGACGTCATGAAGTGTATTATTAGACAATCCGTGATAACGGTTTTGTTGTGTCCATCGACGTGAACAAACATTCGAAATTGCATGCTGATTCCTTTATTCGGCAATCCATTGAGACATGTCAGGTAGGGTGTCAAAAAACAACTTTTGGCCGTGCAAGCTGCCCAACAAAACGGGTGCTCCTTTATACAAAGACTAACGACCATTGGTCCCCCTCCTAAGTTTTGGTCCCCCAGGCCCTCAAGGTCAGTGACCCCACCCCAAGGGGTGGAAAATCAATTCATCGCACAAACCGGGAGTGGGCTTATTTAAAGCTTCATTGAGCAGAACAAACTTTAATTCAGACAAAATGTTCGAATCACAATATTTATTGTTCTATGCGGCCATTCAGATCCAACGCAACCGGAATTAACGACGTTATCAGGTAAGTGAGTGATCGCCGTGACTTCGGAAGAAATGTATTTAGAAATGATAGAAGGGTTGTTTCGAAACAGTAACATACTATTTCAGTTCAGTCCATTATTTGACCATTACATATACCTATTGACATATATTTGGCCTATTGACAACCACATGCAATCAACATCATATGCTAATCAACATCACTATGTTAGATAAGGTCGAACGAAATGAGTCACAATGACAGTGAAGTGATGCACATTTAACGCGATAATGACAATACTACAAAACAATCGTTTCCATCGCGCTTCATCGGCCAGCCACTGCACGTCACCAGTCGAGTTATGCCGTCAGCATCACGATGCACAGCCAGCTCACTTTCGCATGACGACCGCAGCCCGGGGAACTGCCACGCGATCATACGACTTAACTCTGCCGTCTCAGCCATGTGCGTACTCGGTAATGTCCTAATACCACGTTCGGCTGCGTCGTTCGCGACTGACAACGCGCATTCATTCTCCATTCGAACATACTCATGTCATCTGCCCACTGGCGGGATGGTTTAACCAGCCCACGTACAGGCGAACATAGCCAGATCGCCCACGAATGGTCAGATCATGTGACGCGTCCAGAAGTCCTGGACGCGTCACATGATCTAGCACCATTCGTGGGGCCAAGATCTGGCGATGTTCAGCCTGCAACGGGCTGTGAAAAACCATCCCAGCCAGTGGGCAGATGACGATAGTATGTTCGAATGGAGAATGAAATGCAGCAGTTGTCAGTCGTAATGACGCAGCCGAACGTGGTATTAAGGACATTACCGAGTACGCAGACATGGCTAGAGACGGCAGAGTTAGAAGTCGTATGATCGCAGGGCGAGTTCACACCGGGCTGCGGTCCCGTCAATGCGAAAATACTGGCTGTGCATCGCATGCTGACGGCATGAACTACGACTGAGTAGACAGTGCAACGTGGCTGGCACAGATGAAGCGCAGATGAGAAACGGATTGTTTGCCATAGTATTGTACATTATCGCGTTAAATGTGCATCTACTCACTGTCATTGTGCACTCCATCCACAGTTCGACCTGTATCTAACATAGTGATGTTGATTAGCATACGATGTTGATGTGCCACTGTGAGTTGTCAATAGGTCAAATATATGTCAATAGGTATATGTCAATAGGTCAAAATAATGGACTGAACTGAAAATAGTATGTTACTGTCTCGAAACAACCCTTCTATCATTTCTAAATACATTTCTTCACAGACCAAGTCACGGCGATCACTGCAATGCCTTACTCTGATAACCGCTCGTTATTTCCGGTTGCGTTGGATCTGAAATCCGCATATAACAATACATATTTTGATTCGAACATTTGTCTGAATTAAAGTTTGTTCTGCTCAATGAAAGCTTTAAATAAGCCCACTCCCAGGTCTGTGCGATGAAATGATTTCCACCCCATTGGGGTGGGGTCACTGACCTTGAGGGGCTGGGGGACCAAAACTAAAGGAGGGGACCAAACTTGGTCAGCTTAGTCTTGTGTAAATGAGCACCCCGTTTTGGTTGGGCAGCTGCACGGCCAAAAGTTGTTTTTGGGACACCCTAATGTCAGGTTGAAAATGCCGATTTAGAGGTTATCTTACTTATTTGACCTAGTTCAATGAGCTTTGATGAATTCAAACTAAAATTGCTACACAACATACCAAATTAAGGAATGAACAAGTACTCGTAATTTCAATGTGCTCACGAGTGCCATATTCATTGCCGCGAATATCCGCCGGGTGGCAAGATTCTGCCTTTCTTTCGTGGGGCTCGGGCCAATATATCTGCTACCAGCAGGAGTGTTTATAATCTTGGGACCATGCAGGCTAGACATGAACGCTAGGCTCCCGTTCCTTCAGCGAATGAATGCAACTTCTATCTATGAAAATGTACTTAATGTATGCAATGTAGTTTCAAAACCATTGAAATCGTATAACAGCAATCATTCGCTAAACGTGCAGGCCCAAACGTCAAAGCGCGCTAATTTTGTTTTTGAAATAACCGAAAATACAATTGCCCATCGGGTAGGAGTATGAGGTCAGGAATATGATCCAGGTCAATACATTTTGCATGGGCAGGAAAGAAACGTCAATCCATTTCATGGTGCTAAATGCATTTGCGGTCCATGTATAATTGGGTGCAACCTCTTACTGCCCTTAAATCCCTACTTATGAAACACCTTCACTATATATATATATATATATATATATATATATATATATATATATATATAAATGCCCGAACATTAAACATGGATTCACAGTCTGTTCCTAGATAGGATTTTCACAGCGTACGTCCATTGCCCACAGATGAAGTACGGACCGGTACGTACAGAGATCTGTTTCACCCTTCGCAGCTGCAGACGGGCAAGGAGGATGCGGCCAACAACTACGCACGTGGACATTACACTATCGGTAGGCACCAGGCAACGAACTGGCATTAAATACTGGTGTATTTAATGCCAGTTTATATATTTAATTTAAAATAAACATCGCAATATTAATTAAGGTATTTAATTGCTAGTGTGCTACGAATTGCGCCTCTCATAATGTTAATACGCATAATAATACGTGTATGCATCTCGACTTTCAATGTTTTCTGGGCGCTATGTGACCAACGCAGTCGATGTTGTCCCAAAGCCCAAACAACCAACCAGCCATGTCTTTGATAAACCTGACCAAGTCCGCACAAACAGCTCTGCCGGTACGAGTTGACGCATGCGCAGATTTCCATCATCGTTCGATTTTGTCGATACGCGTTGTGAGAAGGTCTACTGTCAGGAGTCTCCTGCCATCGTGAATAATTGACAATTAGGCGCGTGGGCAGGGGCTACATAGTCCAGCCCATGTCCACAGATGACTGATTGCGGCCAAAGTTTTTGATCGACCTTTTACTGATCGCTCTTTTATCATCCTTGATGGAAGCTTGTATTATGGTGGTCGTCGAATATCGATACGTATATTGACGTCCATAAATACTATATAGGCCTTATTCACGTAGCAGGATACCAGTTTCGTTTATGTATATAATAGCATGGTACCAGTATCGTTTGTGTATATAGTGACAGGATATAAGCATCAGGCGTCTATAGGAGCGCCGGACGAGCGAGGGTAGATGTTACAAGCGCAAGTACACCGTTCTTAACTAGGTGGGAGTGGGTAGACTAGGGGTAGGGTGCTCGTCTTCCAATTGAAAGGCTGTGGGTTCGAGTGCCCTCTGATGCTGCTCTTCGCTTGTGGCCAGCCGACGTGAGAGATTGGCGACGCTATGTGGTCAAAGCAGTCGACGCGCGTCAAAAACCAATGCCCAGCTTATCAGTGGTATACGCACACCGCCTTGAGTGTGCGCACAGTCTCGCGCCTTGAAGCATGTATGCAGAGCTGAAGTGAGTTCGGTTGCGATGAATTAACTACGCTGCATCGCTGAGGGTAAAAGTACTACGCCTCCCCGGACTGAACTCGAGACCATGGGATGCAAATAAAACACTTTACCCATTCGCCGCCCGTGACGATTGTCAAGTGCCGGTTGAGGTGCGAGATGCGTGGTAAGCCGCCCGGGCGGCCGCGGCTGTGCCGGCTGAGGTGCGAGATGCGTGGTAAGCCGCCCGGGTGGCCGCGGCTGTGCCGGCTGAGGTGCGAGATGCGTGGTAAGCCGCCTGGGTGGCCGCGGCTGTGCCGGCTGAGGTGCGAGATGCGTGGTAAGCCGCCCGGGTGGCCGCGGCTGTGCCGGCTGGTGCGAGTCGTGGTAAGCCGCCCGGGTGGCCGCGGCTGGCGGTTGGGGGGAGATGCGTGGTAAGCCGCCTGGTGCCGGCTGAGGTGCGAGATGCGTGGTAAGCCGCCCGGGTGGCCGCGGCTGTGCCGGTTGAGGTGCGAGATGCGTGGTAAGCCGCCCGGGTGGCCGCGGCTGTGCCGGTTGAGGTGCGAGATGCGTGGTAAGCCGCCCGGGTGGCCGCGGCTGTGCCGGTTGAGGTGCGAGATGCGTGGTAAGCCGTCCGGGCGGCCGCGGCTGTGCCGGCTGAGGTGCGAGATGCGTGGTAAGGTGGCCGAATGTCGCCGCCAACCCAGTTCTTTGAACAACGATTGAGAGTGCTTCAGGTCAAATATTGTGGCGATACTCGTCAAGGGCGGACAAATTTGTTGTCCAGAGGACACGCAGCGCCGCCAAGCGGAATATTTCGGAAACGAGCATACACGAACACGAAGACTGCAAAATACATTTTCAAGAATTAGTTGATGGTTTCGAGACATAATTAGTTGGGCAAATACATGATAATACTCTCGTCCGGATGTTCACTAGTGTGTGCGCAAAGAATATAGTTACAATGTATGGACTCTGTTTACAAAACATGTCATGCGAAGTTTCCTTTAGATGTCAATTTCATTGCCACTTACACTGATATATTGCATATATTGTTACTTTGCGAATTATTTTCTGGAATTATATTCTGAAATTCATCCGCCATAGGCGGCGCCCGCGGCCCGCCGTCGACCGCCCGTTACTGATGCGTTGAATGGAAAGAATGCATCTAAAACCGCGAGTTTCCCCTACACAATTTTGGCGTGGCAGAGCCGATGTTGCTTGGTATTGATCAAGGCTGGAACTTTCTTTTTTGCCGTGCCGTCGCTCGGCGGCCATACGGATCCTCTGGGCAGCAAATGTCGGCTCTTGACGCGCATACCTCAATAATGCTTGAAAACTCCATGTCAAAAGGTGAAAATTATAGGGTTAGATATCTAATTTTTAACGGTCGAATATGGCATCAGAAGGCAGCTGATCTTATGCCGGTCAATTTCAGACCATTGCAAATTAATTGGCCAAATGTAGAACATCTGATATACAATTTAGATGAATACAATGTGATAAGGGAACATAAATTATGGTATTAAGTGCAAAAATGACAGGGCAAAAACTGCATGGATGCAATTCAAGATGATATCAAAATGTAGCACATTCGAGTTGTGTTTAGTTAAAAACATTGGACATTGCACCTTACACAGAAGCTGAATGACGAATTTTATTACGAGAAGTTGAGTGGCCAATTGTTCCCATTTCACTTTGGAGGCAAAGTGACAGGGTGAATTGATTTGATGGTAAAATGAACGACACATCATCAGAGAGCTTGTATAAATGTTGTATGAATTTAACCTAGGAAATTACCGGCAACTTCTGTAGAAACTAGACTATGGCATTAATCATAGCAAGCCCACTCTGGTGGTGGTCCTTCACAAACCCGCCACCAGACCGGCGCCACCAGTATTATGTCCTCTCAAGACACCCACCGAATATTTTCAATAGGCACATCAGTGCGAGTGGCAATGGAATGGACAGCTAAAGGCCAACTATGCTTATTAAGTGAACATGGCATAATACTGTATGGAGATAGAGTCACATAAATTGCAACTATATTATTCCTGGATACACTTGTGATCATCTGGGCCCGCCTATCGCAGACGCGTACTTCAGAATTCTTGAATGATATCAGGAACCACAGGTGTTGATTTTTTAAAGTTATTTGGCGGCAAAATACATAATGGCAATTATCAGGTCCAAATGGATTGGAGAACATGCTCCATAGGGTTCCATGCTAAAAGCCGAAATTATTGGAGGAAAAAGTCACATTCAGGGGGCACTTTCCCCCTTCAAAAGTATGCAAACAACACCACTGTCAGGAACCAACCAGTTTTCTTCTTTAGCTGGAAATCTCCAGCTGTCCGCATTACAATGGCGTCTGACACGTAACGATGGGAGTTGACAAAACTGAAAACAAGATTAGAGCTGGCTCTGAGTGATAAAATTAGGCCTTGAAGTGCTGTGTGGCAACATGCAGTAGTGGTGGCAGTTGCTCGCAGGTGGAAAAGCCGCTGTCAACTTCGTTCTTTCAACAAACGTTACAATCACTTCGTGAAGAAAATTCGGGTACAGTACACAATATTGAAGGAACACATGTCTTGGAGTGAGTAAACTCTAACCCGAAGCGATGTAGTAGAATGCTATTATGCTTTCAAAGGCGTATCGGTCTGGCCGTGCAGGGCCGCCCAGGTGAACTTGTGTGCCATACACACGGCGGTAAACCTGCTCGGGCTCCGCCTTGGTTCGTCAATCAAAATCAAATTTTTAATTCTGGCTTGAGTTCAGCTTCAGCACCCGCAAATGGCGTAGCTTCCTTGTGGTTGTTGCACATCTTGGGTGGTTGGCACTGATGCAGGAGTTTTCTAAGGGGGAGGGGGCGTCCAAAAAAAGCTATGAAATAGAGAAAGCTTCCGGCGGGCGAAGCGCACCGAAAATCGATGATTTTGCGTGGTGAAAATCTCAAAATTTCTCGTTTTACCGAATGTATTTTTATTACTATGAGAGGAGGCCGGACCGCGATCCCCCTCCCTCCCCCTTGGCTGCGGCTTTGGTGGTTGCTTGTTTAAGCTTCAGGACGCATCGGCCAGATTGGGTCTTTCGGCGCCAATTTGTTATAGGCATCTGCCAGCCGCCTCGAAGCACGGCCAAACATGGTGTCGCTGTGTCACCAGGGAAAGAGCAGATTGACAACACGCTGGAGGCTGTCCGGAAGATGTCGGACCAGTGCAGCGGTCTGCAGGGCTTCCTCGTGTTTCACTCGTTCGGCGGCGGCACCGGCTCTGGCTTCGGCTCTCTGCTCATGGAACGACTCTCAATCGACTACGGCAAGAAGTCGAAGCTCAGCTTTTCTATCTACCCGGCTCCCGAGGTGAGGGCGCAACCATCGCCGCAATCTCGGGATGTACCGGGTCAACTTGGGTGCAGAGATGAATAATTCCTCAGGGCCCACCTGGTCAACCTGGGTGCAGGGGCGAAAAATACATCTAGTTGAGAATGCAGTTTCCCCGTATTTGAATGCTTGCTTCTCTTCCAACATTGCATTCATCGCTCCAACTTTGAAAAGCTAGATGGGTCGAAACCTTGTCGATATATATATTTATATATATATATATATATATATATATATATATATATATATATATATATATATATATATATATATATATATATATATGTATGTATATGTATGTATATATATATATACATTTATATATATATATATATATATATATATATATATATATATATATATATATATATATATATATATATATATATATATATATATTGTTAAAGACCACAGCATATCTTGTTTTGATAAGCTTTTTCGTGCATCTTTCCAACTCCCGGATTGTTCGTCTCTGCTCTTCATTTAGGTCGTAAAGTATTCGTCCGATATCATTCATTTATTCTTAACGTTTCGGTGTACTTTCACCATTTTCAAAAGATTATTTCGGCATTCATCTAGCTATCACATTTCACACCAATCTGCAACAAAAATAAAAAATGGTCAGAAGTAAATCATTTGAGAGTTAAAGATCACACTTATTGTTGTCACAAGCGCTTCTGGAAAGAAATGCTAATCTAGGCCTACATTTCGAAAACATACACCACGTACATAGAAAACATACACCACGTACACACTGTACAACTGTTCACCAGATGGAAGTACTGAACAATTCAAGCGTTATGCATGACCGTGTGTGCACGTTCAGGACAGGTTTGTGTTCCTGTATTAAAGTTTCCTCGAGAACTCTAAGACGTCGCTTGTCCGATGTTGCTCTAAGGATTACGGTGTTGCGTGTCAGATCTGTTCGTGTTCATCGGTCTGGGTGTTCTTGGAGCGTGCGCTGCGATGGTGCTCCCTCCTGTATGTGCATCGTGAGACGACGAGATAGGGTATTTGTCGTTATACTGATGTAATCTACGCGGCGAAGTCCACAATCGTCGTGAGGGCATGATACTGTGTAGATGTCGACAGCATACAAAGTCGACGAGCGCATCATCCAACACATCGTAAAGCAAAATGTCAATCCAACCGACAAGTCTGACAAACTACAACTCTGCATATATTACAAGAGCAAGAACATCGGTAGCCTCGTAATGAAAAACAACCCAACCAACAGCAACAACCAGCTTCAACGTACCAATGTAATCTACAAAGTATCATGCCCTCACGAAGATTGTAGACTTCGACGCGTAGATTACATCAGTATGACAACTACCCTATTTCGTCGTCTCATGATGCACCTACAGGAGGGAGCACCATCGCAGCACATGCTCCAAGAACACCAAGAGCGCCTAACACGAACAGATCTGACACGCAACACCGTAATCCTTAAAACAACATCGGACAAGCGACGTCTTAGAGTTCTCGAGGAAATTGTAATCTGGGAGCAAGAACCTGTCCTGAACGTGCACACATTTTTTTTTTTTTTTTTTTTAATTCCCCTACCTATTAATAGGTAGGCAGGAGTGCCCTTCCATACCCGTGCGACCTAATTACGTTAAATTCCAGGGATGAGAAGTAGGTCATGGTAAGCAAGTCAAGTTAGGTCACACCACTCCCCGCTCCTGTTTCTTGCTGGACAGATCCTGCCACCAGATATTAGTAAAAGATGTTCCTGAAGCCCTCTCAGACAATTAGCAATGCTAGTAACGTCTTCGAGGGCTCCAGAAAAAAAAACTGCTATAGGTGTTAATGGGGAAATAATATAAAATCCCTAATCTTGCACGTACATCTCCTAAACTATTACTACACTAAGGAGAAAGGAGAAAGGACAAACGAAGTATGAAGAAAGAAGAAAGAAAGAAAACATGATACTTAACGAAAATATCCGAATAAGACAACAAGATCACCATGCATAGCACAACCTTATCACCGACATTCATTGGACAAGTTCATATTTTCTAGTAATGTTTTGCCTGATGTTTTTTCAAAATGATTTTACTTCTAGGTACATCTTCAATTCTATGGAAGGGAGAGCAGATTATTTTATTCCAGGCTTTTGGTGCAATAAAGGGTAATGAAAACATCCTGTAATTGATATCAGAAAAGGGTATTTGAAAGTGTTGTCTAACTCTGAGGCCACCTTCTTGATGAAGTTGAAACATATCAGAAAGAGGTGCTGGTAATGAGAGATTTAGAAAACCTAGCATGATGTAAATGCATTGTTCATCAATTATGTCCAGAAACTTAAGAACTTTATGCTTGATAAACAATTCATTTGTATGGTATAAGTAAGGTTTCTTGTCAACAATCCTAATAACACGCTTCTGCAACTTAATAATCTTGTCAAGCTTAGAGTGGTAAGTACTTCCCCAGACAACAGCACAGTAATTTAGATATGGCAGTATTAGAGAATTATACAGAAGAAGCAATTCACAAGTTGATAGAAAGTACCTAGATTTGCCTATAATACCAATATTTCTGCTAATTTTTGAAGAAATGGCATTGATATGGCTTTTCCACGTCATGTCTTCATCGATTAATACACCTAAATATTTTATGCAGCTATGCCTTGTAATATTAGAACTATTTATTTTTACATGAAGGTCATCACATGGTTTCCTGGAAAAAAATTTGATATCCAGTCTTATCAGCATTAAGCGATAATCTGTTGGTATGAAACCATGCAATTATTTTGGGTATTACCTCATCTACTTTAGTTTGTAACTCAAAATGATCATTAGCTGTAATAGTTATGGCGGTATCGTCTGCAAAGAGGTAAAAGCTAGGTAAATTGGAAACATTGCAAAGATCATTAATGTACAGAAGAAATAGCAGAGGTCCAAGAATCGAACCCTGAGGAACACCTATTGTGATATTTAATGGTTGGGAGAGGGTGTCATGTATCTTGGTTCTTTGAGATCTATTTGATAGGTATGAGTTTAACAGTTTATATATATTTCCCCTAATGCCAATAAAGTAAATCTTTTGTAACAAAATGCTGATGCTGACAGTGTCAAAGGCCTTTTTCAAATCCAGATACAGGGTACAAACTAATTTATTATTTACAAGGGCTTTAGTCACTTCATTATGCATCAGAGCAATTGGCATGTATGTGCTATGTTTTTTTCTGAAACCAAACTGCAGTGGGTGTATGATATTATTTTCATTTAGAAATGATGATACACTAATGTGTATTCATCTTTCCAGCACCTTCGAAAATATTGGTAGCAAAGAGATTGGCCTATAATTAGTAAATTTATTATTTTCCCCTGATTTATATACAGGAATTATAACTGCAGATTTTAATGCATTAGGGAATATTGCAGTGCTCAGACAAAGATTGAAGAAATATGTTAGATGTTGCAAAATACTTCGATATGTTCCAAGCAAAATGTTCGTGCTAATTTTATCCATACCTCCACCCACAGGATTCAAAGACTTAACAATTTCTTCAATTTGAGCTTCATTAACAGAAGGAATATTGTTAATGCTGGCATGAGTAGGCTGTGTAAGGTAATATAATGGGCTATTGTGTGCTGCAGGTATTTTTTTTTCCAATTCACTACCTATCGTTGAAAAAAAAGTATTGAATTTATCAGGTATTTGTTCATTTACACAGGTAGCCCCAGAGTTATCAACAAAGCACCTTGGGGGAACTGTTTGCAATTCATTCTTGTTTATAATTTCATTAAAATACTTCCATGTTTTTTTGCCATCACCTTTGCTGTCCTGGAATGCCCTCTTGTAATATAATCGTTTTGCATCCCTAAGCACATTGCAAAGCATGTTCCTATACATTTTGTATTTATTTTCATTCAATAAAATTATATTCCTAATATATTTTGCATAAAGTTTATTTTTTGTATTTATTAAACACAGAAGTGCAGGGGTTACCCATGGTTTAATTGGATTCTTTCTTCTACTGGGTGTAAAAGTTTTAGATAATTTTGTAATACCTGTTTCATATGCCTTAATAAGTTTGTTGCATGCTTGATTAGCATCAGTTTCATCTTGAAAGCCATTCAAGTTGCTGATGAGGTGATCATTTAATTCACTGATTTTATGTTTATCAAAGACTGTCACTGAATGTCTTGTTATATTTGAACTTCCAATTAATGACAGATTAAGAAAAACTGGAAAATGATCTGATAAATCATGAAGTAGTATTCCTGAATTGTTAAAGACATTAACATCATTGCTAAATATATTATCCAAAAGGGCATCTGATTCATTACAAATCCGGGTTGCTTTTGAGATGGTTGGGAAAAATCCATAAGAATTGAACAAATTCATAAAATTAAGTGTAGGTTTATCAGAGTGATATTTCAAAAGATTGTAATTGAAGTCCCCTGCTATGACACATGTACATTTGGTGTTTTCCAATGAGTCAAGTATTTTTTCCAAATAGTCCATAAATATAGTGTGGCTCAGACTTGGAGGTCTATACATTTCCCCTACTATGAATCTTTTCGCTGGCACACCCAACTTCATTTTGATTTCCAGAAAACTTGTCTCAAAATTATCACTCTCCAGGTCTTTTTTTTCCCTTTTTTTTTTTTTCTTTATTTTATTTTTTTTTTTTTCCTTTTTTTTTCCTTTCTTTTTTTTTTTTTTAAATTTTTTTTTATTTTTTAAATTATTTTTTTTTTTTATTTTTTTTTTTTTTTTTTTTTTTATTAAAAAATAAATTATTAATTAAAATTTTTTTTTTTTTTTAAAATTTTTAAATTTTTAAAATTTTTTTTTTTTTTTTTTTTTTTTTTTTTTTATTTTTTATAAATATTATTTTTTTTTTTTTTTTTTTTTTTTTTTTTTTTTTTTTTTTTTTTTTTTTTTTTTTTTTTTTTTTTTGTTTTTATTTTTTTTATTATTTTTTTTAATTTTTTTAATTTTTATTTCTTATTTTTTTAATTTTTTAATTTTCATAAAAAACAAACAATGAATATTTTTTTTTTTTTTTTAAATTTAAAAATTTTAAAAAATATTTTTTTTTTATATTTGAATTAAAAAAAAAAAAAACATTCAATTTTAATTTTCAAAAATCAAAAAAAAAAAAAAAAATAAGAAAAGTAAATTTAATAAAAAAAATTATTTTTTTATTTAAAATAAATTTTTTTTTTTTTTTTTTTAGATTAAATAAGAGGAGAAATTTTTTTTTTTATATTAAAAGAAATTTGCCAATTCCTTTTGTGGGAGTTTATCAAACATCCCTTCACCTTTAAACTTTTTTAAACCCTTTTTTTTTTTTTTCCCCCCTCCTCCCCCCGCCAGCAATTTACAATTTAAGGAAAAAAAAATAACCAAGTTACATGCCCCTTATTTTCCAAAATAAAAATAAGTTGATACATTTTCAATTTTTAAAAAAAAAAAAAAAATACAAATTTAATTTATTATAAGTAAATTGGCATAATAGTTGCCTTCTGCCAGTGTTAATCTGCCAAGAACATCAATTCTGATGATCCTGTATTCAGAAAGAATAAGCATTAACTAATCGCTTGAGTGTTAACTAAAGGCCATTGTAGGTACTAATGTTTGTTCAAACTGTGATATTTTTTTTGGGCAAATCGACGCGCGCGTCGATATACACTCAGCTGTTGCTCTGCGTAAATCTACGCGGACGTCGATTTACACAGGAGGTGACTTCAGTGTATATCGACGCAGATCTCTCGCTATTTACACAGAGCCGCTCGCCTGCGTAAATCTACGCAGGCGTCGATATACACAGGCAGCGGCGCTGGTGTATATCTACGCGGACGTGAACTACGCGTGCGTCGATTTACACAGAAGGCCATGCCTGTGTAAATCTACGTATGCGTGAAATACGCGCGCGTCGATATACACAGAAGACGATTCCTGCGTAAATCGACGCAGGAAGGCGTTGATATACGCAGGAGGCGGTACTGGTGTATATCTACGCGGACGTGAACAACGCGTGCGTCGATTTACACAGAAGCCAATGCCTGTGTAAATATACGTACGCGTGACATACGCGTGCGTCGATGTACACATAATTCGATCCCTGTGTAAACCTACGCACTCCAAAATACTCCAACGGCGATACATACGGGGCACGGTCTAGGTGTACATATACGTATGCGTCAGGGGCATCAATTTCTGAAACTGAAAATGTATTGGCGGGGGGGGGGGAGGCACGACATGGAGGAAATGGACGAGCCCAAATGGATTGGAGGCGCATCCCTTGGGTCTCATGTGAAAACTTTACATTATTGGCAGGGGCACATGCCCATCAAAAGTATATATACAATACAACACCCATGATTATACACAATGTCGGTATCTGTGCAAAATTGCGAAAATGTAAAAAGCGGTTGCGTCGATATACACAGCGGATTGTTCCTCTGCAACCTCACAGGCTTTGAGTTTGTCAAGCGCAGTTCTACTGGGGCCAAAATCCCATGAGCATTTCGAGCACCCCCTCCCCCCAATGATGCTTAAGCAATATGGCTAGAGATCCCAGGTGGATCGTCGAGGGGGGGGGGGGTCCGGACCCACGTTTTCGCACCCTGCTAGTGATAATTGGTCATTTTGTTTATTCAATGTGGAAATATGTTCTGAATATAAGGATCTTCACCCCCGGATTGATGAGAAATATCGAGTATTAGCTCAAGCAATGGGAAATGTAGCATGTCTGGGAAGGAGCGCTGTCACATTGGTGGAGAATGAGCCGAGGGACAGCAAGGGGTGGATTCAAGAAGTGTTATCGGGAAGGAGCCATTTCCTTGAAGTGGCGTCGTTGAGCGGAAGTGGGTCGAACATGCTTTATACTGCATGCTGAGCATGCTTTTTGCTGTGAAAGGGCATTCGGCTGAGATAAAAAATTGTTCAGGGGAAAGGGTGTCCTCGAGCCTTCTTGAAGAAGCGCTTTTCCCGGCCGGAATGGTGCCACCCATTTCCATGGGAGGGAGCACATCCCCCAGTGTACTCTGCATTCACCTCTGTGGGGCGAATACAGAATATGCCTCACGAATGTTGTTGATATTGAGTATATGAGGCGTAATTGGCTTTGCCTGGAATTAATAGGATCAAAAACGACCTTTCCCACCTGCGTCATTGTAGGCGTGGCGACGAAGGGGATGCGCACCCTGCCAAATGTTTTGTGAAGTTTAACCAGTCCTAGTGAACTTGACGTATGCAAATTAGTGTTGCATGGAACAAAATCACCTCCAAACCTTCCTGTCGCTCCCATCCCATGCTAAATTCGTGCTCAATGTACACATGGAGCAGGTTCCGTGTTAAGCGACGGAAAGGTTAATGTGCGTGCATTCATCGTCCGAGCCAGGATTTTCATGGGAACCTGCCGACCATGGTGCCCCTCACCTGGACATCCCCTTCGCTGTGAAGTACGGTGCATGAACGGAGATGCGTATCTCACAGAGCAATACCTAGTGGGTATTTTGGTAAATCAGTCTATTTTGGGAGATTTGCCCCCTCCCCCCGCTGAATAGTTTATACTTTCACATAGGACACTGCACTCGCCCTCCCCCGAAGTTCCCAGGCTCTCAATCCGTATTCTCCTTCCAGAGGTGGCTTTCCATACCTTTGGGAACACTTTCCCCATCCCCACCCTATGAATCGTTCTTAAGTTCCACCTCCGTAACCTCTCAATTACGCTTAGAACCTGTCATCACACGGAGCCCATGTTGCATGAAGCGCATTTTCACATATCTTCAAGTAGTGAAAATAAAGGGGGCGCAACGAATCTTGAAGGGGCGTGTATACTGAGATGGTTAGTCTTCCCCAAGTCCGATATCGATACCTACCAGTGAACTTTGACAAAGCTAATGGTTTGAGGAACGCGTACCTCCTTTTACATGTCAGGTGTGGCTCGGGTCGTTGCATGCCAGTCGTGGCCAACAAAACCTCGTAGAATTGATAATCATGCAATCGACAGTGAATGGGAAAAATCGTAAAACGCCCTTCTTGTCCCTCTATCTCGGAGCTATAGCAGCCCGACAGGAGCGGAACTTTATGGGTTCAGTTGGAGATGCATATCAACGGAGCCAGACTCATTTGCGGTAACATATTCCTGATCACCAGGATGTTGATTTAAGTAACACATTTCTGCTTCCAAGGATGTTGATTTCTGAAAATGATTTAGACATGGAGGCAATGGACAGGTAAACTCAGAACTCAGAAGTTACATCTTTATTAGCATATACAATGGCTATATGCTATCGTAACATGGGTACCCGATACAGACACACACATATATATATATATATATATATATACAACACACACACTAATTGTCGTGCACTCTATGTAAGATCTTGTTGAGCATGCTTAATATTCATGAGGCCTAACGGCTGCAATGCTCGGGTGTATAACGATGTCAACAACAGCCATGTATCACATTCGGCGAGCGGTCGCGCCCAGCAGCGGCCACGCCACGTCAGCACACGAAGTTCGGCGCAGAAGCGTTGGTCGCCGCCGCAGCCAGTCAGCGGAGGGGGCCGGTCGTCGCCGCCATGGGGCCCACCGACCGTCCAGCCTGCACCGGCCGCCCAGTCGGTACGTCCCGTTGTCGCTCCGCTCTGCACCTCGAGCCACAGCGTCGCCGGCGGCTGCTCGTGCCGCAACTGTGGCGGGCGCGCCGCGTCGCCTTCGAACCGCCGGTAGAAGAGCATGTAGGGCGCGTTGGTGGGCGCGCCGGCGCCGCCGCCACCACCTCAGGCGTCCAGGTGACTGGCCGACAGCGGTGTTACGTAGTTGTCGTCGAGGCGGCACCAGACGGACGGCGCGGCGTCCGGGCCGGTGGCGTCGGATGACCGCGCCACGCAGTAGTAGTGGCCGCCGTCCAGCGAGCCGCCGTGGTGCAACACCAGCACGTACAGCCGGAACTGGGCGGCCGGCCCGCCGCGCACCGGCACTCACAGCTGCTCCGTCAGCGCCACGCGAGTCAGCACATTGCGGCGCGCGCCCGTGCCACGCTCGAACAGGAAGCGCACCAGCGAGATGACGAGGTAGTGCGGCGGCTGCAGCAACTGCAGCTGTCGGTCGGCGTCGCGCAGCTCAGCGCACCGCTCGCAGTGGCATTGGCTTTCGCCGGACAGCCGCTCCACCGCCAGATATTGCTCCATCAGATCAGACACCTGGAGAGCGGCACGAGGCTGAGACGGCAGAGTCCGGCACAGCCAAGTGCAGGTCGGTGATGCTGTCCAGGTGGCGCGACACAGAGCCGCACGTGCAGCACGTGCAGGTCATCCCTGCACGACTGGCCAGCAGACGCCGCACCAGAGTCGGAGCTGTTGGCGATAGCTGGACCTGGAAGGTTGCAATAGTGATCACTACTTTCACCCACTTCAGAATCATACAGAATAATAATAATCTCACACAAATCAAGAGATCCAGCTAAATAGTCACATCCAGCATGCCATGCCCGGCAAGCATGCCTGCATGCCCGGCAAGCGTGCCTGCCTGCCTGCCTGGCAAGCGTGCCAGCCTGCCCAGCAAGTGGGTCAGCCGGCCTGCCTGGCAAGCCAGCTAGCATACCCAGCAAGCGTACCAGCTTGCCCAGCAAGCGTGCCAGCCTGCCCGGCAAGCGTGCCAGCCTGCCCGGCAAGCGTGCCAGCCTGCCCGGCAAGCGTGCCAGCCTGCCCGGCAAGCGTGCCAGCCTGCCCGGCAAGCGGCCAGCCTGCCCCAAGCGCCAGCCTGCCCGGCAAGCGTGCCAGCCTGCCCGGCAAGCGTGCCAGCCTGCCCGGCAAGCGTGCCAGCCTGCCCGGCAAGCGTGCCAGCCTGCCCGGCAAGCGTGCCAGCCTGCCCGGCAAGCGTGCCAGCCTGCCCGGCAAGCGTGCCAGCCTGCCTGGCAAGTAGCCAGCCTGCCTGGCAAGTGGGCCAGCCTGGAGCCTGCCCAGCAAGTGGGCCAGCCAGCCTGCCCAGGAAGTGGGCCAGCCAGCCTGCCCGGAAAGTGGGCCAACCAGCCTGCCCAGGAAGTGGGCCAGCCAGCCTGCCCGGAAAGTGGGCCGACCAGCCTGCCTGGCAAGTGGGCCAGCCAGCCTGCCCAGCAAGTGGGCCAGCCAGTCTGGCAAGCATGCCGGCCTACACAGTACGAATGCCAGCCTGGCAAGTGGGCCAGCCAGCCTGGCCAGGGAGTGGCCCAGTCTGCTTGGCAAGCATGCCAGCCCGCCTGGAAAGTGTACTGGCTGGCCTGCCCGGCAAGCATGCCAGCCAGCCTGCCTGGCAAGTGAGCCAGCCAGCCTGCCAGGCAAGTGGGCCAGTAAGCCTGCCCTGCAAGCCTGCCAGCCTGCCCGGCAAGTGGGCCAGCCAGCCTGCCTGGTAAGTGGGCCAGCCAGCCAGCCTGCCCAGCAAGTGGGCCAGCCAGCCTGCACAGCAAGTGAGCTGGCCTGCCCAACAAGTGGGTCAGCCAGCCTGCCCAGTGAGTAGACCAGCAGGCCCACCTGCACATCAAGTGGGCCAGCCAGCCTGCCCAGAAAGTGGGCCAGCAAGTCTGCCCTGCAAGCCTGCCCAGCAAGTGGGCCAGCCAGCCTGCCTGGCAAGTGGGCCGGCCAGCCTGCCTGGCAAGTGTGCCAGCCAGCCTGCCTGGTAAGTGGGCCAGCCAGCCAGCCTGCCCAGCAAGTGGGCCAGCCTGCCTGCAAGTGGGCCAGCCAGCCTGGCAAGTGGGCCAGCCAGCCTGCCCTGCAAGCCTGCCGGCCTGCCCGGCAAGTGGGCCAGCCAGCCTGCCTGGTAAGTGGGCCAGCCAGCCAGCCTGCCCAGCAAGTGGGCCAGCCAGCCTGCACAGCAAGTGAGCTGGCCTGCCCAACAAGTGGGTCAGCCAGCCTGCCCAGTGAGTAGACCAGCAGGCCCACCTGCACATCAAGTGGGCCAGCCAGCCTGCCCAGCAAGTGGGCCAGCAAGTCTGCCCTGCAAGCCTGCCCGGCAAGTGGGCCAGCCAGCCTGCCTGGCAAGTGGGCCGGCCAGCCTGCCTGGCAAGTGTGCCAGCCAGCCTGCCTGGTAAGTGGGCCAGCCAGCCAGCCTGCCCAGCAAGTGGGCCAGCCAGCCTGGCAAGTGGGCCAGCCAGCCTGGCAAGTGGGCCAGCCAGCCTGGCAAGTGGGCCAGCCAGCCTGGCAAGTGGGCCAGCCAGCCTGGCAAGTGGGCCAGCCAGCCTGCTCGGCAAGTGGGCTGGTCAGCCTGCCCAGCAAATGGGCCAGCTGGCCTGGCAAGAGGGCCAGCCAGCCTGCTCGGCAAGTGGGCTGGCTGGCCTGCCCAGCAAGTGGGCCAGCTGGCCTGGCAAGTGGCCAGCCAGCCTGCCCAGAAAGTGGGCCAGCCTGCCCAGAAAGAGTGCCAGCCTGCCTGGCAAGAGTTAGTCATTTGGGCTTTAGGGCACTTCAACCAGAATTGATAATCTCGACAAGTGTGCCAGCCTGCCTGGCAAGTGGACCAGCCTGCCTCCTCAGCATGTGAATCAGCATGTGAACCAGCCTGCACAGCAAGTGGGCCAGTCTGCATAGCAAGCGGGCCAGCCTGCACAGCAAGCAGGACAGCCTGCCTGGAAAGTGCAGGCCTGCCCAGCAAGCATGCTGGCCTGCCTGGCAAGTGGGTCATCTGGCCTGCCCAGCGAGTGGCCCAGCATGTTTGGCAAGCATGCCAGCCTGCCCAGCAAGTGGGCCAGCCTGTTTGGTAAGCAGGCTGGCCTGGCAAATGGGACAGTTGGCCAGCCCAGTGAGTGGGCCAGCCTGCTTGGCAAGCAGGCCCACCTGTACAGCAAGCAGACCAGCCAGCCTGCCTGGCAAGCAGAAGCCTGGGCCAGCTGGCCTGGCCTGCGCAAGCAGGCCGGCTGGGCAGCCAGCCTGCCCAGCGAGTGGGCCAGCCTGCCCAGAAAGAGTTAGTTATTTGGGCTTCAGGGCACTTCAACCATAATTGATAATCTCGACAAGTGTGCCAGCCTGCCTCCTCAGCATGTGAACCAGCCTGCACAGCAAGTGGGCCAGTCTGCACAGCAAGCAGGCCGGCCTGCACAGCAAGCAGGACAGCCTGCCCAGCAAAGGGTTTTTGCCCCCAGAAGGGCCAGCATGTTTGGCAAGCATGCCAGCCTGCCCAGCAAGTGGGCCAGCCTGTTCAGTAAGCAGGCTGGCCTGGCAGGTGGGCCAGTTGGCCAGCCTGCTTGGAAAGCAGGCCCACCTGCACAGCAAGCAGGCCAGCCAGCCCACCTGGCAAGCGGGCCAGCTGGCCTGCTTCGCAAGGGGGCTGGCTGGCCTGCCTGGCAAGGGGGACGGCTGGCCTGACAAAGTGGGCCAACCGGCCTGCCAGGGCAAGTGGGCCAACCAGCCTACCTGCCTGGCAAGTGGGCCAGCCGGCCAGGAATGCCAGCCGGCAAGCATGCCGGCCTGCCTGGCAAGCATGCCGGCCTGCACAGCAAGTGGACATGCCTGCCCAGCAAGTGGGCCAGCCAGCCTGCCCAGCAAGTGAGCTGACCAGCCCACCCAGCAAGTGGGCCGACCAGCCTGCCCAGCAAGTGGGCTGGCAAGTGACCAGCCAGTCTGCCCAGCAAGTGGGCCAGCCTGCTTGGCAAGCAAGCCTGCCTGCACAGGAAGCAGGCCAGCCTGCTTGGCAAGCAGGCCCACCTGCACAGCAAGCATGCTGGCCTGCCCTGCAAGCATGCTGCCTGGCAAGTGGGCCAGTCGGCCGGTCCGGCAAGTGGACCTGCCTACCGAGCAAGTGGGCCAGCCAGCCCGCCTGCACAAGTGGGCCTGCCTGCCAAGCAAGTGGGCCAGCCTTCTTGGCAAGCAAGCCTGCCTGCACAGGAGGCAAGCCTGCCTGCACAGGAGGCAAGCCTGCCTGCACAGGAAGCAGCCCAGCCTGCTTGGCAGCCAGGCCCACATGCTTGGCAAGCAGGCCCACCTGCACAGCAAGCAGGCTGGCCTGCCCAACACATTTGGAAGCCACTGGCCACAGACATCATTTTTATATTTCAAGCCACTGGTATTGGCTTTGTAGTCTCAACTTTCAAGCTTACAATGGTTCAGCTACATATCAGTGTGGTGGCCTCAGCTTGGAAGCCAGATGCCTACAAATGGCACCATTCAACCTTCAAATCCAAGAATTTAAGGAAATGCTCAAGAGAAGGCAATGTTCTG
This sequence comes from Ashinkailepas kermadecensis, assembly GCA_034440615.1. Lineage (NCBI taxonomy): Eukaryota > Metazoa > Arthropoda > Thecostraca > Neolepadidae > Ashinkailepas > Ashinkailepas kermadecensis. The sequence goes on along the minus strand of JAOTOM010005125.1, from coordinate 343,797 downwards.
AATAAAAAAATGAATGTTTGGATGCAATATATCTCCTAAATCACTGCAAACCAGCATATCCACCTGCGTCTCCAACCGTACGTCTTGACGTATTGCTTGGAGATCAGGCCCGCCTGCACAGCAAGCATGCTGGCCTGCCCTGCAAGCATGTCTGCTGCCTGCCCAGCAAGTGGGCTGCCTGGCAAGTGGGCCAGTCGGCCTGTCCGGCAAGTGGGCCAGCCAGCCCACCTGCATGGCAAGTGGGCCTGCCTGCCGAGCAAGCGGGCCAGCCTGCTTGGCAAGCAAGCCTGCCTGCACAGGAAGCAAGCCTGCCTGCACAGGAAGCAGCCCAGCCTGCTTGGTAAGCAGGCCCACCTACATGCAGGCCCACCTGCACAGCAAGCAGGCTGGCCTGCCCAACACATTTGGAAGCCACTGGCCTCAGACATCATTTTTATATTTCAAGCCACTGGTATTGGCTTTGTAGTGTCACCCTTCAAGCTTACAATGCTTCAGCTACATATTATTGTGGTGGCTTCAGCTTGGAAGCCAGATGCCTGCAAATGGCATCATTCAACCTTCAAATCCAAGAACTTAAGGAAATGCTCAAGAGAAGGCAATGTACTGAATACAAAATGAATGTTCGAATGTAAATATCTCCTAAATCACCGCAAACCAGCATATCCACCTGCGTCTCCAGCCTTACGGCTTGACGTATAGGAAACCCAGAAAACCTCTTCTTCTCACCAGTTACTGCGACAAACTATTCTCACCAGTTATGCAAATCAAAGCCACACTGCGTATAGAGCACTCCAGCACCTCCGCCATTCTTGGAAGTGGTTTTTATCCTCCTTAAAGTCACTTAAAAATCCAACCAACTCACCATCGCTCCTCTTTGCTCCAGCAGTCCCAGCGTCCCCGGAAACAACCGCCAGTTTTCAAATCCGTACGTTCTATGACGTCACTGGTGAGCGTTGATATACACAGGGGAACGTATTGGTGTAAATCGACGCAGGCGTCGATTTACACACAGCTGTCCGTTGGCGTAAACCTACGCGGACGTCGATCTACACGGGTGGAGGTCTATGTGTATATCGACGCAGATCTGCGTTGATTTACACACAGGGGAACCTCTGTGTAAGTCGACGTCGGCGTCGATATACACGCTTCCAACCTAAAAGTGAACCGGGCTGGGATTGGCTCGGTGGCCCAGCGGCCATCTTCCGGGGTCAGAGTTCGCGGTCGTGTGCACCGAGCGAGTGACGACATTGGTTATCTGCAGACGGAACTACCGTCGGGGCGTGGCGGTTGGCCTGGCAACCCGCAATGAGTCATAGAGGCCCTCGGTCGATGGCGGTACATCACGCGGCTGACGGCGGCGGCTGCGACGGCGTCGGGACATATAAGGAGTGATTCGAACGGGGTGACATTCCCAGACAGGCTGTCATCGATGCGCCCTTCCGGGGTTCACGCCGGGCGCAGTCACGAGGTGCATTGTTGGGATTCCAGAGGCTTGCATGTTCGCGTTAACTTTAACATCGTTACAGCCACAACGCGAGTTCTAACCTTGCGAATACGGATTGTCCAATTCGATTCTGCAATCCATTAGATTATCAGCGGCCTGTCATACATCGTGAAATTACGCGGTGGCATGTACACTTTTTATTTCCTATTACTACACTTGTTTCTACATGGGTTAGACTACTGGGATTTGAAGGGTTCCCACATCCCTGGTCCATGTTAATTATCATGTTACGCACTATGCCCTAAATAAACATGGCATAACATCCCCTAAATAAACACATTACAAGAAATCCCCTAAATAAACACATTACATGATTACACGTGGTTATTTACGACACGACACTCACTACGTTATTCCAACTATAGTTCTGTCCGTAGACGACGAGCGACCACTGCTCGTTGTCTGTCACTTCTGCACTTTTTCTCCTTTATCACTCCGATTCAGTTGGGCTAGGTGCTCTGCCTTCCATGTGCTGATGAAACAGCATGACACTCCGTCGTATCTTCTCCATTAAGTCGGCGGTGCTATCCGGCTCGTCAGGCTCGGTCAGTTGGGCGAGCTTCGGTAATGGTAACGGTCCGTTAGCATCCGCACTCGCTGTAGCGCGTACCTTCGCTACTCCGGTTGCAATGTGTGATGCACCGGGTGCATCCTGCAGCGTGTCTGCCAGGTGTGATTCATCAGTCACACCAATGTCCGCGTAGTCAGCTAGGTTGCTGGCCCTGCACACGGCGTCGGCGGGGACGGTGTTGCCTGCTGTGTCAGCCGTAACGGTAACGTCCTCAGAGCTGCTTACGTCGGCTGTGGGCTCGGCGGAGGCGTCCGCGGTTGCATCACCGGCGTTCTCGGGGATGCTGGGCAGCATCGGATCACGAGCTGACGGTTCCGTGTGATGCTCCATGGGCTGGCGGCACGTGGTACACCACATTCCGTCACCTTGATACGAAAATGGCTTGGTTATCCGCGGTCCTGGACGGCCCTGTAGTCCGAAACGGTTGATGGGGAACGTTTCCCCATCGACTGTTTTGCGGAGCAGAAGATCTGACGGTACGAATTTGGCGAGTTCCCACGTTGCCTGGACAACGGGAGGCCTTGCCATCCGCACAAATATTCTGTGACGCCACTGCAGTCATACCTGACTGCAAGGATTCGTGTAATCTCGAAGTCCATTATGAACGCGGGTTGCGTCGGTGGCGCTGGCAGGGATGGTCCGGACCCTCGACAGCTGCTGACGGGTTACTGCAGGTCAAGAATGCATACGTCGTGATTCATTCCGAGGGTAGCGCTCGGTTCCGGCGCACGTACTGCGCCGCTGCAGTCATCAGTACTTTGCTGTCGTAAGCAGAACTGTTGAACTCGTGGTCAGGTCTGACGCTGGCATGAGCTGAAGACAGCTCATCTTCACCGGGAGGGTAACTGAATGGATTTAAGGTTTGCCGCTGCTTTCAGGTACAGAGATGCGGTACTCGGTTCAGAGGTACGGAAGCAATGATAGGCATTAATTTTGACCACCGTACACGTTTTTATACAGTATAACAGCGTACCACACCGTACATCGGTTGGGGTGTCGTTACAGCGTCCCATTAGCATCCATACGCGTCATAGCGTTCCATTAATATCCACATGCCAGTATATGGCAATCCATTAAGGATGACGTCACCGCGCCATCGAAGGTGGCTTCACTGAGCCTGGTATCAACACGTCTTACCAATTTGCAGTGACTCACTTGTACACATTACATATCAGCATTAATTAATCCAGCATCGACTTAAACGTTTCCATCTGCGCTTTCATCTGTGCCATTAACATTGCGTTCTGGTCCTTTACGAAGGCGGCAAATTCTCTCCTTCTATCTAGTTTGACCGCTATTTGTTCTACGTCAGCATCATACTCATTGGATGACGTATCATCATGTATCTGCAGCTTGTCGGGAGGGCAATCATCGTCTGACGTTAGTTCTAATGGCCGTTTTTCGGGGGCAACACCTGGTGGGCTTTCTGCTGCTTTTCTCAAGCGTTTGGCTAGTTCTGCTAGAGGTACATGGTCTTCCGAGTCACTACTCTGAAGTTTTGTGCATTTCGTTGCGCGTGGCTGCGACTTTTCATTCTCCGATTCGCTAGACGTGGGTAATTGGCGTTTTGCTATTCGCCGGGATAATTCGGCCAGTGGTAAGTCGTCCTCGGACTCACTGGTACCTGGGAGTTGACTTGGTTCGGCTAACTGGGTGGGTGATGATTCAGCTTCTCGTCGGCCTGTCTCGACCGGCGGGTCTGGCCTTGTGCCAGTTATGTCTGGGGCCCGTGTCGGCATGTCGACGTCATTGTCTGCTGACCCTACTGGCCAGTCCGTGTCCATGAGCTCATAGCCACAACTTGGCTGCTGGCTGAGTTCGGCTTCTGCGCGCTTAGCTAGCCTTGATGGCTGGATACGTTCGGGAGTGATGCGGTCGGGATTGGACCGTTTATTGATATACTTCAGATTAATCGGCTCATCTACATCCTTCGTGGGTTCCCAGGCGGTTGCGGGGTCAGCTAAACGTAGTTTTTGTACGTGTACCAGGCGAGTTTTTCCCGTAACTTGACTTCGAATGATATAGTTAACAGCGCTCACCTGTTTAATTATTCTGTAATACGGTTTCCACGGCAAGGCGAATTTGGGTGAATTACCAGGACGCACTGTAGTGTCGTAATAGTACACTGGGTCTCCTATTTTAAAACTACGTGGCTTCGCTTTTCGGTCTGCATACTCTCTATTCTTTTCGTGACTGGCAATGATATGTGATTTTACGTGACTATAGGCTTCATGTAAATTGGCTAACATTTTTGGAACGTAGTCGTCTCCGTAGTATTTAACTTTGGGTTGCAATAAATTATCTAAAGGGAGGACGGGGTCACGACCGTATAGCGTGAAGAAGGGTGATATTGTTCCTGAACTTCCAATGTTTGCTGTTCGGTAGGCAGCTAAAGTGGCAGGTATTTTTGTGTCCCAGTCGTTTTGGTTCAGGTTGATTGATTTGGCTAGGATATCGTTTTGTACCCGATGATACCTTTCGACTTTACCATTCACAGAAGGTCTATATGCACTGGTACGAATATGTCGAATGTTCAGGCATGTCTCTAGTTCCTCAACGATTGTGTTTAGAAATTCCGTGCCTCGGTCGGAAAGGATTATTCGTGGGCAAGAGTGTCGTGGGATAATTTCCTCCATAAGGATTTTGGCAACGGTCTTGGCGTCCTTGCGTGCCGTGCAGAAACTTTCCGGCCATGAAGAGAAGTGGTCGACAATGGTAATTACATACCGGTTACCGTTTTCCGTTTCTGGATATGGTCCACAAGTGTCAATTCCTATCATTTCGAACGGGTAATGTGGCACAGGCATTTCCTGCATTGGGGCTGGAGCTGCCTTCGCTCGTCGTCCTGTACATGATACACAAGCTTTTATGTATGCTACCGTATCTCGCCACATACCACTCCAATAATATCTAAACTTCAATTTTTCATACGTTTTGACCAATTCCATGTGTCCAGCAAAAAAGCCTTCATGAAATTCTTTGGGTAATTCTTGTCTCAAACATTTTGGCACGCATAATTGTAGTCCAGGGAACGGTCCACAGCGTGGTCCTTCGCTAATTTTGTAAATGAGTTTGTCTAACTCCATATAGTGTAAAACTACATTTTTATAATCCGCGTGGTTTTTATCGTTTATCATTTTCCGAATTTTTCCTATTTCCTCGTCTGTTCGCTGAAGTAAGTCAATATTTTCCCATCTTACTAATACATCCTTGAATTTTTCTTCTCGACTCAACTCTTCCTCCGGTTTACTGAATTCGGTTCCCTTGAAGTCTCCTATGGGAACGTGGTCGGAATCGATTACATTTATTTCCTGATTGGTTTCACTTATACGGCTGAGATGATCTGCAACAACATTCTTTGAGCCTTTAATGTATACTATTTCACAGTTGTGCTCGGAAAGCATGATAGCCCATCTCTGTATCATTGGGTTTTTCATCTCTGAAAGATTTAAAAATGTAAGTGGTCTGTGATCAGTCAGGATGGTGAATTTTGATCCCAGTAAGTATTGACGTAATTTTGAGACTGCGTAAATGACGGCATATGTCTCGAGCTGCACAATCGGCCATTTTTGTTGTGTTTCGTTAAGTTGTTTAGACAAATATTGGATCACTTTCTCTTCTCCATTGTGTTCCTGTACTAAAACTGCTCCTACCGCTCTCAGTGAGGCGTCGGTATACAACTTATAGTCTTTAGTGACATCTGGATAAGCCAGTACTGGTGCAGAAGCCAGTTTGTGTTTTAATGTTGTGAAAGCGTTTTCGCAATCATTGGTCCAATTGAAGGTTGCATGTTTCCTCGTTAAGTCAATCAGTGGTGTGGCAATCTGGCTAAATTTGGGGATGAAACGTCGATAGTAAGAACACATGCCGATAAATGATCGGACTCCTTTCACAGTAGTCGGAGCTGCCATGTACTGGATAGCTTCTACCTTCTCCGGGTTTGGCTTGATGCCAGAGGCTGATACTACGTGTCCTAGATATTGTACTTCCTTTTTTAGAAACTCACATTTTGATAGTTTCAACTTTAACTATGCTTTTCGCAGGCGTCGAAAAACTTCCTCCAAATGAGCTAGATGTTCTTTGAATGTTTTTGAATATATTATTATGTCGTCGATGTATGCTGTTGCGAATTGATTCTGTATTCCAGATAGGACTTTGGACATCACTTGAGCAAAGAGGCTCGGAGCGTTGCAGATTCCAAAGGGCATTTTTCTGAAGTTCCACAAACCCATGAAGCAGATAAAGGCTGTCTTAGGTATGCTATCTTTTGCCATTGGGATTTGCCAATATCCTGACTTTAGATCCAGTGACGAGAAGAAGTTTGCTCCGCCTAGAGACGCGAGAATATCTTCTATTAGTGGAAGGGGATAGCTGTTTTTCTTCGTGATATTGTTTAATTTCCGATAATCGACAGCAAACCTGTTCGATCCGTCTTTTTTGCGAACTATTACGATGGGTGCAGCCCACGGACTGTCGGATTCCTCTATTATACCAGCTTTTAGCATGATACGTATCTGTTCCTCCACATATTTTCGTTGGCTAAACGGCGTTTTGTAAGGCGGCTGACGGACGGGAGCGTGGTCACCAGTCTCTATCTCCATCTCAGCAAGGTCAGTTGTACCGAGGTCGGCGTCACTCGCGGCAAACAGGTCAGCATTGGCTCGTAACAGCTGTTCGAGATCGTCCCTGTCAGCGTCGGTCAGATGAGCCAGTCGCGCTTGCTCAACTGGGTCAGTGGGTGAGGTGGTCGGGGCTAAGTCAAGGTCTTGTGGCACGTCAACAAGATACTCCAGATCCGAGTCATCTATTCTCTCAGCATAGGCGATCACTTGATTGTTATACATTGTGAAGTCTCGGGTCGACGTATTTATAATTCTTACTGGTAGTCGCTTATGGCGATCGGGTTTTGCCACTATCTCGGCTATGATTAAGCCTGGCTCCTCGGAAATTTCTGGTGTGTTATCCAGTGACCTCACATAGCACGTTTGATTCACCAGTTGCGTCCTATTCACAGCTGCCAGACACTCCACGACCGTATTGGCCGGGATAAATGTGCGTCCTTTGATCCTGACTAGCGAACTCGCCTTTTCGCTAATCGTGCGCTGCTGAGGGCGAAGCGGAATCATACTACCTTCGATACACAAGGCTTTTTTCTCGAAATCTAATTTTGCTCCGAACTCCGTTAAGAAATCGTTTCCTAACATGCATTGTTGTTTCAGTCCTGCTACAATTTGAAAGCTGAATGGTTTACCGAATTTACTCATCTCGACTCTAAATGTTCCTACACCAATGTTTTTCAAACGATGCCCGCTTGCTGAAATGAGTGGGATGCGGTCTTTTGGGTCCTCTGAAAATCTGAGAGTCTGTTTTTCCGTGATTTTATCAAAAAGTTCCTTTGAGATTAAGGAAATATCGGCGCCCGTATCAACGAGCGTATAAGCTTTTTGACTTCCGACTTTGATCCAGCACATGGGAGTGTTGGGTTTAACACGAACGTGCTGGACATTTTTATGGTTCAATTTCTGTTTCTGCGGTTTTCGCTTCCTACGGATGTTTTTTCTTTCCTTACTCTGTGGTTTCTGATTCCAATTAGCTCTAGCTCTACCGTGGTGGTCGTTCACAGCAGAGCTCGGCCGTTTCCCGTTTCTCTAGGAGACGTTGGGCAGGAACGACACTGCCATCCCACGTGTCCTACCTTGGTGCATCGGTGACAAATGGGTCGGCCGTCCGGGGTCCATTGATACGAGGGATTAGGCGGGTTTGGCGGTCGAGGTTTCCACGTCGCGGGGCCGAAAGAGGGGCGCGGCATTGGAGGTCCATAGTTGGGTCGGGGAACGTACGGTCTGGGTGGTCGCGGGTATGGTGGATAGGTCGGGGTGAATACACGTGGTCCTGATTGTGGCTGGGTTTGTGGTTTCGGGGGGTCCAGTTTTTGAGCTGCCAGTTTTGATACAGTCTCTCCTAGGGATACTACCAGTTTCTCGATTTTGTCCAACCGTTCATTTCCACTTTGTACCATGTCAACTTCCATGGGTTCCTCATCCGTTTTCTGTGATCCCCGACATAATACAAATGTTTTCAGCAGTTGCTGTTCATGCACAGCGAATTGAATTGCCTCCTCAAGGGTCTGAAAGTTATGTCTATATAATTTTTCTGCTAGCTGTTGGCTTTGTACTCCTTTGTTGAACACATCTAACAAAATTTGTTGGGTAGCGGGGCTATCAATGTCTGTATAAGCTTCCTTGGCTAGTGAAATGATTCTCTCAGAGTAATTCTGAATCGACTTGACGCGGAATTGTTTTGTTCTTCTTAAGGTTTCTTGAGCGTTTTTCTGATCGGCAAGGTCAGAATAGCGTTCCTTCATTAATTGTTTAATATCTGCCCACGTTAGATTTGCCTGTAGCGCTAGCATACGTTGGAGAAATTCAGCTGCCACCAAGTGTTTTTAAGCAAATGATTCTCATCTGTTCATTATCTATACTGTAGCTAATTCTTTCCAGCTGTTTTAACCAGTCCATTAACTTATTATGGCTGTCGCCTGTGTATTGTTTAATGTTGTTGCTTAAGCCCTGAGCTCTTAATTCCATCCTGATTTGATTAAAACTCTCAGAGATACGATCCAGCGGAATCTCGGTCATTGTTCCTTTGCTTTAATTAAATTCTCAAAATAAAATTTCGGTTTACACAGGTTTTGCGGAGAGGTGTGCGACTAATTAGTTTTCTATCCACGTATAGTTCATACATGCAGTACACAATGAACACGCGAACACTTCAATACTACGCAGTGGTCAAAATTTGGCACAGGGTTGTTGGAGGATTTTAGGAAATTCCCGGGCTTACTGCGTTGTTGAGGTAGTCGGATTGATTTGCTCCTCCTGCAGACAGATGTACTCGTAGTCGGATGTGCTGACCTCAGGTCGTCCGATGTGATGCCCGAAGATCACCAGCACCAAATGTGACAGCTTGGTGACTGTCCAGGGGCCTACATCCGGGTCACGGCCACAGTTATAGGGTAGTTTTTTTCCCTGGCCGTGGGAAATCTAGGGATAGACCAATCGCTTCCGCTTTGTATACCCCAGAACAGTAGGTGGACAGCTCACTCGTTAAAACTCCGTGATGAGTGACTTCCCGGGCTGGATGCTTCCTCGGCCCGCCAACTACGTTGAGTCGCGACAGGCAAACGCCAGTCCGCTCCGAAATCGCAAAGACGTGCTGGCTCTACCTCGGTCTCCTGGGGTGTCTTCCTCTCGAGTCCCGAGTCTCTCTCTTTATTTCTTCCGCACACACATATATATACACTTTGGCACTACCTACACAAATACATCCTCTAGGTATAACCCGCACTCTCATTGGTCGTCACGTGTCAACCTAAAAGTGAACCGGGCTGGGATTGGCTCGGTGGCCCAGCGGCCATCTTCCGGGGTCAGAGTTCGCGGTCGTATGCACCGAGCGAGTGACGACATTGGTTATCTGCAGACGGAACTACCGTCGGGGCGTGGCGGTTGGCCTGGCAACCCGCAATGAGTCATAGAGGCCCTCGGTCGATGGCGGTACATCACGCGGCTGACGGCGGCGGCTGCGACGGCGTCGGGACATATAAGGAGTGATTCGAACGGGGTGACATTCCCAGACAGGCTGTCATCGATGCGCCCTTCCGGGGTTCACGCCGGGCGCAGTCACGAGGTGCATTGTTGGGATTCCAGAGGCTTGCATGTTCGCGTTAACTTTAACATCGTTACAATATTTTGTGGGATTCCATCTTGATCTATGCATGCACTGATAAATCAATTCTCATTATAGGTAGGTGGGTACCTAGGTAGGCAACTACCTACCTAGGTACATGCATATAACCATATGGTATAAGAATGTGACAACCACAGATGGTCAAGTGATATTGAAGTGTTAAGACAGTAAATGGATGCAAATAAAAATCAGTAATTTGCAGTTGACCTACCCAATCCAGCACATATCTTAATATTTGCACTTGCTACTTACCAGGACACTAAACCAAGGTAGGCAGGAGGCCGAAGCAACAATCACCAAAGCCAAGCCATCAGAAATAACCACAATGGCAACAGTTCCCGTTGCCACGCAGAATCTCCTTTTTCAAACTCAGCAGACAAATTCGCCAGACTCGACTGTACAACGGCGAAGAATCCCTCGATAACATCCGATAACGGCTTTGGATGCGTTCCTCTAAGCATTCGGTAAGGATGCAATAGAGTCGCGAATTATTCGCCTAGCGGAGAAGGTATGAACTACCCTGTGAAGTTCTTGATTATTGGTTCTTGGACGTTGCGTCTTTGGACTTTGCGTCTTTGGACTTTTGGGATCCTTGGATGTTCGGTTTTTGGACTTTATTCACTTTGGACGTTTGGTTTTTGGACGTTATGTTTTTGAACTTTACGTTTCTTGGATGTTTTGTAATTGGACTTTTGGTCCAATTACTTTTGGTCCAAGTCTTTGGATGTTAGTTTTTTGGATGTTCTGAATCACCCCCATTGCCGTGTTTGTGAACCTTTACGTTTGTGGTTGTTTGCTGCGTGACAGCGAGTCAAATATATAATCTATAATTAAAAATATCAATAATACAATTTCACCTCCGATGTAATAGCCTTTGCTGTAGACCAAAACTGTTGTATGTCCTAAATTGAAATAGGGTATGGAGTCCGGTGACATACTCGAGAAACTCAATGGAACCATCACTGAATTAAGCCACGTGTTTAGGTTTGTATCTGTATGTTCCTAATTATTGTGTAACGTCTTTGAATGAAAATCAAACGGTTACTTCTCAATGCTTACATGGTGCAGTCAAAGGTGCCCCCAAGGGGGTATCGGGGCCCAGACTGCGGGACAGGGATCCAGGCCTGCATTTTGTAACCAAAAATCCACTATGTGAAGCAACAAATTTCATTATTATTGTGCTTTAAGGTGTTAACAAGACAAGTTTTTACACACATTTGCCTCCATAAAGTGAATAAATGAGTTAGGTTAGGTTAGTTTAGGGTTTTGAAGTAGGACATTTTTCTGCAAAAGAAAGAAATTGAACAGGACAGTCTGAATGATGTTCTATTGGTAAACTTTTGATAAAAGGTGTTTTTTTTAATTTTTTGATTTTCTTTCTCAGAATACTATGTTTATGAATGTGGTTTGGGAAATGTGACCACCTGTTTTTGGTGCTGATGCTTACTTTTCAATTTGAATGATGACATCACATCGGTACTGTGCGATGACATCATAGGTATGGTACCAACCAAGACTTTGACTGGCTAAAGGTACAAATGGTTCACATACCTCAATGAGATGGTCAAAGTAGCTTAGCGTAACCTAACCTAACCCAACCTAACCTAACCTAACCTAACCTAACCTAACCTAACCTAACCTATCCTAACCTGATTACCACTTGGTTTATCATGGCTATAATTTATATAATGTGCCATCCATGCAGCACTGCTTTTTTGGTGCAATAATTTATCCATTCCTCACCTAGTGCTTCTTGGATGTGATGAAAGGGACATTCAACACTCCACACTTTTGATTGAACACTTCTTCACGTTGAAAATGCTTATTTTCTGCTCTATATCAATAATCATGTACCACCATTGTTCTACAAGAACGCCAACGGAAACTTCATAGTCGGCTTAGTGCGTCCCAACTTTTCTGAAAACCTTGAAGAAGTACTATGAGAAATAATAATGAAAGTGGAAAACCTAACCTAACCTAAGCTTACCTAACCTAATATAATACAATATGCTATAATCGAAACTAATATAAAGTAATATCAACTAATATATTGTAATCTAAAAACACAAACCTGATCGCTGCAACCCATAAAGTTTCTGTCAGCATTGTGCAGTTTCTGTCGGTGTTCTTGTCAAGTAATGGTGGTACATGATCTGTGTGATATAGGCAGAAAATAAAAATTTTCAATGTGAAGAAGTGTTGAATCAACTGCATGGAATGTTGAATGTCCCTTTCATCACATCTGAGAAGCACCAGGTGAGGAATGGATAAATTATCACCCAAAACAGTAGAGTGGCATGGATGGCACATTACATAAAATATAGCTATGATAAGCCAAGAGGTAAGCAGGTTAGGTTAGGTTAGGTTAAGCTACTTCGACCATCTCATTAAGGTATGTGAACCGTTTGTAGAGTTAGCCAGTCGAAGCCTCTGTGCCATACCTATGACATCATCAAACTGTACCAATGTGATGTCATCATTCAAATTGAAAAGGAAGTATCAGCACCAAAAACAAGTGGTCACATCTTCCAAATCACGTTCAGAAACATTGCATTCTGAAGAAGAAGAAAAAAAAATTCCCGTAACACCTTTTATAAAAATTTGCCATCCTATTTAGGGTATCACATTGGGGTCATCAATTCATGTTAGACAAATCAAGGTGTAAGATAGTTAAATGACAACAGGTCTTCAGTCAGAGGGTGGGTGATTAATGGAATAGGCTAGGTTGATGCTGTGGGGAATCCCTTCTTGAATGCATTAAAAAAATAGTGTGGATACATTTTTTTAGGCTGGAAAAACTTGTTTTTGAGTTCTAGTTGGTGGTGGATGGGGTGAGATGTGCTAAGTTGGTGGGCACTGTGCAGGCCCCTTCGAGCAGACATGGATGGAGTTTGGCAATTATTGGTGGGACACTTGACCCATGTGTATGTAACACATGGTAGATTGAATAAGACTGGATAGGTAAGGTCGATGGGTATGTGGGATGTTGGATGGTTTCTTTGGAATTTGGGATGTGGTGTTGGTTGGGGTAATGAGTGGCTTTTATCCAGGCTCATGGTATCTTCCCTTTACAGACTTAACCTTACTGGATGGGCCCTTGAGATCCCCATTAAGTCTGAATGCTTTGTGACTTGATGACTGTAATGCCAAATATTTTTTCTTAATATTTTCCAAATTACAACTACCTAGCCCAACCTATGGCAACCTACCAAAATATGCTTTTGAAGAAAACAAAGAAAAAAAATCCCAAATTTTTATTCTCAATATATTCCAATTAAAAAATCCCAACGTAGCCATACCTAACCTAACTCCTTTGTTTGCTTCATGGAGGTAAACTGTCTGTAAAACCTGTCTCTTGAACACGTTAAAGCACAATACAGGGTATATTTTTTTTTTGTTATTTTGCATTATTCTTCATTATGTATTATTCCACCAAATCCCACTCTTTGACATGCTTTTCCAATATTTTGTTGGCGATAAGGGGATTAATATGCATATGCATGGCATAATATTTTTTTTTTTCTGGTGTTTTGGGATGTTATTTCAGTTAATTTAATGTTCTGTTCTTGATTGAATGACTACTTATTGATTATAGGTACTTTCACTTGATTTACTTATCCATAAAAAGTTTTCGTTTCCCCAAGAAATAATTCCCTGATGTGATCTGAATGAATATAAAATATATTCAGTTCACATCAGGAAGCACCAGGAAAAGATTTTGGACTAAAAATTTGGTCTAGGGGATTGTATGGGTGGGTCTATATCAGAACCTCTAATGCTCGTAGCCTCTAACAGTTCAAAACACCTAGGAATCAAAAGGACTAAGAGTTCAAAACCTCTAACCATTCAAATTATCTAGGAGTTCAAAGCATTTAAAGACTCAAAAGCACGAACGATAAAAAGCTCTAGGTGTTCAAAACCTCGAAGGTATCAAAACATCGAATCCACAAAAACAGCAAGAGTTCATACCGTCTAATAGCAAACGAGTTCAGAACCTCTAGCGATCAAAGCCTCTAACGTGTTCAAAACCACTAATCAAGAACTTTTGCCTTGAAGAAGTGTGATATTGCTCCGAAAGGTGTCGCATGAGCGATAAAATCCAAGGAAGCATTTCCTTCCCAAGTTTCCACGTGCCAACTTCACACCCTTCCCTCCCACACAAGCAATTCAACCGGAATAACGTTCACCTGCCCGACGACGATACCGAGCGCTTCACGTGCAGTCACTAATTTTACTATAGTTCTTGATTTATATGATTTGAACGTGCATTACTTCTCAAGGTTTAGAGGTTTTGAATGCTCAGATTTCGAACGCTATAGTTCCTGAACCTTAGAGGTTTTGAACGTTAGATGCTTTGCACACTTTGAGGCTTTGAACTCCAGGTATTTTGATACAGTAGTAATTTTGAACCGTTAGGTTTAATGAACAGTTAGTTGATTTGAACGTTCGGAGATTTGACCGTTTTAGAGGTTTTGAACTGCTAGATGCTTTGATATGTTAGAAGTCTTGAACGTCCCCAACAGGAGGACGTTTCCGCCGATTAGGGGTTTTGAACCATTAGAGGAATTGAACTTTAGAGGGTTTTTGAAGTTTTGAACTATTCGATGCTCTGAATCCTTAGACGCTCGGATACACCCCCGATTGCATATATTTACCCCCAGTTCATCACCTGTGGAAGGACATGCAAATATTACACTAAGCATGGACCTTCACCTGGCACTGGGAGGCATCACAGTAAAAGCATGCAACAACTGGTATCCCAGCAGTAACATTTCTCCTCATCTTACACCATCAGATACACCCCCGCAGTGGCGTCAGCCTCATTACTCGGCTGGCTAGGGAAGTGGAGCTCCCTTGGGTTGCCACAACTGCCCCGATAAGGGGTGTTTCTGGAGGTTCATACAGTCTTCATCGCCCATCTCTCCCTTCCCTTACCAGTATCCATCCAATGCTGACGTCCCTTTGCATGCCTTTCATCAAATCCTGCAGCAATGACCCCTACCCTGTCACAAGCAGGTAGACCAGCTTTCCCTGGGCTACCTGCTCACTAGTTTTGTCAGGGTAGTCGCGCCCCCTCGACCCATCCCCTGGGTTGAATGGGCGCTGCATGACCGACGCGGTCGATGCGCCCGTAAACTCCAATAACTAACTAACGGTGTCCTGGAGGTTGAGGTCCCCCATCACACGGTGCTTGTGACGAGGGACCCACATGCCTCTTTGTTCCGATATTTCGGAGGTGTGGGCGGGCCCCATACGGGCCAAGTAGCAGGTCGCCTCGGACTAGGGGCCTGGGTTTCTTCCCAGTGCCAGCCAGCCGGCCCGGCCGGCCGGGGTCAAGGAGTGGGCGGCGCTGACGTGCGGTCTTGGTAGTGAGCCTCTCTCTCCCGGCCGCTCAAAGGCACTGCCTGCCACATATAGCTTTGTGGACGTTTGATGTCCTGCAGCTACGGCAGCAGGCGTCTCCCCGTAGGACCCATTGTGGTGGAACGTCGCGCAGGGCCAAAACAAAACACTTCATGGATTCTTTTGACACACAAATATACCCTCGCCCTCACACTGACTCGGACGATTCGTCGTTGCCGTCTTCCCCATCCCATCCCCGTCCCGCTCCTCTTTGGTGAGGCTCGATTTTGATGCTGTCTCGGCTAGCCCTTCTGTTAGGGATTCTCGTCCCGTCGGGGCGACGCGACCTGGCAAGACACCTGAACGTGAAACCGAAGTAGAGCCCGAGTTCGTCGACTTAACTGTCCTGATTTTGTCGGGTTCAGAGCTCAGACTGTCAGACCTCAGCCCTTTCCAACGGCGTGAGGGCACCGAGCGATTTGGTACAGTGGTATGGTGCGACAGATTGAGTGATGGTGGCATCAAAGTGGAATTTCCGGAACCGGAGGAAGCTGGGCGGATGTTAAAAGCCACTCTCTTTACATTTACGGACACCATCGATGGGAAACGCGTGCAAAGGACTGCCCCTGCATGTGAAAACTCATCGAGCTAAAACTGCTCCAGATGTGTCATCACTTGGTATGACCCACAAGGTGTGCCATGTGAAGAAATTGTCCTGGATCTTGCAGGGTTCGGCGTCCTGGAAGCTAGGAGATTGCAAACGAAAAGGGACGGCACAGACATGACACATACAATATTGTACTCACTTATAACTCCCAAACTCAGCCTACCGAAGTGAGAATCAGACATGTTGGGGTCATGGTCCGCGTTTATCGACCAATCTCAATGAGATGCTTTGCCTGTCATAGGTACAGACACACCAACCGCCACTGCCAATCCAAGCCAATATGTTTGCAATATTCTTCCTCGGAGCATTCTGTGGACACTTGCACATCGGAAACCTTGTGCTGTCTTAACTGCAGGGTTGATCACTCTGCTTGTGATCGAGTATGCCCCGTTTTAAAACGGGAACAGAACATCATAAACTTGAAGTGTGACAGGGGCGTGTCATTCCGAGAAGCTCGGGAAATGACCAAGACGGTCACTACACCTCGCTTTTATGCGGTCGTGGGCGCTATATGACCATTGCATTCGATGCGCCCTTTAAGCCCAAATAACTAACTTTATGCGGTCGTGGTGGCCAACTCCATCCATCCCATTCAACCCGTATCATCCCAGGAGCGAGCAGACTGCGCGCGCGCGAGCTATATGACCTGTGCAGTCGATGCGCCCCTAAACCACAATAACTAACTAACAGACTGCGCTACTGCGCCAGCACCGCGAAGCTATGGTCCTGGCAGCAATGCTCTGGACAAGATGACAGCCCACCAATTGATTGCCTTGGTAAAGGAATGTGGTCTCGCTATCATCCAGGTAAACTCAGGGGTTGGAATCCAGGCGGCAGTATCTGGAGTTGCAGCCGGCTACGTCTTACTGGCTAGCTCTGCTGCCGTGCAGACACAAGCTTCGTGTAATTCCCCAAGACAGCGTCGTCCTGAGCCGCGCACGGTCGCTTGCCCAACTGACGCTCCCGCAACTCATGTGACTGAACCTACCATGGTGGCATCCACTCAAACAACTCCTGCAGGAGTCCCTAAGCTACCATCCCTATTGACTATTTCATCTGTCCGATCGACCAACTCATTGCTGTCACTGATAATTCCTGTGCAAAGTGGAGCTCCGGACCTGACCGCGCGAGGTCGAGCAGAGCGAAATACGAGTGTGACACCAAACAACGGTGGGAAAGGAGTGGTGGGAAAATCTCCCATGCTGCGAGGCTCGGTGCACGAGAACGCTCGCCGTCGGTGCGCGCGCACCACCTGGCCCCTCTGGACAAATAAAGGGCCCACTTTCACCTCCAGTCCCATTAACAGGTCAACCAATCACACCACCTACAAGCCATAAGCAGATGCATATCTCGCCACCGACCGAAGCAAATCGCAAGTCCCGATTTGCTTCGGTCCCGCGCTGAGTCGCCCGTGATGGACGTTTGGGACGTTTGGGACAGACGACCGCCATAACAGGAACAATTGCATGGAATCGGGCATGTAGAACCATGGATGCAGCTGGACCATCAGCTGAGTTGTATCCATGGCGTTCTTGCCGTACCTGTCGGGATCCAAGGGCTCGTATTTGTGTAGAGCAGCGAGAATCACTGAAAAATGGACGATGAGACACTCGTCGATCCCAGTGATCTCGCTGAATGCAGTTGGGTCTCTGAAGGCACGTCGAGCCGTGTTCCCGTTGTTAGATGTACCCGAACCACCCGCACGTGGATGATCCGCGACAAGACTCAGTCTCTCCCGGGACTGCTGTTGTAATTTCTTCTTCCTTTCTTCCACACGCCTCTTGTTTTCTTCGCTAGACACTGCGCACACTTTGACCTCCTTTGACTTTGACCTGAGTAAGAAATATGGAGAAGGCATTCAAAGCATCCAATCCAGGCATGCATATTTGAGAGACCGAGTTGGCATGTACCCTCGCAGGCAAGTCGAGCCGCGGCAGCAGACAGGTCATTCATCTGACGAGGGGTGCATCCCACAGATGGTGCATGTTATGCTGCTGCCGGTATTAGTCAGAGCGTTCGCCACCTTGCCGTCAATCATGGTGAGTTGAATATTGTATACCACTTTGAGACTGGTGCCGTCTGTTTCGGTGACGTAGGTCCGCCTCAGCAGGCGTATCTCGGATTCAACACTCGCGTTCTTCCCGGGAGGCCTCTGCTGCCCCGTGGTTGTACTGGATCCGCAACGGCCGGGATAAGCGGGTTGAAGACGCGTTGGGTTGGTCCAGACGCAAGTACCACCTACCGTCAGTTGCAAAGGCACCAAAGAGGTGCAGAACATATTTTGTTCTGCAGCTTCATCGCCGTCTCTCGTCTATTTGTATACAGATTGTTATGTGGCCTCGTCAAATCCCCATTTGACGTGAAGCACCGCCGAGGTTTAGGTGCTAGATGACGTGGACAGCTGGTCGGCAAGTGAAGCTGAGTCGGTGCGGGTGACAAACGGCAGGCATGCCACCAGCCGCTGCGTTGTATGATACAGGAGAGCCTGCACTGTCACCTCATCTGATGTCTCGATGTCCGGCAGCCAGCATGCTGCTGGCTGCCGGATAGCACTACCTCGGTTTCATGCACCATCCCATGGGCGGGCAGGATATATGTCTTCACCGCACCATTCCTCACTTGGCGAACCATGCGGTAGCCATGCACAGACAAGTCAGGTGACACACATTGCCAGCGCCCGCTCTCCTGATATGCACACTGGTTGGCTCACTTTAGAGCTTCTCAGAGTCCGGCAAATCTTGCTGGGCCAATTCGGTGTTGCCCCCACCTGTTGCAGCATGAAAGCCGGGTTCATCATGTCTTCAGCACGAGCACTGCCTGGCAGCCTCCACTAGCTGCAAATAACTGTGCTGTTGAGCAACTCTTGATGTTGCCCGACTCTGAGAGCGGACGCTGAGCTGATCGTAGATTCTAACCGGTCGTTTTCGCGCTCCCTCCACGGCTTTGTCATCACGCCCGGTCTGGCTTCATCATCTCTCACGACGTGGTCACCACGCTTCAGGGACACGGAGAACACCTCGTCTCCCGAAAGATAAGGCACATACTGACTTCTGAATTTGTCCTGGATTCTCTTACACTTAACCCACTTTCATTTTAGGTTCTTGACGATCAAGCCGGTCGCCTTCTTCATGTCCACGATCGGCGACTCACTCTCTCCTTAGCCAACTGCAAACTATAATTAAACGCATGATCACAATATCTGCCACGCCCAAACACGCTAATTTATATCTGCTGACGCGGACCTCCATGTTCACTGTAGGCAAAATCCAGCTGCACTGACCAGACCCTTACAGGCAAGGACAGCTCTCCTGCCATGGGAAAAGCTCAGTACGTGGTCTATCTCGGCTCAACCGTCTCGTCGGTTAGGACAGGTTTTTGTGCACAACGACCGCTGGATCAGGTTATCCGTTCAAAACATTCCGTCAGCCAGCGCGTCGCGGCGTCCGGCTCGGGCTTTCCCGTGCCGCCCGTCCGGCCACCGCATCGCACCGCGACCTGCCTGGATACAATTGATCACTATCGGTGTTGGGGCAGCTAGTTGCAACTGAAACGTACGGTACATATTGAAATATCGATGATTTAATTGGTGTTGATCTCCGGTTGTGCGCTGTGGTGCGTGTTTAACCCTTATTGGAAATTGGGGTCACTAAAAAGTTGAACGACCATTGCAATGCCGTTTGATTAAAGATAGCATATTCTGAACAGTTATATTACTTTTTAAATTGCTTAACTTAATGAGGATGCTCTCGCCTATCGTTTCATATCTCACGTTATCACACTGTGTACTGCTATAACCAAGTGGTACAATCGAGTCGATGAACGCCGTTGCACAAGGTCTCTCCGACGGTGCGTTGCAGGCCTTATCCTCCCGAACGATACACAGCTTGAGTCTATAGTGATGAATTACCATGGACGAGTGGCTCCTCGAATCTGCAAGCATAACCGAGTAGGTTTGTTGAGACAACACCAACAATCTGGTACGATTCAACCCGAAGACACTAAAGTTTTGGGAAAGACGTTTACGTCTCATAAAACGGAACACGCGCATGGAGTCCCCAGCCATGCAGTCCACCTGGCGTGTGATCGCGTGACGTCTTGTCTCTCTGAAGCCCTTCCGAATGGCTTATGGCTTTGGCGACTTTGAACTTGATGCCATCGATCTCCAATTATAAGTGTCGGTGTCTGAAAATTATTGGGATTGCAAATACATGAAGGCTTAAATGGACGGGGCATACCACACAAGATCCCATGCTAGGAGTTGGAATTATTTGTGGGCAAGGCCAACATGGGGTGGGGGTGGGTGGGGGGGGGGGGGGGGGGGGTAAGTAAGTACCCTTCCAAAACATTCAAAGCTACACTTCCTGCCTCTGATATGGAATGCAAAGAGTGGACAGGACAGTGATCCATACCACAGCAGATATCCAGAGGAAACAAAGCAGGGTGGCCCATGAATGGTTTGAATGAGGTCATTTGTTGTCTCATATCTACTGGTATTGTACGCAAACACAACCTTTGGCAAAATATATTCCCATTCACGCTGATTGTCTCCCACCAACATTTCCAACATCCCACATACCGTCTTGTTGAATCGTTCTACTTGACCATTCGATTGCGTATGGTAGCTGGAAGTTTGAGTCTTCTTTGCACCGATGCGTAAGTGTACCTCCCGAAATGGGAGAGATTAATAATTTCGTCCTTGGTCGGCTGACGTACGGACAGCCATGCCAAGAGGACGGCAGATTCACTAGCACCTTCACCACTGTTTCTACCTCCTGGTTTGGAATTAGGAAAACCTGCATCTACTTCGGGAACCCAGAAGTCACAACCGTAATGTGCCTATTGCTACTGCCCGAGGGCGGAAAGGGCCCCGTTTCATCAGTGGCAGCCCATTCCAGAGGATGGGATGACATGGGCATCATTCCGGAGGATGCTCTGAAAGGCTGGGTAGGACTTTTCTTTTGACATCACAAGGAACAGGATTTCGCGTTAGCTGTGACGTCAGCAGACAGTTGGCCAGTAGAAACATTCCTCGACCTTATCCAGCGTCTTATTCACGTCCAAGTGTTCCGGCCACTCATTATCGTGTACCTCAGTTAAAACCATGTTGACCAAGACAGCTTGAACTAATGGGCGCAAAATGACCAATGCAGTCGACGCGCCCTAAATCACAAATCCACCACCACCACCACAGCCGGAACTAGAATCTGTTTGTGATCATCCTGGTTAACATATAACAAACCAGGTGCAGGATTCAACTCAAGAAATTTGCAAACCTTTACATCGAGCAAAGAACTTAAAAAAAATTGCTCGATGAGACTGGGACCTACAGGCCAAGTGACCTTCCATTTCCTAATTACCACAAGGTAAGGTTAGGTAAGACAATTCTTTCAGCAGTCGCCCTATATTATGCTTCTGAAAATTATGTTGTATGTGTAGTTGAATGTTTGTACTGCTTGATTGGTAACGTTAAACAACTCTTGTTTCAGACTGAAACAGCAGGAGGTGTTCATTATCAGGATTTTGCCATCCTCAACATCAATAGCTGTTTTTGTTCGGAGACATTCCCAGTTGTCATGGCAGAAGCACTTGAAAATTGGGTCTGCATATATGCTCACCAGGCTGAGGAAAGGAAGACTATTTAAGGTATCTGGTCGTTCCTTAACTGCTGTATGTGCAATATGAGACCTCAGATGTTGTGTTTGATGGGTCACCTATCTAGTGGAGCAGTAATGTCCCATAGTCGACCATATGATCAAGGGAAGCTTAAGCATTGGTTTCAGTCAGCATGCTTGCCAGGGTACAGATACAGCTATATGCACTAACCTAGCCACAGCAAGCTGATAACATGAAATTATATAATATTGTGGTGTTGCATGTGGCATGCATACTGCTTGCACTTATTATGTTCACATCAATGTGCCAGTACATGGGATTGATGTGCTGTCCCCTTTGCTACTTGCACTAGATTCACCACTGTGTACAGATGAGGTGTTGTTCCCCTTGCTGTAGGATGCAGTTGCTAAACAGACTTACAGATATTTTCAATTCAAAGAGCACAATACATCCTCTTTGTTACCATATTCATATTTGTGTGGTGCTTGGGATCGTTAATGCAAGAATATTTGGTCCTCACTTGCCTGGAGGCCTGGTAGCCTGGTATTCAGGACCATGAAAATCACCATTGTTAGGATGGTTGGAAGGTGTCTTCACTTAGCTCAAGTGCCAAATTATCCAGGTACTGATGTGCTTGTAAAACCCAATCCGATACCGCTTAATTTGATTTCCTTACGCCACACAATCTTCAATGTATTCTTTTGATGTGTGTAGTACTCCACTGATTCTTAACCCCTTGGAGTTGTTATTCTAACCTTTTCCTGGTTAATCATTGTACTGTATTTCCTCTCATGTACCAAACAAACATGACTTATAATTATTTTTAATAGCTTCATCCTCCTGCAACTTCATAAATAACTCCCAAAGCCATCATTCAATCCAATCATCCCACTTTGGATTCATTGATTATTTGGGTTTAAGGGCGCGCCGACTACGGGGTCATTTGGCGCCCAGTCCCACTTTGGAGAATTGCTCCAGACTGTTTAGTGTTAAGATCTCAACAAACGATGACTGTCAAACTTCAGCCTTCAGCAATAATGTTGTTTGTGGGAAACCTTTACCACTGGCTGATAGCACACAAGTTAGTTTATTGAACCCTTAATTTTGGTGATTCACCCCCTCCACTGAAAATATATTTGCACATATTATGCCCAAGTGAGCCAAATATAATTATCAGCAATGATGTCAGCATAAAAATGAGGAAGAAAAGTGTGTTGGTTGAAAACTTCTATAACTATTAAGATATGAACCAAATAGCAGTCTTACTATGAAGAACAAAGCCATGACAAATACGCATAGCAAGCTACAAATATGCCAACTCATCCTACAAATATACCGGTAAACCTACAATATATCTTCTGCCATTTATACATCGACAAGTCACAAGTAGCTCCACCTGACCCAATCCGAACCACACCGGACCGGACCCAACCGTCACGATTTTAAACCTTGGGAAGTTCTTTTTGCACTTCCTTGTTGTAGGGTCCTGTTTTCTTGCTACCATAATCCAATATATCTATGTTTTGAGTTTTACAAGCTTCAGAAGCATTATTTCTTCTGAAGTTTCCCTAATATTTGTTTAAAAGAATATGCAGCCATGGTGATACTTTGCTTGACCATGCTACCACATCTGCTACCTTGTAACCTGACATTTGTATTTCCATGCACTGCCTAGAGAGCACAGTTGCAACAAGTCCACACCAGGTTTCTTCCCACAGTTGTATGATGCATGATCATGTGGCTGCAGCATAGGAACTTTGTAGGCCTGTAAGCATTGCACTAGTTGAGCTTCTTTCACTTTTCCCAAGGAGACAATGGACAAGTTTCACGTAATGGGTTTTTGGTTGCGAAAAAAGGGAGCCTGAAACACGGAACCACACAGGGAGCCTGAAGCACAGGGAACCACAGGGAATACGTTGGATTGTTCCATGCGAAGTTGTTCAACCGACTCGCGTCATGGATACTAAGACGAGGGCTTGTGATACTGAAATGTTACCAATTTTAACGAAAATATGAAGCTTCGAAGGGTAGGTATTCTATTATGGTGGTAATACAGCAACTAACATTTTTGTTTGAAATCTGGCACAATGCGGTGCGTACAAACAGCAAAAGCTTGTACTATGTTTATGGGTAAAATGAGTAAAATAATGGAAAAGACAATGACATACATTATATGTGGCTTAGCTGAACACACACCATGGCTTCCCCTCAGCAAAACAGAAGCTGTTTATACCTAGTTCTGTAACTGGCATTCCATAGTGGGGTAAACTGCAAGCTGCATCCCAATGTAAGTACTTGATAAATGATCAATGAATAGCATGCCAAGTTTATTTTAAGTTGTGAATATTGCAGATCTCACATCACTTGATTGGTAAAATATATGGCCAAATACATATAGATGCAGTTGAAATGCGTATGTGTATTGTGATAGTTCGGCAGTTGTCATAGCGTACCTTCAAGCAGCATTGTGATGGAACAGAGTGGGTAAGATTCTTACTCCAATTACTGCAATATATTGATGATGTCCATGGAGATATTGCAAAAAGTGTCTGCTATCAAATGACAAATTGCAGGGATAATTTTCTATATGCTATGGATTTTAGACACATGTTTTCAGGTTGATCGTGACATGGAATGCCAGGCATGTTGTGGAATTTTAATTAGCTTACTTGCAGGGATATATACATTGTGCATGTGTAGCAGTTCATGTAGTCAATATCAGTCAGTGTAGGCATACATGATCAGCTACCTGCAGGTATAGGTATTCACGATACAAATTTTGCATGCATTTTACCTGCATGAAGCAAAGTGGTTAGGTTTGGCCAAGGCTATAGAACACCAGGTAGAACGCTCCGCTTCCCAAAAAGGGAGACGCTTGAGAGGACCATCAATTCTATAAACTTGAGCCGACCAATCAGCGTTTGACGACCTCCGCCGATCGTGGCAATAGTAAAGGCTGTAGGGAAAAATTTGTGGAAGCTATTATTCATGTTATTCCATTTTTTCGTGCTAATTTTCTACAAAGATATTCTTGCTACTTTAATCTTGATCTTTAATACTACTTTATCACAATGTCACCGCTGACAGGGAAACAAATTTGGTATTGGTGTGAATGTCACCGGTTTCGCCGCACTAAAGACAAAATGTGTTTGTTTACCATTGTCACGACCGACGGAGGTCGTCAAACGCTGATTGGTCGGCTCAAGCGTCTCTCTTTTTTTATTGGACTACAATGCTGGAGCGCACCCCCTGGGTTTGGCTATATTAGGTTTGGTTAGGTTTTTTTTATCTTGAATTAAAAACAAAATCCTAAGGAAAGTTTATGCCATGTTACATTAGGTTTTTTTTTCGAGTATTTTTTTGTAGGGGGAAATTACTTGAATTTGGTGCATTTTTCGATTATTTTTCCATGGGATGTTAGGTTATGTTAAGTTAGGCTATGCTACACTTTATCTTTTTTCCCATTATTTTTGTGCTATATTACCTATTTCCAAGCCCACTTTTGGTGTTATTTTGCCAGCCAACTGAAAAGTATGCAATTGCAGAGAAAACGAGTGGCCACATCATGTTGACCACATTCATGAACATTGTGCTGGAAAAAGAAATTCCAAGAATTCCACAATTATATAGCACAAATTTTCAAAATGTCTTGAAAGCTTCAGCATGCTGGATTCAGCTAGAAAATGTCAATTCTCTGCACTTAATGATAATATGAAAGGGCTGTGGACATCCATGTTTCCGACAAGATGGATACTAACAAGTCACTGTTCCCATCTTTGTTAAGAAAAAGTATACTTCTATTTTGTGGGAGTTTTCACAAAAATGGAAGGTAAAATCACAGTTTTCAAGCTAGACTTTGATGTGAAAAACGTCAATGTTTACACTTCTGAGGAAAGTACTGTGGGTTCCAGTCTCCCCCCCTCATCCTAAGGTGTGCCCACGCCTATCAAAGTAATCGTATAATATACCAGTGGTATATTGTACCCCTGTATACCAGTGGTCAGTGTTGGTTTTTCACTTTTCAGTCTTGGGCTCGGAGTGTATAATTTTTGGGCTCGCCAAAATATGGAGTGTATAACCCTGAGAAGCACGAAGTAATGGAGGGTATAATTTTTGGGTTTGCCAAAATATGGTGTATACCTTGAAACACTAAGTAATGGAGTGTATACATTTTACAAATAATGAAGTGTACACATTTCCTAAAATGCACTGGATGTTTCCTGGAAAGAAGAATAAAACACCATCCAATCATGTTATGCTATGTTGCCTAACTCAAAGCCTTTTTGGCATTATCTTGCTCACAACCTGAAAAGTAAGCATTTGCGCAGAAAATAAGTGGTTCCATCGTCTTCATACTTCGACTTCATAAACATGGTCCTCGAAAAAATCCAACAAGCCCAGAAATTCTTTGTGATGCTGTTAGCGGCAACACCAAGAATCTTGGCGAGATTTGTCCACAGCATAGCTGATTAGTTTGGGTATTATTGCAGTTTAAACTAACAACAAGGCAAGTTTTGCACACATTTTACTGGTATTATTATGCTTTAAGGTGATAACAAGGCAAGTTTGTATACACATTTTCCTCCATAAAGCAAGCAAATGGGTTAGGTGTTAGTTCAGTTTTTTTAAGTTGGAACATGTTTGGAATTTTTTTTAAATAATTAATAAATAGGAAACAAAAATTCTCCAAAAGCAGCTAATGTTAGGTTAGTTCAGGTTTGGTTAGGTTTTTAAATTTTGAAATTTTTTAAAAGAAAACGAATTCCTTTGCATTGTTCTTTTTTGGGGACTTTTCTCCAATGGGAGGGTAGGTTAGGTTATGTTGCATTTTTATTTTAGTTTTTACACATTTCCTTTTATGCTATGTTGCATAACTATTTTGGTGTTATTTTGCTCACAACCTGAAAAGTAAGCATTTGCCAAAAGAAAAATGGTGCTCCCATCATCTTAGTCATATTGATAAACATTGCATTGGAATTATAAATTCCAAGAATTCATAAAACACATTAAAGCACAAATTTACCTATTTTACCTCCATGAATCATACAAAGAAGTGGTAAGGTTTGGTTAAGTTATGTTAGGTTAGGCTTTTGTGATAAGTTTGAATATTTTTTTTATGGGAAATTTGTAGAAAAAAGGTTTGTTTATTTTCTTCAAAAACATTTCAGGCTATCCTATGTTAGGTTTTTCATTTTGAAATTTAAGAGAAAAAGAATTGGTTGGAAATTTTGAGAAAAATTTGCTTTAATGAATGGAAGGTTAGGGGAGGTTAAGTTAGGATATGCCCCATCATCTTTTGTTATTGTGAACATTACTTCTTAAACTATATTAGTAATATGGGCGCTACATGACCGATGTAGTCGATGCGCCCTAAAGCCCTAGTAACTAACTATATTAGTAATTACCCAACTCCAAGCCCCTTTTTGGGGGACGAGTAGTCTAGGGGTAAGTTGCCCATCTAACAATCCGAAGATTGTGGGTTCGAATCTCACCTGTCGCTACTCTTCGCCCGCGACCAATCGGCGTGAGAGATCGGCGACGCTACATGACTCAACGGTCGACGTGTCGTAAAACCAATAACCACCACCACCCTTTTTGGGTGTTATTTTTCCTCGCAAGTGAAAAGCATGCATTTGCAGAGGAGACAAGTGGTCAAATCATGTTCAGCACATTCATAAACATTGCATTAAAAAAATAAAGTCCAAGGAATGAGAAATTACAGCACCCGATTTTCTTGCAATTCGCAAACAGACAAACAAACCGAAAGAACGATGGACCCAACCTTATCTCACCTGACGGAAAAACAATGCAAGTAACCAAGGGAAGTACGGCAATCGGGGTTAATGGCATTTAGTGCGGCGGATATGGACAATTAGCATAGCACGGCGGGGAACTATGACTTACAAAAAGGCTCAAAATTACAATGTGATAAAACAAATCTCGAAAAAAACTAAAGGAATAATTGTTTTCTTGAATTATCTTAACTCTGTACCTTGGTATCTTAACTCTGGGCAACCCAAATTAAATCAACACAGTCAAATTTTATTTTTTTGCGGAGTTTTAGAATATCTTTGTCCGAGTTCCATAAACAGTATTTGTGTCACGAATACGTGGCGTTCTGAAGCAATGTATGTCATAAAATCAAAAGACACCGAAATTTCTGGTTATCTGGTGGTCTGTTTTGTCACAAAGGCTTAACAGGTTTGGAGAATGTCTTGGACGGATTTGGCTAATTTTCACGCGTGAATTTTAGCTGATATCTTTTATTTAGATCGCTTGTGATTGCTTCAACATTCAGAAATATAACTTTTATTTTCCGTTAGCTGATGTAGAACATCCCAATCTTTCAGGAAGCATTCCAAATTTAAGTATTCATTGCCTTTCTTCGGAGTGGTTTAAAAAGCTCCCAAAAGAGTGGAAGCTGGAGAGGCATGATTCACCCCCGGCCAAGAGCCTGTAAATTTCCAATTCGTCCCGGAGAGTGGTAGTTTTCTTTACTAGCCAGGCGACGCATGGAAGCTTCCTTCATTTGACGAGGGATTACTTCATGTTTTGAATTTGGAAGTCCAGAGATGGTATCTTGTGGTAAATGTTAGTTGTGCAGTGCGCTGGTGTTAGGATGTAGGTATTTGGATAATTAATGGACCGGGAGGCGGGAAGTGAGACTCAAGGCCCTTAAGTGAGACTAGTAATTGCTGTGTTGTGGTGTCGACCCGTCGGTGGGAGTCGTCCTACGTAAGAAATTAGGTTCAATTGAATTGTTCAAATTGAATGCCTCTCATTGCCGTTGGTGTGAAAGGGTGAACCATGATAAAATTGCGATGCCTTACCTATAGATACATTGCACGGACGTAGGTAGGTTGCCTAGTAGGTACCTACCTACCTACTACTTGGTGCAAATCTAGGTAGATAAGTTTCATCTCGGTGCATCTGCATCCCCATGCAAGTGCATATGCACCCAGTGGCATACCTAGGGTCATCATTCATTGGTGGCTCTGTAATGGATGAAGCTTTCTGATTGTTTTGTTCTTCTTTGGACAAAATTGTTTAATTTTTTTAAGTTTTGAAGGAACAATCGTTTTCAGCAGACAAATGCTTTGGAGTTAGGGGCTGGT
This sequence comes from Ashinkailepas kermadecensis, assembly GCA_034440615.1. NCBI lineage: Eukaryota > Metazoa > Arthropoda > Thecostraca > Neolepadidae > Ashinkailepas > Ashinkailepas kermadecensis. The sequence goes on along the minus strand of JAOTOM010005125.1, from coordinate 315,241 downwards.
CTGCTTATTTTGGGGTCTGAATACATTAATTTTTACTCCTATGGGTTTGGTGTCCCTCCAGTGCACCAAAGTATGCATTCATGCACATTGATTGTGCACTTATGAAGTGTTTCAGGAAATTGTTGGGTGCATCCCACACTGAGTACAATTTTGTTTTTTGCTTTTGCCTCCCACCTCATAAAAAACTGCCATGCCAAAGCATGACTTGCACCTACTGAGATATTCGGAAAATCATTCCCGTCATGCTCCTCTAATCGCGAGTTGTGTACAGCCTACTCCAGTTCTCTTTCTAGTTTTGGACTTGCATTCTTCTGAGCACTTCTGGTCAGGGCATTTTTTTTGTGAATGGAAAGTATATGAATGATGGCATGTATGTTTATGTATTCACTTGTACCAGGTAATTACACTTGTACCATTATACACTTGACTTGCACCATTATATTTTAACATATTCAATGTTGTTATGGTCACATGCATAGTGATCCCAACTTTAGCTTCCGTTCTGCTGGTATGCTGTCATTCTTCAACTCTCACAGGCATCTATTCTTCTGTTCTGCTCCTTGCATTATCTTCGAATGTTCCTGCAGCTCTGATGATCACCTGAAATACCAAATGTACATTATTCTCAATGATGTTGCCAAGTTGTTGTGCCAAGGACCAAAAATGGTTACACAAGATGAAGATTATTAGAACTGGTGGATCTCATTCTCACTACTAGCCAAAGGTCACCATATAGCCCATAGAGCATGCTGCTCTGTGAGCTATGTTAACAATTATCACTATTTGATAGTGGCAGAACTAGTTGGAGTTGCTTGTTATGCATTAGCTCTTCATCTGATGTTTGGCAACCCAAGAAGTATATTTTTTTGGGAGTGTATAATTATTTGGACAGCCAAATGTCCAAAAAAATTGCCATTTTTCCAACGCTGCCAGTGGTATACATATACATATAAATGTTCGTCGCAGCAAGCGGGGCTACTAGCAGAGATCAGCGGACTATCTCGGCGTGCAGAATCGCTCTACAACGTCCTCATCTTGTAAGTCGTCGGGAGGCCGTTGAACATTGTTTCTGGCTTACTTGCAGTTGCATTTGTATACATTGGCACAAAGAATAATAACAGCGCCGTTTTCTATGATCCATTTGCCCCTAACCATCGGATGTGATCTTAGCTAAAACTGTCGATTATTACAAACCGGCATCGTCCCAAATGGAAGATATGATGGGCGGCAGTTGAGCATCGCTGAACTCTACATATGTGTCGTCACAGATATTTTGACCAGTCACAATGCGAGGAATTCTGAGGCGAATAATAATTCTCTGAATTATTTATGTAACTTAGGGATTTAAAAAATAAAGGAATGCCATCATTGACCATATACGAGGCGTAGCATTGTGAGGTGCTTCTTTGAATTATTTAAGTAATTTAGGGATTTTAAGAAATAAATGAATGCCACCATCGTCTTTGAAATTAAAAATCACTAGTGAAACTGGAAAAAATACAGCCTGTCCCGACATGACACTTGTCCATTGTAATTGGGAGGCATTGGTGGAATATTAGTGTCAACTGCATGCCATTGACCGGAAGCCATCATTTTGCAGTGTGTCACTGTAGTATATTTAATCACGGTGTGGTGTCCTACTCCTTGTTACTGTTGTATCAGTTATGACATGCTAAGGTGACCAGCTTGTGTAACCAGTTCGCTTTTTGTTCAAATGTAGCACAGTTGTAGTTGTAGCACAGTCTGATATCAGCACAGTTGTAGCACAGTTGTAATCAGTTGTAGCACAGTCTGATTGAATCAATCACACTGTCTGCTCTCTTTCAGAATACTGAGTATGAAACTGAGGTTCTTCTAACGACTTCAAAGACTGAGATAGCACCATGTGAGGCGATTCAACAGGCAGAAGAGCCAACTCCATCCCATCTGCTCTCTTTTAGTGTGAGTGGCACCAGAATAGAGGGACATAGCCAAGTATATTTCTCTATGAGTGTTCACATTTTAATCAGAAATGTTTGTAGGCCACACTGGCCGGTACTCGTCTATGTATTCACAATGTTTCCGACACTGTAAAGTAATGTGATGTGCCCATGTGGCCAATCGGTATGACCTGACTTGCCCTCAGGCAGCAAGGCTGTGAGCTTGGATTTGTGCGTCTCCCGAGACTTGGTAGAGTGCACAAACACGGACCACCCGGACGACTCAGCAAGCAGGGTTCTCAAATTCCTGCAGCTTGGTGAAAATTGACACCTAACAGCTTTTTCTGACATCGCTTCCAATATATTTTCGGCTCCTTATACAAGGGCGCGTTTGCAGCTCGGATAAAAATTTCTGCGAGAACAGAAAATTTTCCGTCCGGCGTTAGTTTACAGCCGGATCCTGCCGGGTTTCCAAATATCTGGCACAAATAGTGCGCTTGTGAGTTAAATATGGTGACCGTGCAGCGAATCTGCACGTCGCATGCTTGCTTGCATCGCCAGTATTATTGCCGTGAGTTCAGGAGCGGTTGACGGGGTTTGAGCGGGTACAGCAAAAGTATCTTGGATGAACAGTCCAGTAAACATGCCGATGTCGCCGCGCTGTCGGCATGTGTCGGTGCGAGCTTGGTATCTCGTTAACGACATGCCGACACCAGGCGGTTCTCGACCCGACATCGGCATACTGACCTGGAATATCAAACACGGGTGGTGATTTCTGAATATTATTGGGCGGGGCAAAATACATGAAGGTAATGAGCAAACCCAAATATATTGGGGGCGCACTCCATTGGGTCCCATGTTAAAAGTTGAAATTATCGGGGGGGGGGGCAAAGCCAACATTGAGGGGGAAATGGCATCAAAACTACATAAAACAACACCCCTGATATCAACACCATGTGTCGGGTTGAATTCGGGATGTCAATAGCGGCCAGCCAACGTCGGGCCGAGGTCTGACATTTCGCTACCCAGCCAACAGCGGGCCCCTAGCGTCCCGACATCTTCCCGACATCTTCCCGACATCGGCCTCACGTCGGCTACATGTCGGCTGCATGTCGGCATTGGCGGACAATCCACTCCCCAGCCGAAAGAGGGAAGTGCCGACAGCGACAGTGAACCGCTGTCGGCATGTTCACTGGGAGGTTATTGGATGTGGTTACGTATATTCCCGAGTCCGACACTTCCGACAAAGGGACCCTTGGTGCTATCTTACCCGGAGTGATGCATGGGTCCTTCAATGCTGGATGAAAGAAGCTGAATGGTGTCTGCAAGGCATCATGAAGGCTACATATAGAAGACCATGGCACAATGGTTGGAGATCTCGGGTGGGTTGGAGGGGTCCGGACCCTTGGTTTGGTACCTTGGTAATGCTGGCCCTAGAATACTTACCAGCTTATTGTAACCTAAGAATGTGTTCCCTTGATTTATCTGGGCCCCAAAATGTCAAAATATCATATACATCCAAATTGAAACTGGAAAATTACCTACATCTTCCCATCATCGAGCACCATGACTGCAATGGCTCAAAGCAACATGGCGCGTGCTGAATGAACTTGTGCGCCACAAGTGCCGCTAATGCTAGTGACGTCACACAACCTATATATTTCGTCGACAAAAAATTCCGCAGGATCCGGATAATTTTCCTGATCCTGTTAGCTTCGAACAGTGAATTTCCGGATTTGATCCAACAGTATGACGTCACACAGAACATTTTCCACAGGATCCGAGCCGCAAACGCGCCCCAAGCTACTCGTTATGTGTTCAAGCGCCAGAATGTTTCGCTGTTGATTCTGAGTATTATAAATATCAATAATGTTGATAATACAATTATAGATGTCGATAGAAAATACATACATAAACATCCTCAGAATCGCACATTCAATGCACCTGAAATATCGCCATAATACTTTCCATTCACGTGTCAAAAGAACCTGGGAGTTGTTCCGGTGCCGAAGACTGCTAAAACCACCACAAAACCCTGCGCCATAACCGTATAATGCCCAGCGGCTCGTTAGTCGGCTGTAATGTAGGATGGCCTGTAACAGTATTAGTTAAAAAAAACATTAAGGTGAGAATATTTATTTATTACAACACCCGACGTTGGGGAGGGGGGGGGAGTGATTTTTTTCAAGGCGTGGCGGACCATAAAGCTCATTTGCGTCGCCTCTAAAGCGAGTACGTTACATGTCTGTCTATAAAGCGAACGTTTGCGATCAAGGTGCAGGCAAGTGGACGTTTACGTTAAGGAATTTTACGTTATAGTTTGCGTGATATTTTAGGTGCTGAAGGCGAGGGTCTGGGTTGGGGCCATCTCCCTGATGTCTAAATCGTTTAGTTTTACTTTACCCCTCCACAAAATAGTTCGTAGTTTGGGTGGTGGTGGGGGTGTTTTGAGAGTGGCGAGAAGTTGATTTTGCTAGAGTGTCGGCTTTAGCCTACTCTTATCGAAGAGCACCGAGGGATCTTTACCGTGCGAACAAGCAGGTAATTGCCCACACCGCCTATCACGCCGGCTGTCGCGTGTTAGTTGTTAGTAGCGGGTTAGTCTAGCATGCCATGCAGGGTTGTCAGTTGGGTTAGTACGGTGTTTTGCAATTCGGCTCTTCTACGTCCGCTGTACCTCTGGGTAGCCGTTTACGTTATGAGTTGCAAGGCAAATCGTCTCATCTATGTCCGATGGCTCCTCTGGGTAGTCGTTTTACGTTATGCTAATTTTTATTTTTAGTTTTTGTCTGTTTTCCTAAAGCAAGTCGGCTCATCTACTTCCGAGGGCACCGCTAGGTAACCATTTATTTCTAATTGAGAAGCAAATCGGCCCATGTACGTCCGACGCCATGCGGAGATGGCTATTTACGCGTTCCTACGAGTGTTTCGCGGTCATGCATTGCGAGTTCATGTGAGTGTTGGTGGTGTGGTGCCTACAGTGCTCCGGCTAGTTTTGTGGCATACAAATATTCAAATAGCAATTCAAGGAGTGCTGGGTGCTTGTCACCGATAAGCGATGGAAACGATAAGGTGATGCCCTTTCTTTGGCAGAATGCCTTAAGTGGTTGTCTTTGAGAGCTAAAGCTACCACAGTCTAGCAGGATGTGGCATATGCTTAATGTGGTGTTGCAGGTGCCGCAGTGCGGTGTTGTATATTGGTCACCCTCTAATTGAGGCTGTGTTAGTTTTGTGCAACCAGTTCTAAGTCTAGTGAGGATGACCTCTTTTTGTCGGTGAGATTGATTTGATGTGTTCCATGTGCTTATTGTTGGTTTGATTGCGTGGGTGTGGTTGGATTTGTGTTGTGTTGAGTTGTGTTGTGTCCATGTGTTCTGTTGATTTTGGCGAATGTGGCGTTGTAGGAGTGCTTTGCAATCGTCTACCGAATATTCCACGCTAGGGTAATTGGTCAATGCTAAGGCTTGCTTTGCGAGCCGGTCTGCTTCTTCGTTACCTGGGATGTTGGCGAGGCCCGGAATCCAGAGGAAGGAAAAGTTCAGCGGAGTAGATGGAGAAGTTATCTGGTAGACGCTTGGAAAGTCTGAGACCTGGTCCAGTGATGCCGATGCCTACCTGAGCCTCGTGTTTCGGCCCATCCGTGAATACGAGTGATTTGTGATTGTTGTCATCGGCGAGCTTGTGGAAGAAGCCAAGAATTTCCGCCGATTGATAGCGGATTTCTTCTCCGAGAGCAAGTACTCGACCTTTGGTTGACGGAAAGTCCAGAACGGCCTAGTGGGCGGTCGAGCTGCAGTGGATGGCAGTGCGAAGTTAAGATCTGAGAGAGCCGTGGCAATTTGAATGCTATATGGTGGAAGTTTGCGCGCAAATCGGCTCTTGTCGTATCTGTCAGGCGTAAAGCAGCGCTGTGCTGGATGATTTTTAATGGATTTGATTTTGATGCGGTAGCGGCACAGCTGTGTTGTCCTCCTGACGTGGAGTGGGGCGTGTTTGAGTCCACTAGAAGACTGGCTATCGGTGTGCTGCTGAGGGCACCTGTGGCTGCTCTGATGATGCAGCTGTTTTGGATGATTTATAAATTTCGGCTCTGACTTTCTGAAATGATGGCAAAAATGATGCTGTTGTATTCTAAGATGGGTCGTATGATTGATGTGTACAGTCGCAGTAGTGTTTTCCTGTCTCCGCCCCAGTCTGTGCCTGCAAGTGCACGTAGTATGTTGACGCGCTTCGCGCATCGCTTCGAGATGGAGGTGATGGAGGTGATGGGCGCGAATGATCAACTCTGGTCGAAGCGCCCTAAAGCCAAATTAACTAGCTAACTAAATGGAGGTGATGTGGGTGTTGAAACGGAGTTTTTCGTCTAAATGTACTCTTAAGAACTTGAAGCATTACACCTGTTCGATGGCCTTGCCATCGATTTTAAGTAGAGTTTTGGGTGTCGGGCGGAGACGACTATATGTGACGGTGGCCGATTTTTCTGCGGCCAGGGTGAAGCCCCAAGTATTGCACCACTGCAATGTGGTCTAGTCCTGCTTGAATGTTTTTTTTTCAGCTTTAAGGAAGCATTGTGATGTCCAAATGGCTATGTCGTCCGCGAAAAGTGAGTATTGAAGTGAAGTGTCAGTGTGGTCACCAAGTAAGTCGTTGATCATGATGATGAAGAGGCTCGGTGAGAGCACGCTCCCCTGGGCCAGGCCCTGCTCCTGAGTTGTTGTGTTTGATGTGACACTGCCGCATCGGACCTTAAGGGTCCTGTCTCTAAGGAAATTGAGAATGAAGTGTGCCATGTGTCCGCGTATGCCCATCTTGTGGAGTATGTGTGTCAGTGCGGACTTGTGTACTCGGTCGAATGTGGCAGTGATGTCTAAGTAGGCAGCTACTGTTGTGCGTTTGATGCGTAGACCACTTTTTATGTCATACACTAATCTAATGAGATTGTCTGTAGTTGATTTTTGACGCTGGAAGCCGCACTGAAATTCGTCGAGCAGGTCGTTGTGTTCCAGAAATTTCCTCAATCGTGTGTTGACCATGCGTTCGACTAACTTGCTAGCACAGCTAGTAAGTGAGATGGGTATATAACCTTTTGGGGTGGAGTAATCTTTGTGCGGCTTTTGCAATGGAATGCTTACGCTCTCTCGCTAGGATGCGGGAAACGTGTCGCTTTGGTACAGTTCATTTATGGCCGATATTAGGTACGTTAGGGAGTTTTTGCTAAGTCGTTTAAGAAACTGGTAATGGATGTCGTCCGGCCCAACCGACGTGTTTCCACACTTGCTGAGGGCAAGGTGTAATTCGTGCATAGTAAACGACTAATTGTAGATTTCTCTATTGCTAGAGCTAAAATTTGCTTTGGAAGCAAGGGCGTCTAGAGCGCTTACTATAGTCGTGTCGTAGTTGCTGTTGCCAGATACGCTGGCGTAGTGTAGTTTAAAGTGGTCTACGACTTGATGTGGGTCTGTGATGTCCTGTCCTTTCACCGTCAGCTGGGGGAAGGGGCCTGGTGGTGGGCGTTTCAGGTTTAAACGCTTCATCAGGTCCCATATTCTGCCGGTAGGGGTGAACCTATTGAATTGAGAGGCAAAAGACTGCCAACAGTTTTGTCGTGCTGTTCGAATTGTGTACCGCAGTGTTTTTGAGATTGTCTGTATGCTGATAGGTGTGCTTCGCACACGCATCTTTTGAATTGTTTGTGGGCACGGCGCCGTGCGGCGATTGCCCTTTGACAGCCCGGGGTCCACCATGGCGTAGATGCCTTTTCCTAGATTGGTTACTTTTTGGGACTGAGTCTCGTGCTGCTGAACTGATGGCCCTTAGGATTGTCTCGATCTTACCGGTCTCTGAAGTTGTTAAGTTGAGGTCCACCTGTTCCTCGAATTTAGCCCAGTCTGCTCTTTTCAAGTTCCAAGATTGTCTAAATAGCTTAGTGTGGTGGATAAGCGTCCGTGCTGATCCTAATTGTGATTGGGTAGTGGTCGCTGAGCCCGGGAACGTCTGAAACTGACCAGTCAAATAGTGAGCTAAGTCGTTGGGAGCAGGGAGCAGGTCGTTGAGTCGTGGGAAGCCGGGCCCGCGGTGGAAAGGGTGTGGGAGGAGGCCGGGTCGAGGGTTAAGGGATGTGGATAAAGGCCAGGTCTGAAGTGAAATGGATGTGGGAGGAGGCCAGGTCCTGGGTGGGGCGGGGTGGGGTGGGAAGGAGTGGTGATCGGTGAGGTCGAGGGGCGGTGGGCCGGGGAGGTCGGGGATCGGTGGGGCGGTTGAGGCGAGGATCGGAGGAGCGTTGCGGAGGGAGGTGTGCCGTGCTCCGTGCTCCGGGAGCCGGCTGCTGGTGGGATGGTTGGGCGGGTGGGAGCTGGTGTTGGAGGGGGTGTGGGTTTAGGTGTGGAGAGCGTCGCTGCGTAGCTTCGCCCGGCGGTAGGTGCGGTGTGGAGAGGTGCAATTGTGGCTGTGTGAGTGTCAGTGGTGGTGTGGCGTAGGTGCTGTCGTGCTGTTGCGTGTGGCACCCGATGAGTTGCCGCATTCCGGCACACCTCCCTCTCGTATGCCCACTTGGGGCAGTCGGGGTCGGTGGCGGGGTGCGTCCCATCACAGCCTGCACACCGCCTTTCGGAGGAGTTGCAGTCGGATGCCGCGTGGTGACCGGCGCACTGGCTGCATCTGGGAGTTGGTGACGCGCATGCGCGTTCGCCGTGTCCATAACACAACCAGAACCGGCACCATAGTGGCAGAGGCACGTAGAGGCGGACCTCGTAGGCCTTGTTGTGTACGTGGACGTGTGATGGTAGGTGTTGTGAGTCGAAAGTCAGTACTGAGTCGAACGTGCCCCCCGTTTAATCTGGCTGATTGTAACTGTGGCATCCAGGATGGCTGAGGCGTCGAATAGTGCGGCGATGCTGTCAAGTGGTAAGCTATCCAGCTCCGGGGCGTAAATGTAGCCGCGGCTGGTGTTCAAGGTGCGCTGTAACGTGAAGGAGCAGTGCTGGTTGCTCAAGGTGGTTGTGTTTAGTAGAGTTTGTGTGTCCGCGCTGCTCTGTGTTTGGACTATGATGTGTGTGGTGTGCATGTGGACCTTGAAGTGTGTTGAATCAAGAATGTGTCTGAGTGTCCTCTCGAGAGTGAAAGGAGACTCCTGTGTGATGTTGTGTCCTGTCTCTGTGTACGTACCTACTAGGTAGATGCCTTGTGTGGTGCTGGCGGCGGGCGCCATGGTGTGTAATGGTTTTGTTCCACCCCCCGCAAGTGTCCCTCCTGACTGAAGAACTATCCGGATTCGTTGCACCCTGGACCGAGCTTTCGCTCTCTGGTCCCTGCCCCGGCCGTAATGGCCCAAGACAGTGGGCTCGACACCGTTAGGTTTCCTCCGGGGGGTAAAGGTTAGTTGGGAGACAGAGAGAAGTTGGGGGATTTGGTGAGGGAGGTTTTCCTTCTAGATTCGCAGGAGTGCTCCTCTAGGGTCCCTGGATCTCTTCGTGTCTTGACCCGATGTTTCAGTGTCATACCTTCTTCAAGGGCAAGGAAGGACTCTGATTGCTCTTGAAAAAGGTATGACACCGGAGCGTCGGGAGTTGTAATAAATACATATTTTCACCTTAATGTTTAAACAAAGTAATACCGTTCCGTTACAGGGCATCCTACATTACTTTGGGACTGTCTGTCATTCAACAGTTAGTCAGCTGACTTTGTAAACAAACGCATTCCGGAATCTTTGAGCGATTGCCATCTAGCGAGAATGAAGGGAAACAAAACCTAACAGGGTGATGTGAAAACAGCAGGGATGTGCTTTCGACACCTAACTGGCACCTAACTTCGGAGCTAACTTATAGATGAAAAAAAACCAATGAGGTGCAGAAGACCATCAATTGAAGCGGAATACAATTGTACGTCATTCCATATCAATTTCTTGATATTTTACGCAGTAAAACGATGCAGATATTGAAGTATAACTATACATGAATCCATGGCAGTGAAGAGCAATACACGCGAAAAACTCCTTGCATTCTATTCAACGTGTTGCAAGTAATAATTTGACAGGCTTTTTCCTCAAATTAGCTAAACAGAGCGAGCAATCCATGCACTTTAGCGTGCACCAAGTGGCATGGGTTCTACTACTCTTGTTTTGTGTTCATCGGACTTCAGTTTCATCCAAAATAACCTCATCTCTGGTGGTTCGCGGAGCACGACACCTAACTGAATCAATGTGGTGTATGAACATCCACTATCTACAGGATGCAAATTTGGCCCGGCTGAGCATATCGTATTATTCTGTATTGATCTATGACAATTTTGCATCACTTAGAAATTCTCATCCGGCGTTCATCAACCAGTCGAATCTCAAGACGTCCAGTAACTACAGGATGCGCCCAGTAAGCCGTTCTGAGCTGGAACCGGGATGCAACCCTACCATAACCATCTCAAGACCAGGAATAATTTGACTGGTTGCATGACGCGCTGGGAAGTAACGCATCGTGAATGTTTGACACCGGTGTTATTGCCAGCTTTACAGATAAGTAAGGTTACCTTTCATCCAGTGTTGATATAGCCGTGCTGTGTGGAATGGAGAGTAGCTGGGTAGGTACAGGGACGGATCCAGCAGTGTTCGTGGGGCGGGGGCGGGCCACATTTCCTTCCTCGGAGGGGCTTCTTCGGCGAAAAAAAAATGTTGACCGTGGAGTACACTCGAGCATCTTGAGCATAGCCTTTCGTCTTAAAAGGTCGCTTTTATATGAACAATCCGCTGACCTTTGGATGGGGGGTAGTGCACTCGAGCCTTCCTGAAATTGCGCTTTTCCTGGCCGAAAGGGAGCCACCATATTCCATGGGGGGGGGACGGGGAGCGCCCCCAGTGTCCTGAAGCCGCCCATGGCTAGTCAAGACATCTTGCTTCCTTTGAGGTACTTGAACCCATGGTTGTGGATTTAGCCAGGTAGGTTTAAGGGCGGACCCAGCCGGTCAATGTCGGGCGGGGATGGGACAACTTGCGATAAACCGTCAAATGTTCCCCGATAATTTCCCCAAATTCTGGCTGATGCGCACATGAAGGCTGGGAAGAGTTGTTGAGGGATGGGGAGGAATGAGCTCCGCCATCCTATCTCCTTTGTTGAGGGGTAGGGGAATGGACTCGATCATACTGAGAATCTCCTTTGCCTCTCAAGGGACACCTTTCTTCTGAGATGGGCGTCTAGTTGAAAAATCCATTGAGCAGTGGGGAAGGGTTAACTCGAGGATTCACTTGGGCGCCACTTCTCTGGAGTCGGCACATGCCTCTCATTTCCTCCCCTATATCTGCCCCTGGGGCGGTAAAGCCTTCGCAATGGAGCGCCACTTTCCGATCGGTGATGAGTCGTTTTTTATCGAGAGAGGGGCAGGAACACGCCCCCTGTGCCCTCACTGATTCCACGAATAATTAATGGGTCCTATCAGTCTACCACCCGCCGTTCTTATTTGTCAGTGGATGGTGAGGCACAACGCCATGTTTCTTCCAGAGTATAGGATAGGATGGGTATAGGATGGACCAGTAATATAGGATGGGCCATGTTTTAATGATTATATGGCTGGGAGATAAAGACGTCACTTTGGGGAGGGGATTTTAACACTGTATCTTACGGAAATCCCATTTGGGGTGATGTAAAATCATATCCTACTGTGTGGTGGTAGACGGAAAGATAGATTCCCCCATGGGTGTCGTGCCTCGCTGGTGTCGATTTGTATCTGAGTGGCTCCCCAATATTTTCATAACCTAATCTGACATCCGATAGCTGGGCCTCATGAATGGTTTCGCCTCGTGGCCCAATCCAATGCTTCCCCAAATATTTTCCATGAACAGATACCATGCTCTTGACTATTTTTTCCGTTATTTTTAGTTTTTCCTCATCCGTAACATTTTTTCCTACATCGGACATCTAACTCAAACTGAATTTGAGAACATAAACGTAAGCATAAAGCATTCCTATGGTACCATTACGCTCTAAGAAGTCATCTTCCAGGTCTTCCATCCAGATGGGGGAGACGTTTGTCTTGGTTTCGAAATGGCTCTATCTTTTACACTTCGTTCTGTATTAAGAACCACATCTCGTGATTTGTAACGGTGACACCTCAATGGTTGGAAAAATAGACTCCTGGATTTTTCTTCTTCTGGAGTGTTATCCACCAGACAGTGTTCTTCAGTTCATTTTGTGTTAGGTGTCCGATATAAGTAAGAAATGATGCCAGGGATGAGTAAAAATGTAAAATAGTGGTACGTTAGACGCACATTTTGGTGCACATGAAACACTGAATCCCAACTACAGCTGTTGAATGTGATTGAAGGAAAGAACCATTTTCATGTGTGAATACAACAACATCGGCCAACATTTTTGAGATGCAATATCTACAGCTAAGAAAATGTCTACATATAATGCATGATTATATCCACTAACATTCACATAATTGACAAGTAGCTTGGTTGGTGTCAGGATGTAGAAAAGATATCTGAAGCGATGTAAGCAAAAATTTGGCAGGTGTCAATTTACACCCAGCTGCATGAATTTGAGAACCCTGTTTCTAGAAAATCATTCTGCCATTTTTCTCAATAGGAGGTTCAATAAAGCTGTTTGACAATTAACTACTATGTGATACAGTGCTCAAGATTGACTGGAATACAAGCTGACACTGACAGGTTTGAAGACAAATATGTCTTCCAAAATCAATTGCCTAAAAATTTTATCTCCACATTTAGCATGATGAAACACACATCGAACCCTGGACACAGCTGACTTGTCTAAAAAATTACTGATCGTAACCATGCAAGATTATTGATGGTCCCCGGAAAATGGAAAATGGAAAATGTCACCCAGTTGGGTATGACTGTCCACTCCTACCTCCAGATCCCACCACTAAATTTCCACTGCTATCTGGTATTGCTCCTGTTTTCAAATTGGCGACTAAGCTGAAGAAATAAAAAATCAGGAATTATATGAAAACTGTATGTTGCCACCATTTATTTTTTGCACACGAAATGTGAAATTATGGTCGAAGACCATAAGTTGAACTGAAATAATGTTTGGTGCAACTTGAACCTCAATTTTGCACCATTACGTTACTATTTGAAGAATAATTTTCCACTTTGGCACCCAAGCTCGAAATGGATTTGGAGACCCTGAGTGACGGCTCATCTCAAGGCACGGCGAAAATGGATTTGGAGACCCTGAGTGACGGCTCATCTCAAGGCACGGCGACAGCCTTTGAGAGTGACACTCCGGCACGATGACAGTCTCTGACAATGATGCTCCGTACCTAGGCATGCCGACAGCCTCTGACAGTGATGCGTCCGTCTCAGGGTGTGGTGACATCGGCGGACTCATCGCTGCAGCTGTTCCAACTGAACAACGACGTCCAGCTGCTACTGACGGCCATCTCTGGAGTGACCAGCTGTCCGCAATTGCTGGTCGGGGATAATGTCGTCGTGTTTAACGTCCACTGGACGTCGGCCCAGCGTCGGTTGACAGCGTGCGCCTGCACTTGGGTGGAGGTGCTCAACAGGTAGGTCCCGGTACTAACCGGCTGCAGGTGGGTGCGAGTTCAAGATGGGCGGGTGGGGTGGGGTGGGGGGGTGGTACTGACCAGGTGAAGTCAGGTGGGATTCATGTGGGGAATGATGTGTGTAGGAGGGGTGTGCGCATGCTGACTAGAGTGGAGTCAAGTATTGTGCAAAACGTGTTGGGATACACGTACGGGCTGATCGTATCATTTTGTTGAGCATTAAAACAGCATTGCATCCTTGTGGCAGCCTACATCCATGTGATCATGAACTTGCATGGAGGCAGAGATGCAGCTCGAGGATGTGATCCAGTGTCACGCATTTGAGACCGACAGGAGCCGCAGTATCAAGTACGAGTTGTGCTCTACCTATGTTACACAATTACGACGGCTGGTGACATTGGGGTATTGAAATACTGTTAACTTGTCATTTCTGCTTTTAACGTTAATGCTCCCTCAAGTTTTGGCTTTATCATAACCTGATGAAGACTTAGGTAAGAATGTCTCAGAAAGCAAGTGTCCCAGGGAATCCACCGAATAGGCTTGTAATGCGAGCAGCATTGACGTGAACTATGCATTCAGCTAAATATAGGAGGTTTTAGGTGTTCGTAACCAATAACATGATTATAACTATCCACTACCAAAAGATGGGCATATGCCGATCAAGAGAAGACAAAAGGCGTCATTACGGTTGTGAGGGAAGAATTTGTTCCCAGCCGATTGCCACACCCGTAGCACACTCGCGACAGGCGGAGATGTCCCTGCTGCGTGCACCAAGCCCTCTCAATCGTGGAAGCACGATGTCACGATAATAATAAATGTGTGGGTTCCACGACAGCAGGATATATTCGGACATTAGATGGACGATCGGGCCACCACTTTGCGCTTCACCTGCGTGCAGGACGGCACCCTCACACAAGAAAGTCCTGCTGCCCGCGGCATGGTCACCCCGGATGTCGCATTTGTATCGGAGAATCTTGTTGGCGAAGTGACGCGGAAGACCAACTAAACAATTAGCTCCGAACGTCTTCCAATCACATTTACCATTTCAGCACCACCACCAAGGCAGAGCGAACGGGGTAAGAGTTAACTGGTCTAAAAAAGGGCCAAGCGGATCCCTGTCGATTTGAAATACTCTGGACCTTTGAGAGTTGCACCTCGCGCACCCGAGCACGGTACTACGATAGAATGACCTTGGCCCAACGGATTGCACAATCAGGGACGCCCAGTCGCGTGATCTTCGCAAAGGCAGCCGCCCATGATATCCGATGATAGATCCTGAAGTGATAGAAGAAGGCCACGACGGTGTGATTCGCTATTTTCGAAGGCGTCAAATATTTGCAGTGCTGTTCGGTGCAGCTCATGGACATCCAGTGTCATATCAGTATGCTTTGTTCACGATGATCTTGTTGCGAGAGCGAGTTTTGAGAGCGATAGAGCAGGATATAGAGAACAAGGTCGGGAGCGAGGAAGAGGGAGAGAGCGAAAGCGGGAGGGGGGGTAGAAGTGACCCAGACCTGACACGCTTGTCTGATGTCTGTTTCAGGGAACTGACTGCGTCCGTGTCGCATCTCGATACAGCCGTGCATACGTTCCACACTTTTTCCATGCCTCCGTCGGCTGCTGACTGGTACCGTCGCACCACCGATCTGGTGGCGCTCGCCGCTGCCGACACCACGTGAGTACCGCTGCACCACACAGCGTCACCATATAAGTACCGACCACATCACACTCGCCGCTGCCGACACCACGTGAGTACCGCTGCACCACACAGCGTCACCATACGAGTACCGACCACATCACACTCGCCGCTGCCGACACCACGTGAGTACCACTGCACCACACAGCGTCACCATATGAGTACCGACCACACCACACTCGCCGCTGCCGACACCACGTGAGTACCGCTGCACCACACAGCGTCACCATATGAGTACCGACCACATCACACTCGCCGCTGCCGACACCACGTGAGTAGTACCACTGCACCACACAGCGTCACCATATGAGTACCGACCACATCATACTCGCCGCTGCCGACACCACGTGAGTACCGCTGCATCATACAGCGTCACCATATGAGTACCGACCACATCACACTCGATTGGTGCCACCCTGCTGCTGCTGGACGGTGGCTGGAGCAGCACCACAGTCCCACTACTCAGTCACTCTGCTGCCCCTTCCCCGGATGTGAAACTGGTGTCGCCCTCGCACTGTGCGATTGCTGTCCCCGGCGAGCATCTGCCAGTTTGTTCATTGGGTGAATGAAGAAACGCACTTTATGACACGACGCACGACGCACTTTATGCACATTCACGGCTAATGGCGTCGCCCATACTGCTTCGCCGGTGGGCCGCGGGGTTGGGAAATGTCCCGAGCGGTGCGAGTGTCGAACCCGGTACCTTTGGCACCCAGAGCCCAACATCTTAACCACTCGGCCATCCCCGCCCGCGAGCATCTGTAAGAGTTGGAACAGAGAGTATATGGGGTTTGATGTGAGCTGCATCAGGAAACCTCTGGTATTGCAATGTCCTTGGAAGCCATTGATACGTCGAGGTTGCGACGGCGGCCGGCGAACTATTTAACCGTCGGGATTTGTCCTAACAGTCATATGAAATATAACCACATTCTGGATATGTTGTGAGAGTTCTCCCAGTGTGCACCGTTCCCTGGTATATGCTTGTATTTTCCCACATTATACTCTGTTGTGTGAGGTTTGTTTGGGTAGAGTTATCCCGGTGAGCTCTGCTAATGTGTGTTGAGTGACAGTTGTCCCGCGTGGTCGAAGCGCACCTAAGCCGCAGGACACCACCACCACTAGAGTTGTGCCAGCGTGTGCTGCTGTTGACGTCCGTCTGGCGGGTGTCTCAGGGTGCCGCTGGACGGTGAGAAGAGCGCCGTCTTCCAGCTGCTGCGAACCACCGGCTACCGGGGCGTTGAGCGCGGCTTAGTGAGAGAATTCGCCTGCACACCCCACCGATGCGTCACCTCCGTCCAGGTAATACCGCTGATCGGGACCGGAACCGAACAGCCTGGAGCCACGAACAGTCGGCTCGGACGAACATTGGATTTGAATGCGGTAATCCTGCATTTGGAGTGTTAATAACTAGGAGTTCATCAGAGTGGGAGAGGATAGTTTTGTTTTAAATTTTGATATTGGAAACCACTTTTCTCGTCTAGACTTGGGATGCTTTGTTGACATTTATAATCTCAGCATAACGGATGAGGAATAACAGGTGGATCAAGACATCCATCAATATGTGATGTAAACCTAGTGTTATTTCGCCAGCCGCCAACTGCAGTGTACTGCAGTGCAATGCACTACTGTTGAAATGGAAGCCCAAGTGTAATAACCCGCAGGGTTAGACATTTTGTATCGAAGAGCAAACAGTCCTCCGTTTTATTGTCGAGCAACATCGTTGGTTGGTTATTATGGTTTTAGGGCGCATCAACTGCATTGGTTATAGAGCGCCCATTGTCGAGCAACACCATTCAACCGTTCAGCAAAATAAAGGAGAGCACAATTTTCTGGCGTTCTGAGTGATGAATATCAAGCACAAGGGTGTTGCTCCAACCGTGCCCCATTCGAGACGAGTTATTTACATGAAGGTAATCAGCAACAAGAAGCTTACTACTAGCAGTTCATCAATGCATCTCAATCATAATGATCTTGAATCATCCTTTGATGATGAATGATGTTAACTCGAATAATGTCCCGCATGCTCTTCACCCGTGCGGCAGTGGCACTCCATGCAGTTGCGACATTCCATCCCCCTGCGGCCCGTATGACTTGCGCGGTACGCTCCACCTCAGTTCGAGCCGCCGTTCGAGCTGCATCGTCTGCCGGACGTTCTGTCGACGGGCGAGCCCGACGTGCCGGAGTCGGTAAACAGGTGGCGGCACGGCGCAGCGACAACCGAGCGGCGACTGGTGGCCGTGCTGGGCCGGGACGCCAGCGGCGGCTGGCGGCTGAGCGCGGGCGCTACCTCGGTGCCGCTGCTGCTGCTGGGCGGACCGGCCACCACCGAGGGGCTGGACGGGCTGGTGAGTCTGTTGCGACCGACCGTCGTGTGGGAGCAGCTGCCGGCGGCGCCACCCCTCCACTACCTGATGACGCACCGGCAGGCCGCCACTCGGCTGCAGGCGAGGCCACAGGCGTGTGAGCAGCAGCAGCAGCAGGAGCCGCTGCCGGATGCGCCGCGGCTGCTGCTGTACCAGAGCAGTGCACCGCGGGCCAGCCCCGGCGGTACTCGTCGCTGGCTGCATGGCCTGCTGCAGGAGGCGGGCTGCAGTCGTCCCGTCCTGCTGCTGCTGTCCGGGAACGCGGTCAGACTGGCGGGCAACCTCCAGCCGGCCGCTTCATATGCCCTGCTCTCGTCGGACCGGCTCTGGACAGCCAGGCGGTGAGTCTGAGTAGCCTGGTACCGAGCGCCTGATACGGCCGCCAATCAAGGACGCCGCTCGTTTCTGTCGAGTTACAGCACGGTGCTAATTGGTGGACATTGGGGCGGTGGGTGTTTGCCATTGGTCCAACGCTGCTTGATGGCGATAGCCCGATAGATGTGTGATGTTTCTTTAATTATGTTATTGTCTGTTAGGATAGAATGCAAGTGGGAATGAAGGGACATTTGTTACGCAACGATAGTGACTATGTTTACAAATGATCACTGGGTTAAGTGGCATACGATACTATGCTGCCCAACAGCGGCTGCGCTACATGCCGATGTGCTCAATGTGTAATGTGTGCGTATGCTGTAGTTAACTGTTGATGTCTCGCAACTTCTGTTAGCAGGCCAATCATGTTCTTATTAAAACCGAAGGACAACTGTCAGCTGCTAGACAGTTTTCCGGCTTCTTATGTCAATTTCTCCTGTGAGATTTGAGCAGTAGCTTTCAAAGGTTCGGTTTTAGCAGGGTTATTTGCAAAGCCATGGTAGTTATATGTGTGATAAGTTATATGTGCTCATTTAACTCCAATGTGTTCAATCTGTTGGAGAGACATGTGTTTGCCATTTTAATCAATGGTGATGATGCAGTAAACTACTCTGTGTGTCCACAGACAAGGGAATTGCGGTCTACCAGAAAGACTCGTCTCATGCTTTCCACAGTGTGCGGTGCTGAGCGCCCCGAACGACCTTCAGTTGGTACCGCGCGTCGACCCGTCGCCGACGTTTCTCCCGCACACGACCGAGGCGCTCAGGTACAGTGACGTCACACTCGCGCACCACGGTGCTGTGATGTCACACCCGCGCACCACGGCGGAATCATGGTACTGTGACATCACACCCGCGCACCACGGCGGCACCATAATACTGTGACGTCACACCAGTGATAAATTATTCGCGAAGTAGGGTGGAATGTACCACTTACTGAACACTGAGTCGACATTCATCCCAAAAGAATATCGACATCGTGCTTCTTGGCGCATGTTTGTGAAGTATTTATTCCTCGTTTCTAACTGTATTCCGTTTACAAGTATCATGCTAATGCTCACTAAAACGGATCCGGGGTCGTCATAACAGACATTCCATAGCGCATTTCCAGGTGAAGGGAATACCTATGATGTCCTATGGTATACAATATCAGTTTATAGCATAGGTGTTTGTATCGTTATCGTTGATATCGGCGTCCTCAAATTAGGTACCTCTCAAATCACGCGTAGCGGGAACAGTGGTATGTACGCAATTGTCTAAAAAAGCCAAAAAGGCTCACGGGTGTACCAACTCTTGGGAAAAAGCACACCAAGCGCAGTGCACAAAAAACTATCACTCACCAGTTCCACTACTGTAGCCACACGTGCAAGCACAGACAGCTATCAAAATGCTGCAATGCAATCAAAATAGCACAAATTTATACTGCAATGCAGACAACTCGACAGCAAAACTTTTGTGTGCCAAAACTCATGTGGCCGTGTGCTCAATGTGTAATACAATTTCTAACTTTTTGCGTCGTCATACCAACAATGCCTTGCATCGATTGGTTAACAGGTATATTTATGAACAGAAGAAAGAAAACTAAAGCAAAGAACACTAAACATTTCGATCCTTTCTAGATAAAAATGATAAAAATGTTAAAAGATAAAAGATAAAAGACCTAAAGATTAACAAGTTAAACCAAGCTTAAGTTAAAACACTAGAAAATACGTACTAATGTTATATAAAACAAGTACTAAAGTTAAAACACCTGAAGATAAAAATGTTTTCAGTTATAAAATCACTGAAAAAGTGCCTTAGCTTCCACTTTGGTGTTAAAGTAGCGAAATAATCACATTCAAGTTTTCTCACCCATTTTTCTTTGAAAAACGGAAGCCAATTTAGGGACAGCTCTTCATTACGACAAATATGGTGCTTTCTTTGGAGGTAACAAATATCTGTATTTATTTAATCATTTGGTAGCAAAATCTGGTAGCAATGAAGGTGAAAATCAAGAACTGCTAGCGATAAATGTGGCGCATCTGGTCGATGGTCGCGGCCTTCATTGTAAATGAGTGTTTTCTCTCTTTTCCTTCCTTTCTCATGCACGCGGCAGTTTTTCGTCTACGTATCGGTGTGAACGTACCGCGCACTAGCGTCAACGTGCTACTTATCGCGTCCGCATGGGAGCACCGACCAGGGCTCTGGGGGCGCACCAATTGTGTCCGGTGCGCGAAGGGTTTCCAACTGAATCCGTATTATTAGCTAATTACAGAACACCACTTACGCTGTGGACGCAGCCAGGCAAAACACCGTTTTCGGAAGAAAGCTTGTTGACCAAGCGCTGTTCCCATCTTTTAAAGATTACTGGAGACAAATGTATCACGGAAAAGTGGCACAACACGAGTAAAGGGTTTTGTGGGAGGTACCCTATGAACCCTTCCATTGAACATTTAACGCAATTACTTCAAAATAAATTTATAAATTTAGTTAAAAATAATTTTACGAGTGTGTGTAATTTTCATCGAAGACAATTCGTCTTTTCATAGCAGATTATTAAGGTATCAGAAGCGTGGCAATCTGAGAAAGTCGGGTCGGTGACCCGATCATGAGTGGCAGTGCTAGTTAGTAGAGTCACTTCATTTGACCTGACTGGCACCCGTGATGGTGTGAGTGAACCGACGTGTTTCCATCGCAGTGCTGGTGACTTAACCTAGCCTCGCGTGTTTGCCGCACAGCGTCGGTGAGTTGACAGCCTATCGCAGCGATAACCTGCTGCTGACCGTTCGCGGCGTGATTCTGGAGCGGACCCACGCGCGCGACAGATTCGTCCGATACCGCGGGCCGGCGCCGCTCAGCCTCAGTGAGTAACCGTCGGGGTGTCGGTGGCTGGCTGTCCGATACCGCGGACCGGCGCCGCTCAGCCTCAGTGAGTTACCGTCGGGGTGTCGGTGGCTGGCTGTCCGATACCGCGGGCCGGCGCCGCTCAGCCTCAGTGAGTTACCGTCGGGGTGTCGGTGGCTGTCTGTCCGATACCGCGGGCCGGCGCCGCTCAGCCTCAGTGAGTTACCGTCGGGGTGTCGGTGGCTGGCTGTCCGATACCGCGGGCCGGCGCCGCTCAGCCTCAGTGAGTTACCGTCGGGGTATTCGTGGCCGGCCGCTGCCTGGTGCGGTGTCCAATATTGGCTGGCCTGGGCACAGTGGAGCCAAATTTACTCTCATATGGTGGTCAGACGTAAAGAAACGCGCGATGCGTTTCCTACAAAAGTTGTAGATTGCATATGTTAGTTAATACGGACATGTGTGCTTAAATTAAAGATAGTGGAACCCAAAAAGTCCAAACAAGTTCCTTTCCTCATTGTTCCCACGTTCCGCTAACGCCTTTGTCAGGATAGTTGAAGAAAGCGTTGTCGAAACGTGGATTTACAACATTCGCACCACTTTGGACATTTCCCAATCCCGTGGCCCGCCGGCGAAACAGGGTGGACGGCATCATTAGCCGTGATCGTGCATAAAGTGCGTCGTGAACCACCCAATAAATAATGGAAACGTGAGTTTATAGGTTCAACATAGGTAAACTAAACGGTATCGTAAACTAATGGTATCGTGAGCTTTTAGGACGTGACCGATGTCACACACAGCACCAATGTGGTGATGTGTGTGTGTGACACCCATCACGTCACCCGTCTGACACCCACAAGGTAATGCTAGGTGTGTGCGTGCGTGTGTGCGCGCGCGTGTGTGACACCTATCTCGTCACCCGTCTGACACCCACAAGGTAATGCTAGGTGTGTGTGCGTGTGTGTGACACCCATCTCGTCACCCGTATTTAAAGATGTAACTAAGATGTCGAATGGTACATCATGCGTCTTGTATGTAACTGTATTGCATGATGCTAGGTCTACATGCAGCCCACCATCGCCTTAAAACCAGTCGGTGGCAATTTGAGATCATTCATGCTGGTGGGGTTAATCACCAAACACCCATCTCTTTGGTGCATTGATGTAGACATATGCAACATGTGAACAAAAGTAAAATGTCTGACTTCAGATTTAATTAATTGTCCTGCTATGTGTTGCTTCCAACACAAATTTCCAAATTTGGACATAGTAACTGTGTGTGTGCGTTCGTGCGTGCGTGCGTGTGTGACATCCACAAGCTGGTGCTGTAGGTGTAGATGTGTGTGTGTGTGTGTGTAGGTGTATGTGCTGTTCGTGTAGCACACTACTCATCCTCCGTCAGACACGAATATGGTGGTGCTGTGAGCGACAAACCTCTCGTCGCCCGCTGAATACCCACAATGTGGTGCTGTGTGAGTAGCATACCTTTCGTCGCCCGTCAGACACCTACAGGGTGGTGCTGCGTATGACACAGCTGCCGTCGTTCGTCAGACACCCACAAGGTGGTGCTGCGGCTGGGTGACCCGGTCAGCGGTGCCGAGGTGGTGCTGTACGTGGTTGAGCCGGCCGAGTGGCTCAGTCTGCTCGGCCTGGTGCCCGGTTCGCACCTGACTGCCAGCTGTATCCGCTGTGTCACCACTAGCGGCTCCACGCACCTGGTCACCACCGTCCTTTCTGACCTGGAGGTCACCGACTGGCAGCCACAGACGGTGCAGAACACAGTCAAAAGGTCAGCGGGAGTTGAGGCCACCGGATTATAAACTGCTTGTGTGGACTAACGCCGCTAGGTCCCGCCAAAATTGATTACAAAAAATTGGGATTGGTTTGAATGGAGTGGGAACAGAGACGTTGCCGGCACAAGTGTCTTGCCGAGCGAGTGGAGGTGGTCTACATGCTAGGTGAGCAGATGGGCTATTGGTCTCTGACTCGTGGACCTCGTCTCTTGTTGATGCGGTGGGTTGTGGTATGTCAGGTATTGTGCATCATCAGCTCAGAATGACGTGCTGCCATGACAGTAGCTCATATTTCCCTGTAGATTACCGGTACCCGAAGGGATGATTTTTGTAAGTCTATCGTAACCAGGCTGTTGTCTACACGAAGCTATGACGCATGGTCTAACCGATCCTGGCTTCTATCTGCGGCTGGACAGACCGAGAACTGGCGCCCCTGACCCGGAAATTAATTTTTAATATTACCTTGACCCTGGCCCTGACCGTAATCTTCATCCTAATGACTCGGGGACGAGTGGTCTAGGGGTTAGATGCTCGTCTCACAATCGAAAGATTGTGGGTTCGAATCTCACCTGTCGCTACTCTTCGCCCGCGACCAATCGGCGTGAGAGATTGGCGACGCTATATGACTCAACGATCCACGTGTCGTAAAACCAATAACCAACCAACCATCCTAATGACTCATCCGATGACCATGATTTTACCTGTGGCTGTGGCGCTCGAACTCCGACACTGGTAGTAGCGTGCCGGTTGTACAGGCTGTGATAAATTATCCCTGAAATAGGGCGGAATACACCACTTTCTGAACACGCAATCAACATCTTTTCCAAAGATGTATTGTCATCATTCTTCTTCATGTGTGTCTATGAAATTGATATGTCTCATTTGTACCAGTATGTCATGTGCTTAACACATTATGCTTCCGCTTAACATTGTGGATTGTAAAACATAAATATCTCCTAACACAATTCCGAGTAAAGTAATTACCTATGATGTGGTCTATTGTTCAATACCAGTTTATCGTATTTGTATTTTGATTGTGGTCGTTAACATAGGTACCTATTCATAAATAGGTATGTGTGAAAAGGGAAAAGATATCCTTACAGGTACGCCATCGGCTTAAAACTGAGCGTCGAAGCCATACGGGGTATTTGAAAATGGCATTTTCAGTACGAATTTGTACATCAAACTGTATTCGATTAGACATCTCACACCGAACGAAAAACCACTATTTTAACACTGGACAGCTATCGACATGCCATTATGTCGATAGCTGTCCCTTCCACAACTGTTTACTGACCCGAACTGACCGTGTTGTGTTGGGTCTGTAAATGTTGACAGACCCCGGCTACACCTGCCCCTGCAGCTGTTGTGCGCCGCCCTGTCGGAGCCAACGCTGTCCCGCTGGGTAACGCTGGCCTGTGTGATGGACCTGTGTCGGGCGTCTCTGTCGGCCGTTTGCCCGCTCTGTCAGCGCAATGTGACGGCCGGGGTCTGCACCTTCGTCGGCTGTCGAGGTCAGCGGCAGTCGACCGTCACTGCCCGCGCCAGGTAATTCCCGATCGTCGCTACCCGCGTCAGGTAGCCTCTGACCGTCGCTGCCCAGGCCAGTTAACTGCCGGTCTTTGCCGCTTTGATGATTAATTGTCGTGGGGCTGGCGGCCGCAACAGTACACCAGTCTGGAGACTGGTTTACCACCTCTGGGCAATGTCACCCGGTTGAGACTTCCGAACCGTCTATAGTTTGGTATGGGACATCTACATTATCCCGAAAGTTGCTCATTCATCGTTCTGCCCTCTAAGTGACCAACTACGTCACACGGTACTTCACCATCTCAATCCGTTCTTACGTCAATTCCGGTTTGTCAGATCAGGTACATCGTCTTAAACCATATATATTGTGTCTGTGGTCGCCGGCGCCGGGGACTGCTTTACTGTGCCCAACAAACAGATCGTGCGGGTGCTGCGTACGTCGCGACGTCACCAGTCTGGTGCTACAGCGCTGTCGCTGAGGCGACGCACGCCTCCATGACTATAATGTAAATATGCACAATTATGGACCCGGTTTTGATCTATGACCATCGAAGTTTAATTAGCAACAGGTACTGAAAATGTGAAATTCTGGACTAAGTTACTGTGACTACTGGTGCAGAAAGATCACTGTGGATAAAAGTACCCGCAGTATTGCGCGCATTGTCCCGAAGTTACTTAAATCGGATGGAAAGCGGCACCACAGCGAATCATTACCCACTCCTCGTCATTAAAAATGGCACATGCAGTAAGTTCAGGCCACCACCACCAAATCCATTCCCTTACTGACCATTATTATCCTGCCCAGTGTTTCACTAATCATGCCACGTCATGAAGAAGAGTAGACCATCCTGTATAGACGTGCATGGCCAACAAGCTTATGCTGCTCGCGAATGATCAATTCTGGTCGAAGCGCCCTAAAGCCCCCCACGCTAATGCTGCTTGCTGGGTTGAGGGGAATGAATGCCTTTTGTAAGTTAATTAATTAATTTTATAATTAATTAATTTAGAATTAATTTACTCTCACGCTACTTTTTCAAGAATTCATTTCCGTTTACGCGCTCGGGCTCAAACTGGATTTTAGACAATTGATTGCGCGAGCTAGGATGTCTCCTCTTTCCCGTGTACAGGGTGACGTTTGATAACAGGATGGATGAGACTTTCTAATGGATGGTGCTGATCGGTGAGACTGTCCATCGTATGACGTTGTGCTGGATGACGACAGTGTCCCGTCTACAGGATGGTGTTGAATGACGTTACTCGCCTGTCTACAGGATGGTGCTGGATGATGGTGCTCGCCTGTCTACAGGGTGGTGTTAAATGACGTTGCTCGCCTGTATACAGGATGGTGTCGAATGACGTTGCTCGCCTGTCTACAGGATGGTGCTGGATGATGGTACTCGCCTGTCTGCAGGATGGTGCTGGACTCACCTGTCTGTAACAGGGTGACGTCACTCACCTGTCTATAGGGTGGCGCTGGATTACTACCTACCTGTCTGCAGGGTGGTGTTGGATGACGTCACTCACCTGTCTACATGGTGGCGCTGGGTGACGTCACTCACCTGTCTATAGGGTGATGCTGGACGACGTCACTCATCTGTCTGCAGGGTGATGCTGCATGAC
This sequence comes from Ashinkailepas kermadecensis, assembly GCA_034440615.1. Lineage (NCBI taxonomy): Eukaryota > Metazoa > Arthropoda > Thecostraca > Neolepadidae > Ashinkailepas > Ashinkailepas kermadecensis. Next base: position 289,613 of record JAOTOM010005125.1, on the reverse strand, counting down.
GTCACTCACCTGTCTGCAGCGTGATGCTGCATGACGTCACTCACCTGTCTACAGGGTGATGCTGGACGACGGTACCGCAGTGGTGGCGGCGCACTTGGTGGGCGACAGTGTTCGCCAGTTGCTGGACGCTACTGCCGACCAATGGCAGATGTTGACGGCCGAGGCCGGGCGGCACGGCGAGATATACCACATCCAGCCGCGGCAGGTACTCTACTCCCCACTTAGACGATGGCCAAACATCGAGACCGGTCGGTTAGACAGACACCAGCTGGCAGCCAATCAAACATTGCTTGCCGGCCTCACAGAGATTGACCTGGCCGCCGGTCAATCTACGTAGTCAGGCTAGTTTTGCGCTGGGTTGTGTGCAATTTTTAAGGGTAATTTTCTAGCACTAGCTATCGAGCTGATTGAGACGTCTATAGAAGCAGCCTTGTATGCGTGCTTGTCGATGGGTTGGAAACTCTGGTATTGCACAACGCTTTGTTTATGTTGCTTTCTCCAATGAAGTGACGAAGCGCCTTATTATTGAACGTCGAGTCCTGAAGCAGCCCCATCCGACTACACCGGGGGCGACCAGTGACGTAATAGCCACCTGACTGCCGCTTCATCTGACAGGGGTGGCTGTGACAGCCTGACCCTGCCGCTCCGTATGACAGGGGTGGCTGTGACAACCTGACCCTGTCGCTCCGTCTTACAGGGGTGGCTGTGACAACCTGGCACTTCCGCTCCGTCTGACGGGGTGGCTGTGACAACCTGACCCTGCCGCTCCGTCTGACGAGGTGGCTGTGACAACCTGACCCTGCCGCTCCGTCTGACGGGGTGGCTGTGACAACCTGACCCTGTCGCTCCATCTGACAGGGGTGGCTGTGACAACCTGGCACTTCCGCTCCGTCTGACGGGGTGGCTGTGACAACCTGACCCTGTCGCTCCGTCTGACGGGGTGGCTGCGACAACCTGACCCTGCCGCTCCGTCTGACGGGGTGGCTGTGACAACCTGACTGCCGCTCCGTCTGACAGGGGTGGTTCTGACCACCTGACTGCCGCTCCGTCTGACGGGGTGGCTGTGACAACCTGACTGCCGCTCCGTCTGACAGGGGTGGCTCTGACCACCTGACTGCCGCTCCGTCTGACGGGGTGGCTGTGACAACCTGACTGTCGCTCCGTCTGACAGGGGTGGCTCTGACTACCTGACTGCCGCTCCGTCTGACAGGGGTGGCTGTGACAACCTGGCACTTCCGCTCCGTCTGACGGGGTGGCTGTGACAACCTGACCCTGCCGCTCCGTCTGACGGGGTGGCTGTGACAACCTGACCCTGTCGCTCCGTCTGACGGGGTGGCTGTGACAACCTGACCCTGCCGCTCCGTCTGACGAGGTGGCTGTGACAACCTGGCACTTCCGCTCCGTTTGACGGGGTGGCTCTGACCACCTGACTGCCGCTCCGTGTGCCAGGGGTGGCTGTGACAACCTGACCCTGCCTCTCAGATCCCGTATTCCGCAGAACAAAAAAGCGCCTTCCACCGACCTGCTGGGCTCGCTGTGTCAGGCGCCCAGCATCCGACGCCCAATTATCTGCGAACTGAAGAAGTTCGACGTGACAGCGCCGGAGGGTGCCGCAGGTACGGTACATGTCGGGGTCCAGTTGCCCATTGGGCCGTGTTGGAGGGTGCCGCAGGTACGGTACATGTCGCGGTCCGCCGTATGACGTAACAGGTGGTCTGTCATTTCTCACCAGTTAGTGGAAAATGTAAATTTAATTTTAGCGGACGGATTTCACGCGATTTTACTATTCCTTTATTTGCTTATTCTATTATTCTTATTTTATTAAATAGGTAATTCCTAACTTAAGTCCTGTCCCTGGCAGGTTTGTAAAACACCATGTTCTCTGACATAAGGCACCTGGCGGTGGCGACAGCATGGAGCTTCTTTTTCTTCATGTCGCATTCACTCATTTTTATGATCTGGCCTTTCTATGCCTAAATACGGAGTTCTTGTTCCTTCTGTACAGTGACACGTAGGTTTACGGTGTCGGGATCTGGATGTCTGTGGGTGTGGGGAGTGGCATTCATTGTGTGCTATTGTCTACTTGGATTTTGTTACGTAGGTTTCACCCCTCTGAAATAATTTCCTGGGTGCGTACCGAGACGCGAGTGCGCATGGGTGTGACGTTGCGATATCCACTGTCCAGGCGGGCCGGTCAAGTCGGTGTTTTGCGAGGCTGTCATGTCGGCGCCTCCGGCTCTGGTGGAGCAGCTGTTCCCGACCCAGCCGGCACACTAGCAGACGGTACCTCCGCCGTCCCCAGCCAGCAGATGACGTCTCGCCGCCTTTCCCAGCTGGAATATGACGGGGCACGAACATAGAGCACTACGCTGCCGTCCAAATCGGCAGATGATGCCGCCTCCGCCTGAAAAGGCCTAACTCGCTAATCGCAAGCCGAATGCTTTTCTCCCCGAGAGAACCTTTATGGAGTGGAGTACTGACTATGCATGTGATTATGAGCGAAATGGCGAATTGGAGCCTCTGGCCCGTTCTTCACGTGCTGATTTGTGATAGGTCAAATGTGGCTACATTTGCATGCGCTGGTTTGAATGTTTTATTGTATATTAGTATTACTGTTTTACGGTGAGAGGATTCGCCAACAAAGCTGTATGTACGAAACCATGGATGCGGGCACATTAAGATGTGCTGAACTTTTCTTGGTACTTGTAGCCACTGACCATAATTGGAATATGCCGAAATGAAACGTTCCTGTAACTTAATATATTTGGATTGCCTTTCATCATGAACTCTCAACTTTTGGTCCTCGTCTTTCCGGGCATATAGTTTCACGAAGCTCGCGGGCTGTTATTAGGAGGCGTCGTTTGGAAGCGAGGCTCGCTGAAGTTTTTGTTTTACACATAATGCCACGTACATGTTGTGTGGCGCAGTTTAAGGTGTCGCGTATAGCTCCTCGGATCAGCAGTCTTGTCGCTTGAAATTGAAGTTTGATTTGTTTTTTTTTTTGCGTCGGAAGTAATGCCGGTTGTAGTTTTGTAGCAGCTTTGCTCTTAGCATTTATGTCGTGCTACCGTTCTAGAGGCAAGAGAGCTACTAGTTTCACAAAGGATATTAACGATACAAGATGACACTAGAGGCAAGTGTACCGGGAGTATGAACGCAGCTTTGGTGTGCCCGTGACGCAGACACGTGATCAGTATCATACCGTTATTGGTAGAGCACTTGTGGACCAACGGCAACTGTCCCATCTCGGCGACACCTGTAAAAAAAACATTCCGGGTTACAATATAGGTCACGAACGTAGCGAGGTGTGGCGCATTGCATGGGCGCCAGAAATGCTGTCTGGAGTATCTTTTGTTGGGGCGATAATGCGTTCACTAAGGATGATATTTTGATGCCAGTTACCAAAAACCAGGTATCAAAAGTAAGTTTAATTAAGTGTTCTGGGTGAGGAAAGAAGGACCTAAAACGCCTAAAAAAGCAGTGAATGCGGTTCCAAAAGAAGGACGATCGGGTAGGAATCGGATGCAGTCATCCGGATGAACCTCCCCACGCATATACACGGGCAAGACTCGCTGGGTCCGTACTCTGATTGGCATGGAAGAAAACTGCAAAATACCACCTTTGCTGAATGAAACTCATCAACTGAGCTGTTCGTATGTGCGCTTCGAGGTAAAGAACTTACGCTGTCTTACTTGCGTTTCTTCGAGAAGCCAAACACTTGCACACCAATCACCCTAAACCTACCAAGCGCATGCTCCGCTGTCGTTTGCAGGTTTTAAATCGAATATCGCAACGACACATTTCGTCACGCCGATACAATGGTTGGTTGGTTATTGGAGTTTAGGTTGGTTGGTTGGTTATTGGTTTTTACGACACATCGACCGTTGAGTCATATAGCGTCGCCAATCTCTCACGCCGATTGGTCGCGGGTGAAGAGTAGCGACAGGTGAGATTCGAACCCACAATGTTTCGATTGCGAGACGAGCATCTTACCCCTAGACCACTCGTCCCCTATTATTGGAGTTTAGGGGCGCATCGACTGCGTCGGTTATGCAGCGCCCATCACGCCAATACAGGTGACAGTTGTAATTTGATATATGTCGCGCCTGCTCTTAATGCGTACACAACCACACTCTTGAGAATGCGAGCAGGAGCCACACACTGGTCCACAGGTACATCGAATGCATATATTAAAACACTTCCGCAAAACCTGCGTTCACTGTTGCCGTAAAACACACCACTGGCGCACCGCACACTCGATGTGTGCACTGCACGTCACTCGCGCTGCAACCGTTCAGTACATCACAGGTTAGCGTCAGTCGCTGTCTGAGTTGAGCTGGTTGTTCCGTCGTCTCCTCTTGGCCGGCTTCTTGATGACTTCCTCGTCCTGCAACACAGGGCAGACAGTCATTCGAGTGCAGATGCTGGGCGGCCGTGTCGATCGGCAACCTCGGTCTGAAGGACACCACCAGTGATGCAGAACAAACGCCTAGCAAAGCCAGACGACCGACACGCAAGCCAACGAAAGGGGACGGCAATCCAGGCGATGCAATCTCGATGCCGCAGAATAGACGTAACGCTGCGGCGGAGATACTCGTGTGTCAATCGTAAGGAGAACAAGAACAGTGCCCACGCAATAATTTCGCGTAATTACGGTGCTCGAAAACATGAACTTCGACCGCGGAAAACCGATTAGCTGGATCACTCATGCCACGAGGCGGCGATTTTCTACCGCACAGTCGCCATCGGCGTCGCCCGAGGCAGAACAAGGCAGCAGAGGTACTCAATGGCGGATCAGCCGGCCAACACCTCGCGATAGCAACGCACCCTTGTCGATGGACGAACAACCAGCCGGGGGGGGGATAGTTGCCCGTCGCAGTCATCGCCAGCTAATACACGCACGATGGGAAACACCGAAACATCCAGAAACACGCGTCGTCACCATAAGCCGATGGGCTCTAACAATCAAAGTATCACCCGGCCGGGATACTTGTTCCGTTTACTATCCGAACAACCACCTGCGCTCAGGATGATATACCTTCCCCTCACGAAAAGAATGCTCCTGAGACATGTGCCGCTGTCTCAGTCCATCGCCAGCGCGAGCGATCACCAAATGGCAACAGGTCGATAGACACCCTGTGTCTGCGACGAAAAACGGTACACCCAGCTGCGGGCGAGCTCTCCGAACACCACCAACAGGACACCATAATCCAATGAGAACACCGCGGCAACGTCGCCACCGCACAGCCACCACTGACCTCAGTCGAGACGTCAGAGTCAGTCTCCGTCTTCTGTATGTTCTTGGTGGTGGCGCGGCCGCGAGCCGCCGCCTTGCGGCCGCGCCGCGTGCGCGCTTCCTCTTCCACTTCGATCAGCGCGAACAGATCGGCGAACCGCTTGCGCTGTGCCTCGTTTGAGCCGCTCTGTGCCACACTCAGTGCCGTCTGCACCTCGTCTATGCTCCAGAATGAGGCGGTGCGCAGCACGGCGCGCATCTGGTCCAGGTGACCCAGGATCTGCTCGGTGGTTGGCAAGTTGGCGCGAGGCGAGTTCCGCCGCCGCTTGCTCGGCGTCAGACTGGTGCGGTTGATGAGGTTGGCTATCAGCTGCGCCGTCTGCTCCTCGTATTCGGTGGACCAGTACTTCAGCACGGACGCCACGAACACGTCGTGTGGCTGTTCAGCTGTCCGCTGCAGCAGCGGCCGCACCAGCTCCATACATGGCCTGGCACAGACAGCGGGGTCACAACAGCTCCATACACGGCCTGGGTCGGACAGCGGGGTCACAACAGCTCCATACACAAACTGGGACGGACAGCGGAGTCACAACAGCTCCATACACGGACTGAGACGGACAGCGGGGTCACAACTCCATACACGGACTTGGAAATTTCAAGCACGTGCGACCCATAGTCGAACCTACACACGAAGGCACTCGACAAAAGGACAAAAGACGACAGACAGACAGACAAAGTTTTTTTTACTCAAATAGTATAGAGACAAGCGCCTTCGGCACTTGCTCCACTGCGTTAAGACAAAACAATTGATGTTGATTTAATGTGAATCGGTCACATGGTTCGTCCGCTATGCCAATTTTAGTGGAATTCTTTCCCTGCTCCCGAATATTTTATTTAAATAATCTCTCCGGCGGAGGTGTCGCCGCCGAGAAAGCGCGCGCCGGCATCCTTTTTTCGACGGCTGGCAAAATTCGTGGGAATCTATGGTCATATTATATTGGCTCACATTGTGAACCGAAAATTGACCACGAATAATTACTTAATTCGACAGTGGCGTGGGGACAGTGTAAAGCGGAGTCTTTTTTACGGACCGAAACACGTGCAGCCTGTGTGTCGATGACGGCGTGCGCACACACTGCAGCCCATGATAGACAATGGGAAGAGGGTAGCCGGTACATCCACCCAGGTGGTGTATGTGACGGCAAGTCGCCAAGTTGAGCCGTTTCCGAGAACCAGACCCAATCGTGAAAAACGCTGAAAAACGTCACTTCCGCTTTTCACACCGCCCTCCGTGCGCGTGACGCGTGACCCGAAAACGGTTGCCATGGCGATGTTGGCAATTGTCGTGGCAACACGAAGGTGTTGGTTTGGTGTCGATCGGTCCAGTGGTTGTCGAGATATGGCGCTCTGAATCGGGTCGATCGGGAGCGCTAAAATTGGTGAAAAATCCCAATTTTACATGCTATTCCTATGGGCGGCCGATGACCCGTCCTCCTATGGGCGGCCGAGGACCCCGTGACGGTCACGCGCAGCACGTTGACCCGATTATGACGAAATTTTGTCCCGTGGATAGCCAATATTTGGGGCTTTCGCGTGATGTTAGCCATATATCCGTAGCTTTGCTGTGAGCCGTGCCAGGCGCCAATATGCTCACGTCTCGTCCGCCGGATGCAATTTCCCAAATCACATGTTAAACCAATGAGGGGTAGTGTCAATTTTGAGCACGTGCCACATGCCCGGCATACATCCCACGACAATGAAACTCGGCACAGCACATCATACATCGATTGTTTGTCGGCTGTCACAATTTCAAGCACGTGCGACCAATAGTCGAACCTACACACGATAGCAATCCACAAAAAGACAAAAGGACAAAAGACGACAGACGGACAGACAAAGTTTTTAACTCAAATAGTATAGTACAAGCGCCTTCGGCCCTTGCTCCGCTGCGGTTAAAAATTTGGGCGTTGGTTTCATGTGAATCGGCCTAGTGGTTCGGCCGCTATGCCAATTTTAGTGGAATTAATTAACCTAACCTAACCTAACATAACATAACATAACATAACATAACATAACATAACCTAACCTAACCTATCCTAACCTAACCTACACGACGGATCCGTCGCAGATGCGACAGACGTCCCGCGTTTGTGACAGACACGGCGCAGACGCGACAGAGGCGGCGTAGGGAAATTCATTTCCCTGCTCCAGAATATTTCATTTAAAAAGAAATCTGTCCGGCGGAGATGTCGCCGCCGCGAAATCGCGCGCCGTCTCCGCTTTGGTAAGACAAATTCCGGTCTTATGGTACGGTCGCTATGCCAATTTTGGTGTAACATTGGTTATATTCTCATCATTCATTCATATATCAAGCGCAGTCCCGCTCGCTTCGCTGAGCGAAAGAATGCAATATTTTATGCTACAAAGTGTTGTTGGTTTCAAGTCGATCGGTCCATTAGTTCGGCCGCTATTCCGGTTTAAATCGAGCCACGCGTCACACGCGGAGCAGACGCGTCAGACGCGACGGACCCGCCGCAGACGCGACAGACGCGGCGTAGACGCGACAAACGCGGCGCAGATTAGACTGACGCGGTGCGAACGCGACAGACGCGATGGATCTGTCGCAGATGCGACAGATGTGGCACAGACGCGACAGACACGACGCAGACGCGACAGACACGGCGCAGACGCGATAGACACGGCGCAGACTCGTCACATGCGACGGGGACGTGACTGCTGTGGCGCAGACACGGCGCAGATGCGACATACGCGGCGAACGCGACGCAGATGAGACAGACCCGGCGCCAGCGCAAAAGGTGCGACCGACTCGGCGCAGATGCGACAGATGTCCCGCGGTTGCGACAGACACGGCGCAGACGCGACAGACGCGGTGAAGATGCGACAGACGCGGCACAGACGCTACATGCGCCGTGCAGACGCGATAAACGCGGCGCCGATAAGACAGATGCGGCGCAGACGCGACAGACGCGACGGAACCGTCGCAGATGCGACAAGTGTGCGACAGACGTCCCGCGGTTGCGACAGACACGGCACAGACGCGACAGACTCGGCGTAGACGCGACAAACGCGGCGCAGATCAGACTGACGCGGCGCGAACGCGGCAGACGCTATGGTTCTGGCGCAGATGCGACAGACACGGCGCAGACGCGACAGACACGGCGCAGACTTGTCACATGCGACGGGGACGTGACTGTTGCGGCGCAGACGCGACATACGCGGCTCAGACGCGACGAACGCGACACAGATGAGACAGACTCGGCGCAAGCGCAAAAGGTGCGACGGACGCGGCAGGCGCGTCGCACACGCGACATACGCGGCGCGGACACGACAGACGCGGCGTAGACGTGACATGATGGGCGCAGACGCGACGAACGTGGCGCAGATAAGACAGACACGACGTGCAACTCTAATGGTTCGGCGGCTATGCCCATTTTAGTGGAATTAATTTCCCTGTTCCCGCGAATATATATCTTTACAGAGTCTCTCCCGCGGAGGTGTAGCCGCCGATAACGCGCGTGCCGCCATTGTTGTCTTGACGGCTGGAGAAAGAAATTGGATGGGAAATGGCGTGGGAAGAAATTCGATCAGAATGGCTCCCAGCTTGAAGCGCAAATCGCCGGCGAAAAATGTCGCCCGGTAATGGTTGCGGGCTTCGACGATTGCTACCAAACTACTTGCGATGTGGAATATCCGAAGGAACCCTGGGCATCACAAAGCTTGGGGCTATCTGCGCATGCAACTTTCGTCACGAAATGTCATCGGACAGTGGTGTGGGGACAGTGTAGAGCGGACGTTTTTTTCACGGACCGAAACACGTGCAGCCCGTGTCACGATGACGGCGCGCGCACACACTGCAGCCAACGATAGTCTATGGGAAAATGGTAGCCGGTACATCCGCCCAGGTGATGCAAGTGACGGCAAGTCGCCAAGTTGAGCCGTTTCCGAGAACCAGACCCAATCGTGAAAAACGCTGAAAAACGTCACTTCCGCTTTTCACACCCCCTCGCGTGCGCGTGAGGGGTAACCCGTTAATAGCTGCCGTGGCGATGTTGGCAATTGCCGTGGCTACACTATGGTGTTTGTTTGGTGTCGATCGGTCCATTGGTTGTCGAGATATGGCGGTGTGAATCGGGTCGATTGGGAGCGTGAAAATTGGTGAAAAAATCCCGGTTTTACGTGCTATTCCTATGGGCGGCCGACGACCCGTCCGCTCAGGACCCCCGTGACGCTCACGCGCAGCACGTTGACGCGATCGTGACGAAATTTCATCCCGGTGATAGCCAACATCTGGGGCTTTCGCGTGATGTCGGCCATATTTCTGTGGCTCTGCTGTGAGCCATGCCAGGCGCCAATATGTTTCGCCGCATGCAATTTCCCAAATCCCACGTTAAGCCAATGACGGGGTAGTGCCAACTTTGCGCACGTGCCACGTGCCAGACATACAACCCACGACAACGAAACTCGGCACAGCACGTCACACGTCGATTGTCTGTTGCGTGTGAAAATTGCAAGCACGTGCGGCAAATACTCGAAACTACACACGATGTCAACACACAAAAGGACAAAAGACGACAGACAGACATCCAGACAAACAAAGTTTTTTTTTACTGAAATAATATAGTAGACAAGCGCCTTCGGCACTTGCTCCGCTGCGTTAAGACAACAAATTTGATGTTGGTTTCATGTGAATCGGTCACATGGTTCGGCGGCTATGTCCATTTGAACGTAACGTTCATTCATTTGGTGACATCAGAATGTCCACAGCTCGCAGTGTCCACAAATTCATAATGTCCACGCTCGTAGTGTCCACAGGTCACAATGTCCACATGTTCATAACTTCCACAGCTCACAATATCCACATGTCCACAGCTCGTAATGTCCACAGGTCATAACGTCCACAGCTCAGTGTCCACAGCTCGTAAGTACCACAAGCTCACAACGTCCAGAAGTTCATAATGTCCACGAATTCATAATATCAACGCGTTCGTAATGTCCACAGGTCATAGTGTCCATAGCTCATAATGTCCACTGGTTCATAATGTCCACGAGCTCGTAACGTCCACACGCTCATTGCGTTCACAGTTCATAATGTCCACAGTTCATATTATCCACAGCTCACAACTTCCACAGCTCGTAATGTCCACAGGTCACAATACCCACAAGTTCATAATATCGACAGTTCATAATGTCCACAGGTCACAATGTCCACACCGTGTCCGCGAAAATATGATCCGTGAAATCATGTTCGACCTTATCGTACTGGCGTTGCAAACCGGCAAACTTAGAGACCTCTAGTTCAACTCTAGTCAACAGATGGCAGGTCGATGAGTTCGTGCAAAATGCGGCAGGCCGAGGAATTCATACCAGATATGTGTCGTGTGATCCAAATTGGATATTTTTGTACCTATGGTTTTGAGCCTGACATGTTTAGTCATTATCGATGGATCATAGATCGACCGACTATTGTGACTAACTTCTTAAATAAAATGTGATCGAGTGTAGACCCATTGGTAGCTTTCCGATTCTCCTTCATATTGGTTGGGCGATCAAGGAGTCGACCCGCTAACTTTTTGTTTCTAAACCGAATGGCATGAAATCTATTGGGCATTATTGACGTCTGGGGACCTGTTCACGCTGAAAGATTCAGGATAATATCTCTTATGGAATGTAAGTTGCGAAATGGTTATTACGAACATCTACGGGAATCCACAAGCGTTTACGGGCAATGACGCATGTGCCAGGGCCATTGCCAAAGTCTGCTGCACCTTTGAACGTTTGCAGTCCTTTATGTACGTCCACGGGCCCTAACGAACGTCTACACCAATACAACTAAATGTTAGCACAAAAATGAGTGAACAAACATAGTAAAATGCATAATTAACCAAATGCTTCGTAAACATCCCCACTCCTATAGCTCGGATGTATAGTTTTTCGAAGACAAATATATCAATATCTCTCTTTAACGAGTCAAAATACCGACCACGATCACAACCGAAGAATAACAGACACATAGGTAAGCACGTCATACGCGATTACTGCCCAAATTTTCGTGCGCCTTTGGAGTGGACAAAACTAATCTTCCGATGCAGAAATATTGGTGAGCAATATTTTAACAGCGGTTCCTCTTCTGACGCCACAAACACAAAATTCACAAAAGTTGAAACACGCCTTTTGCGCGGTAAAATATATGAAGCCTCCTGAGACCCAATACCACGTTGGTTGGAAATTAAGGATAGGTTAGCGGTCAGGTAGTTCGAATAGAAGGGCGAAGGGATAAAATGATAAATGCCTATTTTAGGTAGATTCGGCTAGATTAGAAACGGTTATGCAACATTTACCGGAAAGGTGTACTAGGATACTTTTGCGGTTCTGTTAGATCTTCCACAAAATGTTGTCACTCCCCCAGACACAAATTACATGTTGAGGTCATCCTGTGCTACTGACCTAGTGTCCCACTGACACTGGAAGTGATATTTAGCGCCGAAAGGCCATCATAGATCACTGGCCTAAGCTCACTCTGAGATCAGCCATTCATATGTTGCACATTAGCAACGTCTTGCAACGATCTCATCGTTAACCTAGTTGTATGGGTGCCGGAAAAGAACCGGCGCGTTTGACTGGTGCCGGCATCGGTATCGAATTTCGGACAATTTCGGTCAACATTTCCTGGTAGCGGCAAAGTACCAACATTGTCAGCCCGGCCACCACTCCGATGCAGCGGGCACTATTTCGGTACCGGTTGCCGCAACTGTTGTACTAAAATTTTACATTACCTTTGTGAATGTGGTTGGCATTGAGATACGCCAGGTATATAACATTATCATATATTAATAGTATTATAACATTATTATAATATTTCCGGGATATTATATACGCCGTCATAGCCGCCGGTGCATACCCAGAGATAGGTATAGGAACATTGGCTAAGGCATAGGCAGGGGGACCGTGGGCGCCATGGACCCCCCCCCCCAACACTTTTCGTGAAAGCTTAACATTAACCCCATGGCGGTGCATCTAAGAATCGAACCCAAAAGGCCGAGTTGTAAACAGCGAAGCAGGGTTCCTGATGTTGGATAATTCCCCTGTCATTGACAGAACTCACGTGCCGGACCCCCACCGTCCACGCAACGGTGTCGCAAAGATAATCAAGCCCAAACAACATTTAATAATAATCAGAACGTGTTAATTAACGACGTTTTCAACTGCAATGATTATTTAGCGTAGGCATCTCTCACGCCGTGCCCGCTAGGGGATAGGTCCTGCAGTTGGTAGCGGGATTCGAACCCACACCATATGGGGAACGGCCGTAAACAAAACAACAGTTGATGCATGTGCGCAAACGTGTAGACAACATTCCGTGCTAAATACAGGCTCACAAGCGTTGCTGGCAGCTGGCCCGGGTTTCCCCCATGTAATTATATGACCCATTGACCCATCACCCATGAGAAGCGACACAATTACCGTTTTCTTAAAACTCGACTTTGCGCGTATCCCCTAACCACATTCCATTCTCACGTTCCGAGCACGCTGGACACACCTGACGACACTCCGTTGACCTCAGTCTTTTACTGGGGCTGCATATACTACATCTAGCTTGCCCGCCACTTGCAGCATTTTGCTGGCTGGAGTAAGTTCATGATGAACCTCATATAGCAAACAAGCCACTCGCCAATGCAAGTCATCGTTTCTCGCGTGACCGCTAACTTATCCTAGCAGATGACTGAGTTGGGAGAGAAACTGAGAGGCACTGGCAGGCTTTCCGTAAGTGGCGACATGCTGTGTTTTTTTTACCTTGCTTGCGTAGGACACGCTGGGATGGGTATCCGCATATATTTCTCTCGCCTGCTGAAAATATATATATTTCTTGAGCATTTCAAGGTTAGTATTTCCCTTTCCTTCACATTTACTGGACAGGCCCTGTCAAAGGCCGTGTGCGGTACCTGTCCCTGGCCGCAATTGACGTACCACACGCTTTCAGCTTCACATTTTTCGCTTGTGTGTTCTACCGTGCCACACCTACCACAGGACGGGCGACCACGGCAGTACTGAGTAGTATGGCCGTATCTCTGGCACCGGAAACACCGCATGGGGTTTGGAATAAAAACACGCACCTTCACCTTGACATAGCCTACGTGTATTGCCGAGGGGAGGTCTGTAGAATTAAAAGTCAAAACAATGTTCGTCGCCTATAGTTCATTTCCTCTCCTCACCTTGATCCTACGCGCTTCAATGACACCGAATTCCGCCAGGCCGTCGACAATGTCAGAGTCCGATACGTTCCTCAAATCGAAACAGCCTATCACACCCTTGGAGTGATTCTTTGTCTTATGTGGCTGAATTAAAATAGGTATAGTGACATCCCTCATCCTGCCCTGGTCTCTCACATAGTAAGTAAATTCTGTTGCCTCTAGGGTTTTCTTGGCGTCATCAACGCTCCGAAATTCCACCTCGATTCCTCCATCTCGTAGTTTTTCGCATCTGGCGACGTCTCCAAATCTGTCACACCCACGCTTCCGCTCAAAGGGCGAAAGAGCAGACAAACTTCTTCCAGGGTCACTCGATTTCAGTATTAGTATTCGCGGCGATGTCAACCGAGGTTCCGAACTCATACTCAGATCTACATTCCCGCTATGGGAAGCAGTGGTAGTCACAACGCGACGGGGAGAGAGATGTGCAGGGCGATATGCCTCTGCAGGTGTTGGGTTAGTAGTCTGGTCCCTACGAGAGGGACCAGGAGAGTTTTTTGTGTTTCATGTTGCCATGGAAGTGTGATTTGTTTCGGCTCCTCGGGCGCCCCACCACACAGGGGCCCAACAGGGGGGACGCCTGGGCCCCGCGGACGGGAGGACGCCAGGCGCCCGAGGAGTTATACGGGGCAGGCGGCGCCTTCGCCCGGCCGGGAGAGAGAGACTCACCACCCCGGCCGGAATCCAGCGCCGCCCACCCCTTGACCCCAGCCGGCCGGGCCGGCAGACACTGGAACGAATCCCAGGTCCCCGGCCCGTGGCGACCGGTCACTTGACCCGTATGGGGCCCTACGGGCCCGCCCGCCCCTCCGGGATATTAGGACCAAAGAGGCGTGTTGGTCCCCCGTCACAGCTAGCACCGTGCGACGGAGGACCTCAGCCTCCAGGACTCCGTCAACCCCGGGGGGCGGGCCGAGTGGGCGCGGCTACCCCGATAAAACTGAGCTGGTGGGCAGGACCAGGGAAGTTGTCCTACCTGCTCATGATAGGGAGAGTTGATGTTGCAGGGCCAGGTGAAGGACATGGATGTTGAGATGAGATGGGCATCGGAATGGGAGCGTATGGATGGAAGGACGAGCGAGGCTGTGGTAACCCGAGAGAGCGCCACTTCTCTAGCCAGCCGAGCAACGAGGCTGACCCCACTGCGGGGATCATTATCCCAAACAGAGGAACGCTCAAGACGCTACCTTGTGGTACCCCATTGAACCGTGGGTATCGATCTGAGAGCTGGTTTCCCACTCGAACGAAAAAGGACCGATCAGCTAAAAAGTTTTGCAAGAATGTGCCCATGTGACCACGTATGCCGTGCTTAAAAACCTTCAAAAGAATGCCTTGGCGCCAGGCAGTATCATACGCGCCCTCAATGTCGAAGAAGACAGACAGCACCCATGTGTCGCTTCCTCTTCATCGCAGTTCGTATGGCTGTGTGCAGGGACACAATGTGATCGACTGTACAGCGGCTTTGCCTAAAACCGCACTGGGCGTTTGTAAAGATGTTTGAGGATTCTAAGAGCCACATAAAGCGTACATGAACCATCCTCTCCACCAGCTTGCATATTGATGATGTGAGCGCAACGGGCCGATAATGCAATGGATCAGATCCACTCTTACCAGGCTTCAGGATCGTTATCACTGTAGCTACTCTCCATGCAGGTGGAAATCCTCCATTTTCCCATAGCCGATTGAAAATTGATAGAAGTACCTGGAACGCGCTGTGAGGGAGGCGTTTCAGCATATCGTTATGCACGTTATCAGAACCCTCGGATACACTTCTCAGGCCGCCAATGGCGGAAATCAGCTCAGTTTCGGTGAACTCAGTTGTATGAGTGTCTCGGACGTTGAGAAATATATGGTGGACCGTTAATGGCGAAGTCGGTGACGCGCGAATTGTGGTTCCGAGTTTCCCTGTCGACTACGCTCTGATAGTGCGCGTCCGATCTCATTTGCGACTTCGGAGGGGTCAGAAATGATACAATTTCCTACATGCAAGGTAGGAAGTGGTGCGGACGAGAATTTCCCCGCGATCCTCCTAATACGTGTCCATACCTGGAAAACTGGAGTTCGATAGGTTAGCGTGTTTAAAAATGATTGCAGATATGCTCGTTTGGCCTACAGACATGTCCGACGGGAGACAGCTCTGGCTCGGATAAACGCTATACGGTTCCCTGTGGTGCAGTTACGGTTAAATACTCTAAAGGCTCGCTTGAGAGCACGGATAACCCTCCCGCACTCGTCGGTCCACCACGGGACTGGGGCACGTCGAGGGGTAGTAGAATTTCTAGGGATGCACTCAGCAGCACAGTCGATTACCTTAAAGGTAAAATCTTCCATGGATACGGGCAGCCTCTGGGGGCTGGAAGAAAAGGCCGCCTCCAGTTTATTTTCAAACTCACACCACTTAGCCTTTTAAAATTCCATCGCCTTGGTCTTGGCCCAAGAACTACACCATCTTGATAGGCCAACCATACTGGAAAATGGTCACTGCCTAATGGGTCGTCGGCTACCGGCCAAGTAAAAGATTGGGCCAACTGGGGGCTGCACAGACTTAGGTCTAAAACAGACTTATTTCCGGATGGAAGAGCAATATGTGTCGGAGGTCCTGTGTATAAAAGGCAGAGAGCTTCATCGTGAATGAAAGATTCTAAAATGCGGCCACGTGAGTTCGTGGCGAGACATCCCCATACGGTGTGATGCGAATTAAAATATCCCAACAGTAAAACTGGGGGAGGGAGTTCCAGCATTAAGAGACGGAGATCTGTGGCAGGAAGAGCGCATCCAGGCGGCAAGTACACAGAACAAATTGTTATTGCTCGTTTGTTCATGCTTACACGGGCCGCAACAGCCTGAAGACTAGTTTGCAAACTTATTGCATGTGCAGGTAAGCTGTGGTGAACAGCAATGAGGACGCCACCGCAAGCCAGTGTCAGACACGACGTCTTTTCGGAAAACAGAGTACCATTTGATGGTACAACGAGCGTATGGTGCTAACTTCGTCTCTTGGAGGCAGATTGCAGCTGGGATGTAATTTCTGATGACAGGCTGGAGGTCCAGCAGTCCAGTTTGAAGCCCTCTACAATTCCACTGTAAAATGCCATGTAAAGGGGCATTAAAATTGTAGTTTAAAAGGGGATAAAATAAATGATGCTAAAATGATTCAACACCAGGTATAAGCTAACATTGCTCTGCTCCCGATTTCACAGCCGGAGATGTCTGACTTCGTGAGCGCGACCGTGTACTGCCAAATTCGGTTGGCGACATCGCCCCGGGCAGGGCCCGCTTCGTAGTTCGGCTTGGGGTCGGGGGGGATATTGGGGCGTGTCCGGCTCGGCGTGGAGGGGCTTCAGGCGGTCCCATCACGCTCGAGGGTGAAGGCGGAGACGTCGCTGCTGGGCATTGGCCCTCGGGCACCGGGCCCGGAGAGACTGACACACGTCGGGATATACGTCCCCGGGCTCCCAAGTCCGGGGCTCCGGGTTGTGCCTCAACCCCAGATGCTCTGGTAGTCAGTACAACCGCCGGGGGCTGTCTGGACGTCTGTGCGAGCGAACGGGTGGTGGATTGGGATGTTGAGGTAGGGTAGGAGGATTTGGAAGATGTGTTGGAGGTAGGGTGTATAGAGGTAGGTGGCAAGGATTTGGGCACAGGGGGTAGTGCTGATGGACGTGTGGATATGGAGTTGGAGGGGGATGTGAGGCGTGAGTGGTCTGGGGAGTGTTGGGCGTTGGTGGATTGGAGGGTTTGAGACGTGGGTGACGAGGGGGGAGCCGGGGACTTGCTGGGGCGGTTTCTTCACTGTACCTCACGTTGGGGGTTTTTTTTTTTTTTTTTTTTTTTTTCTTCGGCGGCAAGGGGGACACCAAAAAAAAAGGAAGAGTTTTTTGTTTGGGGTTTTTTTTTTGGGTGTTTTTTTGTGTTTTTTTGGGGGGTTTTTAAGGGTTCCTTTTTTGTTTTTTTTTTTTTTTGGGGGTTTTTTTTTTTCGCTTCTTGGTAAAAATTTTTTGGGTGAGTTCTTTCATGGAGTTGGTTGGTTGGTTATTTGGGTTTAGAGGCGCATCGACTGCGTTGGTCATACAGCGCCCATAACAATATTAGATGAACAGCTTGAGAGGATTGGTTCCGACAGTAACAGTAACACACGAGCCTTCACAATAAAAGGAGGTCATTTCATGCGTCACGTGAGGCAGCTTCTAGTGTGTATGTCAGTGGGGGGTGTAAATTGCTCTGAAGTCGACATCAGAGATAAAGCGAAAAAGTTGTCCTGAAGTTACAATGGGCGATTGGTCACCCAGGAGATCGCGGAGTGACAGCGTCTGCATTCCTCCAAAATACGTCTTGGATCATTGGCAAGCAGGGGGCATGAAATCAGAACGTAACGCACTGACAGCGGTGCATGACATCGAAGACAGCTTGGCCTGTCCTCCCCACAAAGCAGATGGTGGTGTGTTGGGTGGATGTGCCCCAGCCGAAGGCGGCAGAGTACAACCTCGTCTCGCCTCGTCCTACGGTAGGACGAAGGCCACTCTCCAAGACATGGCTTGATTGCTCGTAATTTGTTGTCCTGCAACGTATCCCAGTTAAACTGCCATTTTAAAAAAAAACAAAGGTCACGATAGAGCGGTAATATTCTCTCGCTTGGAGAGGCATAGATCGTAGGTATGGGGCTTGGGCATGCTCGCTTCGCAGCAGCATCTGCTTCCTCGTTCCCCACGATGCCGACATGGCTCGGGATCCAACAGAAGACAGCAGCCTTTCCGGCTTGAGCCAGCAGTCTAAGACGTCGTAAAACATCTTGTACAATGGGGCCAGGTGGGTAAACTGTCTTAGCGCCCAGAGACTGCTAAGGGAATCGGTAAAAATGACATGCGAGGCCTCCCGCCACACTTCGATAACACTGAGGGCCTTCGTGATGGCAACCAGCTCGGATGTGTAGACCGTCGCATCTGGTGGTAGGGAAAAAGATCTTGACAGAGACCCCGAAACAAATGCACTGCCCACACCAGCGTCAGTCTTAGATCCGTCTGTATATATCGGGACGTATCCCTCGAATGAGGCTATATGTTCTAGGGCACGTGACAGACGGTCTAGTTGTGTAGCATCCTCCTTCCTTACCGAAGAAAGCGACATGTCTATTACCGGAGCGGTCACTTGCCATGGCGGCGTCTGCGTAAAATTGGACTGCATGATTCCCTTCAGTCGAATTCCACTGTCCTCAAA
The DNA here is from genome assembly GCA_034440615.1 of Ashinkailepas kermadecensis. Taxonomy (NCBI): domain Eukaryota; kingdom Metazoa; phylum Arthropoda; class Thecostraca; family Neolepadidae; genus Ashinkailepas; species Ashinkailepas kermadecensis. The sequence continues at coordinate 270,896 of JAOTOM010005125.1, read as the reverse complement.
GATCCTACGTATCCTAACGCAAAAGGGGGTGGAATGCATAGTACGTCCTCGATAGAATGATGAGATTAGGCGACGAGAGAAAACGTGCGCATATGTAGGATGGTCGGGGAATTGACGCAGCTTGCAAGCGTAGCGCATCCCGAGACATTTCACGTCGGAGCGAGAGTGGCGGTTCATGGGCTTCAGCCAGAAGGCTTACGGAAGGCGAAGTGCGAAAAGCGCCGGTCACAATGCGGAGGGACGAGTGGTGTACAGTGTCCAGTGTGCGTTTGCTTGTTGTACATGCACTGTCATATACACAAAACATGCATATTCCAGTTTTGCTCGGATGAGGGAACGATACAACAGCAGCATGGTTCTTCTGTCTCCTCCGTAGGACGTGCGTGCAACCATCTTCAGTAGGTTTAGCGATGTAAAGCACTTCTCCCGAAGTGCTTTAAAATGTTCCTTGTAAGTAAGACGGGTGTCAAAAATGACTCCTAAAAACCGGGCAGCGCGCTGGAAGGGAATGGGTTCCCCATACAGCTGGATAGTTGGGTCTGGACAGCTTCGACGACGCCGACAAAAATGCATCCCAACGTTCTTTTCAACCGAGAACCGAAACCCGTTCTCAGAGCCCCAGTTTTCCAAGTGGGTTACTGCTAGCTGCAATTGCCGGGCCATCGATGGTGCACTGGATGTGCAGCACCAAATTGCAACATCATCCACGAAAAGTGACCTGCCAATCTGTCGAGGAAACGACTCACATATATCATTAATCATGATGGCAAACAGTGCAACGCTTAGCACACTGCCCTGGGGTACCCCCTCCGTCTGCGGATATCTCTCCGACGGGTGGTTTCCAATACGTACACGGAAAACTCGTCTTGACAAAAAGTTCTGGAGGAAGAGTCCCATGGAGCCACGGATTCCATACCTGAATGCCTTCATGAGAATGCCGCGGAGCCAAGTGGTGTCATATGCTCCTTGAATATCAAAGAGCACTGCACCAACGTGACGATTTTGATGGAAGGCTGCTCGTACCACGGTGTCAAGAGTTAATAGATGGTCGACAGTACTGCGGTTTTTCCTAATACCACACTGTGCATTATTTAAAATGCCATATCGTTCCAGAAACCACGTCAGACGCACATTACCATCTTCTCCATCAGTTTGCAGAGTGATGATGTTAATGATATTGGTCGGTAGCTCGTCGGGTCTAGGCTATCCTTGCCGGGCTTTAAGATTGGGATCATACTAGCTTCACGCCAGGTTGTGGGAAAGTCGCTATTGACCCAGAGGAAGTTCAGGGTCTTCAGCATAGTAGTAAGTGCACGTGATGGAATATGCTTCAGCATGTCGTTATGTATTTGGTCGGGACCTTCAGAAACGCTTCGAAGGGTTCCAATGGCAGAAAGCAACTCATCCATGGTGAATGGTTCGTTATAGCGTAACATCTCAGGAGTGGAAAAGTTCAATGGCTCTTACAGTCTGCTTTGCGGCGTGCAAATACATCATTTCCACTGTTGCACCGACATCGACTAGACATTGTGCGGGCCATCTCATTGGCCACGTCGACCGGGTTGGTGACGTCACGACCGCCAACCCGTAGTGCTGACAGAGGGGGAGAGGTGAATTTGCCAGCGATTCGCTTGATTTTAGACCACACCTGTGAGACGGGTGTGGTGCGATTTAGCGTGCTAACGTAGTCCCTCCACGAGGTACGCTTTGCCTCTCGAATAGTTCGCCGTGCGAAGGCCCTAGCCTGCCCGAAGGCGATGAGGTGACCGTGCTACAAGACTTGTCAAAAGCTCTGAAGGCGCGGATCTTGCCCTGATTGCCTTACGACACTCCTCCGTCCACCACGGGACGGGTGTGCGACGAGGAGCGCCAGAAGTAAGAGGAATGGAATCAGTAGCGGTTTGGACCAGAACGTTCGTAAATTCCTCCATCGACACAGGTGCATCATCAGGCGATACGGAAAAAATCTCCTCCAGTTGTGTTTAATATTTTGACTAGTCAGCTTCCTAAAATGTCATCGGCGTGGTCGCGTCCCAAGTACAACACCATCTTGGTAGTTCAACCACAGTGGGAAATGGTCGCTGCCGAGGGGGTCATCGGCCACGGTCCAGTCAAAAAGTTGGGTGAGTTGTGGACTGCATAGACTTAGGTCCAACGCCGAAGTACGGCCGGAGGGCAGGGTAAAATGGGTCGGGGTTCCGATATTTAAAATGCATAACGATTCATCATGCATCAATGATTATAATAGCTATCCACGTGTATTAATGTCATCACATCCCCATGTCGTGTGGTGGGCGTTGAAATCGCCTAGCAGTAAGACCGATGGGGGAGCTCAGACATCAGGTGTAGAAGCTCACTGGATGGGAACCTAGAACCGGGCGGCAGATAAAGCGAGCAAATAGATATAACCCAATGGTTAAAATGCACTCTTGCTGCAACGGCCTGCAATTTGGCGTGGAGCACTAAGCTCCGCGCTGCGACGCTGTGGTGCACACCACCGTGTGCAATTGTGTCGGAGGGCGTATCTTTTCGAAAAACGGAGTAGCATTTGAGGTTGAACAAGTAGTCTGGTGTCAACTTCGTTTCCTGCAGACAGATGGCCGCCGGAGAGTGGCGATTTAAAAGCGCCTGCAGCTCTGCGATGCTAGTCCTCAACCCCCTACAGTTCCACTGTAAAATGAACCGTGGCTGATCCATTTAAAACGAGTTAGAGTAGGTATGTAGGGATATCACAGTTACTATCACATAACAATCGCACAGACCCAAGGGTCCATTGTAGAAACAGTGAGTGCATGGGTTGACAACGTGTATGTAGCGTGTAAAATATGTTGTGTGTATTTTAAAAAGGGAGGTAAAACAGGACAGTTCATGACGAACTTAACGGAGCCCACGAACTAGCCGGTGCATCAGAGGACACACCGGCACTCGGTCCAAGGGACTGGGTCCTAGGGCGGGAGCTCGGCGATCCTTGGTCCGGCGGAGAGCCAGACGTCGGCAGGCCTCGCTTCTGGGAGCCCAGTCGGGGTGGGGGTGGGGGTGGGGGAGGACCCATGCTGTAGGAAGCCGGTCCCTCCACTCGCCGTCGTGGCGACGGGGTGGCCGGCCTTGGGGTGGAGCCTTGTCAGCCGCTTGGCGGCTCATCGCTCGGGCCTTCTCCATATTGATGAGCCGCGCTCGCTTCGCTTCACGAGCTCGCCTTTCGGCTCCTTGATGAGTAAGTCTAGCCTCGGATATTTGAAAGGGTCGGTTTGTACTACGAGACGGCGATGGAGGTGCGGAAGTAGAGGTTGAGTGTGAGGGCGAGGTCTGACTCGGGGGAAGGGCGGAGGGTTCAGGGAGGGAGGAGGTGGAGAGGAGGGATTTGGAGGTGGTGGCGGTACATGGGGGAGGCGAGGGGGATTGGAGGAAGGACGTGTAGTGGGAGGCGGGGGATTCGTGGTGGATGGGCAGGGGCTGGGCTTGGGTGGAGGGGATCTAGCAGGTCTCTTTGACCGCTGGACCTGTGTCCCCTCCCCACCCCTAGATCTTGTTCGGGATGAGGCCTCGGACGGTTCGTCAGCGCCTTCACTGGTGGTGGGTGGGGCTATAGTTTCTTCGGCAACGCTTTGGGTGGGCCGCCCCTGCTTCACCGGAGACGCAAGAGGCACACCAAAGGCTCGAAGGAGGGCAGTCAATTGAAAGATGAGATCAGAGGCCTTTTCGGGCTGTATGTGTTCCGGAGGTGTCAGACTAAGGCCTGGTGTATATTTTAATTTCGAAGCGTAGGACGTTTTGGGATGAGATTGGTCGTATAAGTCTCTTGCTTCCCGAAAGGTTATTTTTGTGTGTGTGGTTGATTGCTATGATTTTTTTTTCTTTCAAGTAGGACGGGCAAGTTCGGGCAGAAGAAGTCTGGTGGCTTTGTTCTCTCCCACAGTTCACACACTGGGGGGTCGAGGAAGTACAATGCTCGAAAATATGGTCATTCAAGGCACACTTACGACACGCTGGGCGATTTCTACAGAATTGAGTCGTATGCCCATATCTCTGGCACCTAAAACAACGCATTGGGTTGGGGAGGAAGAGACGCACCTTCACACGCACGTACCCCACACGTATTTCTGATGGTATGTCTGTTCTGTTAAAAGTCAAAATTATGTTATTTGTCGGGACTGTGTCCGCACCTCTTCTCACCCTCATCCTTCTCGCTTCCGTGACTCCAAACTGGGACAATCCATCAACTATCTCGTCCTTCGGTACGCCGCTCAGGTCATAGCAGTTTATTATTCCTCGAGATGTTTTTTGTTTGATGGGGTTCTACTTTAATTCCAATACTCTCATCCACTCTCGTGTCACCTCTTCGCACACTGTACACAAACTCAGATACCCTCAAGGCAATCTCGCCTCCTTGGCCACCACAAACTCCACCTCCAAAGCACCATCCTTCAGCCTCTCACATCTAGCAATCTTCCCAAACCTGTCACATCCGTTTCGTCGTTGAAATGGAGATAGAGAGGCAAGACTCCTCGTTAGTCCTCTGAAAATGAGGACACGAGGTGTAGGGGGAACGTTAGCACCACTGTCTGTGTTACGGGAGCTCCCATCCGTCGCGGGTGGGGGGCTGGTCTGGCCCCTACGAGAGGGACCAGGGGCGTTTTTGGTTATTCTGGTTGCCATGTAGTGTATTTTGGTTTCTGCCTCGCGGACGTCCCACCACGCTGGGGCCCAACTGGGGGACGCCTGGGTCCCGGGAACGGGAGGACGCCAGACGTCCGCGAAGCTATACGGGGCGGGCGACGCCATCACCCGGCCGGGAGAGAGAGACTCACCACCCTGACCGGGATTCAGCGCCGCCCACCCCTTTACCCCAGTCGGCCGGGCCGGGAGACACTGGGAACAATCCCAGGTCCCCGGCCCGAGGCGACCGGCCACTTGACCAGTATGGGGCCCTACGGGCCCGCCCGCCCCTCCGGGATATCAGGACCAAAGAGGCGTGTTGGTACCCCGTCACAACTAGCACCGTGCGGCGCGGAACCTCAGCCTCCAGGACTCAGTCAACCCCGGGGGGCGGGCCGAGGGGGCGCGGCTACCCCGATAAAACTGAGCTGGTGGGCAGGACCGGGGAAGTTGTCCTACCTGCTCATGCTAGAGAGAGTTAGTGTTGCAGGGCCAGGTCGAGGACATGGATGTTGAGATGATATGGGCATTGTAATGGGAGCGTATGGATGGAAGGACGAGTGAGGCACTTAGTCTCACCCCTCACCGGTAAGATGGTCGCCGGGTCATTGGGGCACGCAATCCTCCCCACCACGGAAAGGTGGTGCCTCGGTGAATTGTTTATTTTTGAGGATGCCATGAAGTGTGATGTGTTCTGCTCCTCGGGCGCCCCACCGCATAGGGCCCTACTGGGGGGACGCCTGGGTCCCGCGGACGGGAGGACGCCAGGCGCCCGAGAAGCTATACGGGGCAGGCGGCGTCTTCGCCCGGCCGGGAGAGAGAGAGACTTACCGCGACGGCGGGGCCGGGATCCAGCGCCGCCCACCCCTTGACCCCTGCCGGCCAGGCCGGCAAGCACTGGCCCAGGGCCCAGGAGACGACATGTCGCTTGGCCCGTATGGGGCCCTACGGACCCGCCCGCCCCTCCGGGATATTGGGACCAAAGAGGCGTGTTGGTCCCCCGTCACAACTAGCACCGTGCGACGGGGGACCGCATCCTCCAGGACTCCGTCAACCCCGGGGGGCGGGCCGAGGGAGCGCGATTACCCCGATACAACTGAGCTGGAGGGCAGGACCAGGGAAGTTGTCCTGCCTGCTCATAGTAGGGATAGTTGGTGTTTCAGTGCCAGGTGAAGGACATGGATGTTGGGATGAGATGGGCATTGGAATGGGAGCGTATGGATGGAAGGACGAGTGAGGCTGCGGTAACCCGAGAGAGCGCCATTTCTCTAGTCAGCCGAGCAACGAGGCTGACCCCACTGCGGGAGCCCGGGTGACGATGACGGCGCGCGTGCACACTGCACCCCATGATAGTCTTTGGGAAAAGGGTAGCCGGTACATCCCCCAGGTGGTGAAGGTGACGTCAAGTCGCCAAGTTGAACCGTTTCCGAGAACCAGACCCAATCGTGAAAAACGTCACTTCCGTTTTTCACCCCCCCTCGTGTGCGCGTGAAGGGTGACCGGTAAACGGCTGCCGTGGCGATGTTGGCAATTGTCGTGGCAACACTAAGGTGTTTGTTTGGTGTCGATCGGTCCATTGGCTGTCGAGATGTGGCGGTGTGAAACGGGTCGATCGGGAGCGCTAAAATTGGTGAAAAAATCCAGGTTTTACATGCCATTCCTATGGGCGGACGACGACCCGTCCGCCCAGGACCCCCGTGACGCTCACGCGCAGCACGTTGACCCGATGGTGATGAAATTTCGTCCAGTGGATAGCCAACATTTGGGGCTTTCGCGTGATGTCAGCCATATTTCCGTAGCTTTGTTGTGAGCCGCGCCAGGCGCCAATATGCGCATGCAATTTTCCAAATCACACGTTAAGCCAATGACGGGGTAGTGCCAACTTTGAGCACGTGCCACGTGCCAGGCATACACCCCACGACAACGAAACTCGGTACAGCACGTCGCACATCGATTGTCTGTCGCGTGTGAAAATGTCAAGCACGTGCGACCCATAGTCTAACCTACACACGATGGCACTCGACAAAAGGACAAAAGACGACAGACAGACAAACTTTTTTACGCAAATAGTATAGTAGACAAGCGCCTTCGGCCTTTGCTCCGCTGCGGTAAACAAAAAAAATTGACGTTCGTTTCATGTGAATCGGCCTAATGGTTCGGCGGCTGTGCCAATTTTAGTGGAATTCATTTCCCTGTTCCCGAATATTTATATTTACAGAATCTGTCCCGCGGAGGTGTCGCCGCCGAGAAAGCGCGCGCCGCCATCGTTTTATCGACGGCTGGCGAAGTTCGTGGGAACCTATGCTCAGCGTGGTTCCCGGCTTAAAGCGCAAATTGTCGGCGAAAAATGTCGTCTGGTAAGGGTAGCGGGCTTCGACGATTGCAACCAAACTATTTACGATGTGGAAAATCCGAAGGAACCGTGGGCAACACAAAGCTTGGGGCTATCTGCGCATGCAACTTTCTCCGCGAAATATCATCGTACAGCGGTGTGGGGACAGTGTAAAGCGGAAGCTTTTTCACGGACCGAAACACGTGCAGCTCGTATGACGATGACGGCGCGCGCACACACTGCAGCCCACGATAGTCTATAGGAAAATTGTACCCGGTACATCCCCCAGGTGGTGAAAGTGACGGCAAGTCGCCAAGTTGAGCCGTTTCCGAGAACCAGACCCAATCGTGAAAAACGCTGAAAAACGTCACTTCCGCTTTTCACATCCCCCTGGTGGCGCGTGATGGGTGACCCGTCAACGGCTGCCGTGGCGATGTTGGAAATTGTCGTGTCAACACTAAGGTGTTTGTTTGACGTCGATCGGTCCATTGGTTGTCGAGATATGGGGGAGTGAATCGGGTCGATCGGGAGCGCTAAAATTGGTGAAAAAATCCCGGTTTTACGTGCTATTCCAATGGGCGGTCGACGGACCGTCCTCTCAGGACCCCCGTGCCGCACACGCGCAGCACGTTGACCCGATCGTGACGAAATTTCGTCCAGTGGATAGCCAACATCTGGGGCTTTCACGTGATGTCAGCCATATTTCGGTAGCTTTGTTGTGAGCCGTCCCAGGTGCTAATGTGCGCACGTCTCGTCCGCCGCATGCGATTTCCCAACTCACGTGTTCACACGCGCCCTGGAGGGCCTCTGAAAATTACGCGCACTGGAGGGGGGGGCGGACTCCGCCCCCCCCTAAGATCTCAGCTCCTATTAAAGCTAGAGGAACGAAATTCGCAGGGCGGATGGGTACGATAGTGAACTCTATTGTATGCAAACTTCATGACCTTAGGTCAATATCTTCAAGGTCAAATGAGGTCACATTTGTCAAAATTTTCTTTTTTGTGTGGCTTGGCTTGTCATTGTTATGGATCGCTGTGATTGTGTATAAATGCTCCAAAATGGGCATCAATAGTGTTTTGGAAAATACTAATGATGCAATACAGGTGCTAGACCCGATATTTGACCTCAGGTCACCTATATAGCAGAACATTATCAGGTTAGTTACCTGTTCCAGTTACCGGAACCGGGCCGCCCGCCCGACTGCTCCGTCTGGCAGCTCGGCGCAATCGGCTTCGCGAAGAAAGGAGTGAAGTACATGAATAAAGTATTGAAACACAATGACAAACAGTACAAATGACAAACATTAGTGCATTTATGACAACATTCCAGTTGATCAAGTTTGGTTCCATTAACCTGTCATGAACTTTACCTGACTTGACCTCGGTGACCTAACATGACCTTGAAACTATGTGGCATATCAATATACATCAAACAAGTCGCTAGTATTGCCAAGAACCCTTCCCTTTTGTGAATATACGGGAAGCGCATCGGCGCCGACTTTTGCGGTGTGGCGCTAGGATTTTTTTTTTAAATTTAACGGCCTCTAACTTCAAAAAATTCGGCCGATTTCCGTTTTTCTTGCTTTAAACGACGCGCCGGTCATTTCTAAGCAGGTACGCAGCAAATCGCGTATATCGACCGGTAAAATCGGTAGTTATATACGAAAAATCGGAGGGGTGGGCGGATTTCGCCCCCCGCCCTCCAGTGCGCGTGTTAAACCAATGAGGGGGTAGTGCCAACTTTGAGCACGTGCCACGTGCCCGGCATGCGCCCCACGACAACGAAACTCGGCACAGCACGTCACACATCGATTGTCTGTCGCGTGTGCAAATTTCAAGCACGTGCTACCCATAGTCGAACCTACACACGATGGCACTCGCCAAAAGTACAAAAGACGACAGACAAACAAACAGACAAACTTTTTTACTCAAATATTATAGTAGACAAGCGCCTTCGGCACTTGCTCCGCTGCGTTAAGACAGAACATTTGATGTTGGTTTGAGGTGAATCGGTCCCATGGTTCGGCGGCTATGCTAAATTTAACGTAACGTTGAAACATTTCCCTGCTCCGGAATATTTTTCTTTAAAAAGAAATCTCTCCGGCGGAGGTGTCTCCGCCGCGAATGCCCGCGCCGGCTCGGTATATTTCCATTGTTCAGGCGATAGTGTGGGACGCCGCGCTGAAGCCGCCACATTGTGAAGCGCGTTCCAAAATGTCGGTATGGTTGCGGGTATCGACGATTGCAACCAAACTATTTGCGATGGGGAGAATCCGAAGGAACCGTGGGCACCACAAAGCTTGGGGCTATCTGCGATCACGTGACCGGCATACTCCCCACGACAATGAAACTCGGCACAGCACATCATACATCGATTTTCTGTTCGCTGTGGAAATTCCAAGTACGTGCGATGCATAGTTTAACCTACACACGACGGCAATCGACCAAAGGACAAAAGACGACAGACAAACAAACAAACAAACACACTTTTTACTCAAATAGTATAATAGAGATAGAGAAGAGAAGATAGACAGAGAAGAGATTGTATTTTTGCACTCTGGGGGCACGGGAAGGGACACCATCTGCTCGGAATAACGCCCGGTACAAAAGGACGAAGACCTTTGGTTCTGCTATGACGCACTCAGTTGGGTTGCTACACAGCATCGCCACCTTCGCGCCGAATGTGGTGCGGGCAAGTGGGAGTCCAGCGAGCTCGGTGGGCCTCGAACTTGCCATACTTCAGCTACGAGACAAATGTGTTGAACACTACACCACCGACAACCGCCAATTCGGTAGAGTTTGGTTGGGGACTGTGGCTAACAAGGTTTACCAACTCGCGAGGTTGCCAAGAACCGAATAACAACGATGAACAGGATTGGGGAAATGGTTTGGAACGTACAACATTCAGGATACAAGTTAAAATATGCATGCAAGAGACGAATGGCCGCCTAATATAACTTGTGGTACTCGGGTAGAGATAAATAAACAATTCGGGTCCTTCCATGAATGCCGAGTGTTACTTTGGCAACGAACGCCAAACCAAGTTCTCACGTCTAAAAATTATAACACTTGAACGCGTAGACTTACCGTGCACAAGTCGAACTATAAAGCCTATCCAACGGAAATTCAACGAACGCGTACCTAAGCTTGATAAGAACACACTCAGCTATTTGTAACGAACCTAGCGACCACATCTATCCAACGTCACCCTCCCCCATTGAGCGGCCAAAAACTAGCGTACACTGGTCCAACCACATCGACCAACTACATAAAAACACAGACACACATACAGACAGACGTATACAGACATAGACATAGACTGATACAGACATAAACATAAACAGACATAGACATATACATAGACAACCCCCAATGCATTTGTCGCGTGTGCAGAATGTGACGGTCATTTGCCGGGGCCGAAAAGGGCTCAGATCTTTTGTAATAGTCTGCACAGTTGCAAAAAAGCAGCGGAAGCTGCCTGCATCTTTACCCAGGATAATATAAAATTTATAAATTCCGGATGTCTTTTGAAAAGCAAAGATGCCGGCACAGTTCATGCATCAGAGTAGCTGAGGCTCAGCTGAGAAGTCGTGACGACAGCTCAGGTTTGAGCCAGCATGTCGACTGCATTTGCTTCTTCGTGTGAATGTGCTTGTGCATGTGCACGTTTCTTGATTCCAATTTTGCAATCGATATTTGTTTGTTGGTGTTTTTGGGCTTGAAAGACATGCAGTCAAAACTTTCATATGAAAATAGCAACAGATCTGTTCTAAGGGAGTATTTTAGATACTAAAAACATAAACCCTCTGTTGTCTCGATTTGCTAACATGCAACGATTTGCTAACATGCAACTTTCCAACGCCACCCCGAGTCAGTTCGGCTGGGATAAATAGCACTGGCTGGTATGCGCCTTTAGGCGGCCGCGGCAGAAACACCTGCAACGAGGGACAGCCAAACCGAGCACAACTGTTCTGTGCAACTACTGCTGCGCACGTCGACGGTGCTGCGAAGCGTAGTTGGTGCAGAGGCTGGCCTGGCCGAGCGCTGGACTGCACCATACGTTGTGCCTGGTGCACACAATGCGACAACACGGTGGGCCTGTGTTCCTCGCCAGCCGGTTCTCACTGGTACCCCAGACTAGTGACCAGCACATGAGGCGGGACGGCGACTGGTCACGAACCCAATTGGGAGAGGACTTTGGTGACGCGCGGCGCGGCAGTAATTGTTTGGTCCCCACCTGAGGCGCCATCTCCACCGCGATCCGGATTGACATCCGGCTTTACTCCGCACACTATAATCTTTATGAATGTGCTGCGTGTATGTGTGTTGCTACAGCCGATTTATTTTTATAACAATGATGTGGAATCGCATTACCCACAAGTCGATTGCGAATGACTCTAATATATGTCTGAGTCCGAGTATGCTACTTACTCCTCGCGTTTGAGCATCAGCATAACACAGCTGACGGCCTCGGCGTGCTGGCGGCTTTGGATTCGCGTCAGCAGCGGCAGGATGTAGTCGATCGTGAGCTCGTGCGCCTCCACCAGCTGCCACAGGCAGTACTGCTCGAATGTCTCCCACTCCAGACTGGCGTCTGAAAACGATAGAGATGTCGCATACTGTAGCGCTCAAAAGTATCACCCTTTACCACAATGTCGTGAACTACGTGGCACAAAGTATACAAAATGGGATACCTCACGGTTTTCCTCACGTCAAAACTCATAGCAAGCGTGCGTGATTTAAATATTGCACCCGTATACCGTGCGCTTCCGACTCTAATCGCTGCATCTTCATCTTCCGGTACGAACTTCCAGGTCCCTACGTCCTCTGCTGTTCGACAAGCTGATTTCTTCACTGTTATCCTATACAACAATAACCATCGGCTGCGTAGATGTACTTGCAGGTATAAATATTGCAATGATATAAATAAGAATCGATCATCAGATTCCCGATCATCTACTCACTCGAAGGCTCATATCACTGAACGTCGTTGCTTGTTTGATTACTATCTTTGTCGCACGTACTTGTTGAGCGCTTCCATGAAACCCTTCTTGCCAGACACTTACTAGGCATTTTCATGAAATTGTCCTTGCTGGACACATTTAGTGAACACCTTCAGAAAGGTATTTTCCTGGATGCACGTACTAAGCCCCTTCAAGACGCTATTTTTCCCAGACACACTTACTGAGCAACTTCATGACGCTGTTTTACCCATATACACTTAGTGAGCACCTTCACGGAGCTGTATTTCCCAGATACACTGACTGAGCACCTTCATGGTGCTGTATTTCTCAGATACACTTACTGAGCACTTTCATGAAGCTATCTTTGCGGAACATGACGAGATCAGCCTGCACGATGTGGCTCAGCAGTTGCAACAGCTGATTGGAGTCGAGACAGCTGACGATCATGTTCATCAGCTCGACGTTCCCGACGCACGCCGTGCTCAAGTGGGTAAACAGACTGGGTACCAGCCATATGAACAGGCACTGCTCCTCTTCCAAGCACGTCTGAAACACAGACTCCACACGTCAAACAGTTCCCAATAGGACAGCCAATCAGCTGACAATATAATTATGGATCTTTTAGCTTCATGCCAAGTTTGGTTCCTGTGAATTTTACCCGAGCCAGACTGTACATTGATCAGTTTTTCTCCAGAGGCACGGAATGAAACGTGGAGCTCAGTCTGGTGTTCAACAACACGACTTGACCATGACATGGATCCCTCAAACATACACTACCACGCTTGACCCAACAGTCCAAGTGGCCGGAGCCGAACAGCACATCGAACCGAGGAGCCAACACCGTGCATCTCATCCACCTGAACAAGCCCACAGTTGTTGGCCTTGATACACATCAGCGTGTGGCCACCGGTATTGGCCTTTCACATTGATGTCGTGAACCACACAGGTGGATGGCTCCCCACCGGTATTGGCCTTGAGGTCGTGAACCACACCGGTGGATGGCTCCCCACCGGTATTGGCCTTGAGGTCGTTAACCACACAGGTGGACGGTTCCCCACCGGCGTCGGCCATTCACCTTGAGGTTGTTAACCACACAGGTGGACAGCTCCTCACCGGTGGGGTCCTTCACCTTGAGGTCTTCAACCACACAGGTGGAAGCTCCCCACCGGTGTCGGCCCCTCACCTTGAGGTCGTCAACCACACAGGCGGACAGCTCTCGACTCGTGTCCCGAGCGTGACACAACTCTTTGTACACGCCGAACCACTTGACTTTAGTCTCCTTCTCCTCCCGGGCTATCCTGCAACAGTCGGCTATGCAACAACAGTCACGTCTTGGGTGCACACGACAGGTGAAACAAAAGGCACACGCCCATTTCAGGATTTGCGTTGCATTGTCAGAAGTGCGTGAAAAATAGCGTCGTTCTACAAACCATTGATTTATACGATTATGCATGTACGCGTGACGAGTTCGCAAAGCGATGCATATGCCCTCATACAATCATGCAATAGGAGAGTGAACAGTTGGCATAGCCAGGTGCATGTCGCTGAACGTTGGTGCGACAGCACCGCGCACCTAACGTTGATGTAGTGCAGCAGCAGGTAGGGCAGTCGGGTGGCACGGCAGCTCATGTCGGCCAGCACGCAGATGAGCGTCTGCCGCGTGGGGTCCTCCTCAGGCGCGTCGCACAGACACCGCATCAGCACAAACAACGGCTGGCTGATGGAGTCCTCCAGCGACCTGAACGGCGACACGTGTGAGTCGGTCACGTGGGCACGACACGGCGACAGGCACATGCCGTTCACGTGATACAGTTCAACGACGGCCGGCACGGCATGGCCAGCGACGTTGTCGCGCCAACTGGTCAGGTGAAGGCGCATGGCGATAGTCTGACATGTCAGCGCGGTCCAGTTTGTCAGTATCAGTCCTGTATTGTCTCCGTTTGGTCGGTCAAAACGACACCACCTGTACCAGCTGTCATCTACGATACACCACCATCGTTCCGACAAAGCCGTCTTCACGGTGTCGCGCCACTCCGGGTGACATACGATAACCGCCAGCATACTGACGCAACGATACTGCGACACAGGGTTTCGCAACACGCTGAAGGTCGTTAGTTAAAAAAAGAAAAAAAAACATACTCTTGTGGTAACATGCACATTACACATCAAATATTGTCACTTGTGCACTGGTGCTTAACAACTGCATCCTAGAGATCCACAACTTATAAAATGCAGCTAACATCGGTTCCCTTCGGCTTCAGGTTCATGCAGTGTTGTTGGGTAGTTCACAAAATAAGACTTGAAGCCAGCAGTCATACAGCGATGGCAACCCGCGGCCTGCGTCAACGCTTGAACAAACACGAGGTGTCAACGACGGTCTCACAGCGGATTGACGGACAGCTTAAACCCCGGTTATTAACGACACACCAGAAAAGACAATCACAGGCAGCAGCGGACACTACGGCCACCGCCCATGGCAACGAAACCTCAGTCGGTTGCGCGACCTGTACGAGTCGGAGTTCGCGGAAAGACGCGATCACATGCAACTCCTATAGCCAGCGCTGGCATACCTCCTGTGCCAGGCTTACAGTCGCCCAGGCTTGCCCGTGAGGCATTGCCAACAGTGCCTTGGTCGCCCAGTTGCCGTTACCTCTCCATCTACCCAACCGTCGGAGGACCGGTCCTGGAGTATTTCCTCGGGCTTGGCCAGGCTCCGATCGAGTACCAAGGTAATCGCCCGAATTCCCAAGGCCCATTAATCGCCGACTCGCTATCCAATCGGCTGAACGAGGCCCTGAATGACCCGACCCCACAATCCTGGTGGAGGTTTCCATCCTTCGCCTTCAATGCGCTGCGTGACCCGAACGCCGCAAGGAGCGAGGGACCCCACCTCACCGCCGCCTCACACATAAGACGACAGATCGCTGAGATGGACAGCATGGCCACGCAGCCAGCACCCGGGCAGCGGAATGCCGCCACTGTGCCGCCGCATAACAAGTACAGACTAGATCGCGCGCAGAGTTCGCGCTAAATGTGCAGATGGAGATATCCGCGCGACCCTCCGTGTCCTAACATCCAGTGACACGGTCGCAGAGCCGACAGACAAGGTCATTGCTGCCTTACGCTGCAAGCACCTGCCAGCACCGGACGACGAGGAGCTTCCTCCCCCGCACCGTTAACCTTCACGGAAGAGCAGGTACAGGATGCCATTTCCACCATGCCACCAGGCTCGTCGGTCGGCCTAGACGGAATACCATCTGCGTCCATCATTGTCCATCTGCCTCAGCTGCTGGTCCGAGAGGCAGCAGAGTCTGGCCGTGGCCTCCTCAAATCGCTCACTGCTTTGACTAACGTAATGTTGGGTGGCTGCGTCCCGGAGGATGGACATGACGCGCCGTACGGAGCATCGCTTTGCGCGCTGCGGATAAAAGACGACGGACTACGACCAATAGCTGTTAGCAGGGTATGTCGCCGTCTGCCTGGGCGCATGGGCGCGGGACACATCTCTAGCACCCTCGGAGCAGAACTACGCCCCATCAAACTCGGAGTCGGCACGACGCTGGGGTGCGAGGCCGCCGTGCACGCTGCTCGCGAATATATCGCGGCCACCGTCACTGACCCTTCTAACCCCCATGTCCTGGTCAATGTGGATGTCAGGAAGGCGTTCAACACGGTCCGCCAAGACGTCATCCTAACCCGCATACGAGAACGATATCCTGATGGCACGTCAAGCCTGTTGTGTGGTTATGGAGACTTTCTGACTCGCTGCCATATTCCCGCCGAATATGGCAGTCCAAGATAATGTGGGTTCGGCCGCCCGCGAATAAACAGTCTAACCCCGGAAGCTGCAGCGTTTGGACCGTCCCAACAGTCTATGAGCTAGAATCATCTTGAGCTCCAACCAATAAGAGACATACCATTGCGCGGTCGGTGTGCTCGTAGACGGACAGTGCTCTCGAGGCGGACAGTTCGTGTGCGTGCGGAGTGTGGTGAACTCCAGTGACTGTGACCTGGAATCCCCGCTTCGCGTAGCATGGATGACGGAACAGGGGCGTCGCAAGGCACGGCGGCCGGAGGGCCGGCCGCCGAGGCAAAGCCTTCGCCCGTGGAGCTGCTCACACAGCTGGTGGCCCAGCAGCAGCAACAGTTACCCATGCTCATGGAACGTGGACTGTTTGGCGGCTTGCTCACGGCGCCCGAGGCGCCGGGCGTGGCCGCGCCTGCCGGCTCGCGTACGGACAACGCCGCTGAGCCCAGTGACTGTAGCAGGCCAGCCGACGTGCGCACCGGCAAGTGTGGGCGCTGTGGTTCAGCTCGGCACACCGAAGACTGGCTGTGCAGGGCGCTGGGCCGCAGGTGTTTCCAGTGTAATGGAGATAATCATTTCTCCTCTGTCTGCCGTCAACGCAGTGACAGCGGCCGCCGGCGGCGCATGGCTAGTCCCGAACGCTGCCGCCAGGGTCAAGGTCGGTCAATTGACAGTTCCGGAAGTCGCCGACAGGTGTCGCAAGTCAGCGGTGGAGATCGCGGGCGGCGAAAGTTGCGCCCGTCCCCGACGGCGGCAAGAAATCTGATGATCTCGGATGTGGTGCTAAGAGGGGTAAGAACCAGGCGCTCCCCCAGGTACACCAGATGTTGCATCGACCTGGTGGATCGACTTCAGCCACCGTCTGGGCTCCGGATACAGGAGCTGAAGTATCCGTGATGCCTGTGCGAGTAGCGGGCAAACTGGGCATTTATCAGCGGGACTTGCTCCGTTCCTCGGACAAGCTGTATGCGGCAGACAGGCGCGAGATCCCGTGCCTGGGGAGGTGTGACGTCACCTTTCAGCTCGGTGACGTCGTCCGCACCATAGCAGTGGCGGTTGTTCCGACACTGCAGAGTGCCTTGCTATCGTGGCATGATTCCGTGAAGTTCCGGATCCTGCCTGCTGAATTTCCACAGCAGATCGGCAGCGTCAGCTGTGGATCAGTGGCCGGGGTCGCAGATAGCTGGTACCCGGCCGAGGAGCATCTGGACTAGGACGCCGGACCCGCCGCCGAGCCGCAGGGTACGGCCACGGCGGGTGAGCACGCAGCCAGGCAGGATCTCGGCAGCCCCCCCCCCCCCACCCCGTGTGGGACGCCGCACGTCAGGGCGTGCCATCCGTGGAAGTTCGGATGCAACATTTTGATGCCAGGAAGAATGCCTTTCCACGAGTGTTCGACACGTCGAAGTTACGGGAGATGGCAGGCGGACCAATGAAGATCAAGCTGACGGAGGATGCAACACCAACGGCTCTCTCAATGGCACGCAGCATCCCGTTCTGCGGGTGGGAGGACGTTCGTTCTCAGTTAGAGGAGCTGATGTCAAATGACATCATCGAGCCGGTGGAACACCCGACGGCATGGTCTCATCCCATCGTGCCGGTGGCCAAGCGATCTGAGGACGGTACGGTATCTGGATTTCGCCTGCCGGTGGACTTCACCCAGCTCAACCGTTTCGTGAAGAGACCTGCGTACCCGGTGCGGTCCCCGCACGACGCCATGGCGTCGATCGGCCGTGGCGCCGTCTACTTCACCAAGCTCGACAGCAAGTCTGGGTATCATCAGATCGGCATCCGTGAAGAGGATCGTGACCTCACGACTTCACGCCCTGGGGCCGCTTCCGATTCTAGCGCGCCAGCATGGGCCTGATCTCTTCCGTGTGTGTGTGTGATTAGGGTTATCATCGACCATGATAGATCATTTAGCGCCCATAACAGAACAGAGAACTACCTAGTCAGAGCCATATCTTAGTGTTGTGGTTGGGTGACTGGTTTTTACTGACCGGAATATATTATCAAAAATCCCATTTTCATAAAGTATCGACACACCTTTCCTAAGCAGTCCGAGTCGTCTCGAAGGAGACTGGGGAATGTCCTGTTAGTTCCAAGGTACTGGGCTCTCTCCTGTGCGTAGTGCTGACATGTGAGAATGTGATGCACCGTTAGTGGAGAATTGCATCGTGGGCATACTGGCTTGTCTTCATTTATGAGGAGGTGGCAGTGTGTGGTGTACGTGTGTCCGATTCGGAGTCGTGCCAACGCCACCTCCTCCGCTCGTACTTTCCTGGAAGACGAGGGCCAGTACCCTATTTGTGGTTTGATTTCTTGGAGCTTGTTTGTGTCCAGGGCGTCCCAGCTGCTTTGTCACATCTTATGCATGTATTCTGAGATTAATGGGTAGAAATCCCGTGAAGGGAGAGGGAGGGTGTGAGTGCATGGTTTCTGTGTCACTCGTTTCGCCGCTGCGTCGGCGAGTTCATTCCCCCTAATGCCAACGTGGCTCGGGATCCAGCAGAAGGAAACGAATCTTCCTCCTCGTTTCAGTAGGGTGAGCCGATATAAGATGTACTGCAGGACAGCTTCCTGGGGGTTGGTTGGTTATTTGGGCTTAAGGGCGCATCGACTGCGTTGGGGGTTGAAACTTTCCAGTGCCGAAAGGCTGCTCAAAGAGTCGGACAGGACAACACATGGGTAGTACTCACTTACTTTAATGAAGCATAGCGCCTTGAGGATCGCAACCAGTTCCGATGTATAAATGGATGCGTTTGACGGGAACGAGGACCTCGTGACGGATCCGGTGACGAACGGGCATCTGACACCCTACTTTCCTTTTGAACCGTCTGTACATATCAGAGTGCGTCCGTCGTACGTAGCTATGCGTTCCAGTGCATTTAGCCGGAACAGTTCGGTGGGAAATATCACCCTTCTTGGACGTGCAGAGGGTCAGGTCTATTTCTGGCGACACTAATTCCCAGGGTGGTATCTGCAATCGGTCGGCAATACGAATTCCAAGTACACGGATACCACTTGTTCCAATTTGTTTTTGTACTCTCACGCAGAAAGGTTCAGAGGTTGCCTTCCGTCCTCCGTGGAACAGTGCCAATAGACGGTGAGAAAACACCGCGTCATACGTTGGGTGTAGAGGATATTGCCTCAGTTTACACGCATAGCGAAGACCAAGCTTATCACCTCTCAATGCCAGGTGCGGCTCGCGGGTTTCCGCTTGGAGGCTTGCTATTGGCGAAGTTCTGAATGTGCCGGTTGCAATGCGTAAGGCTGTATTGTGAACGGTATCAAGTATGCACTTTCTGGGGGTGCTGGCACCATCGTGCACAAAACAACAATAGCCAAGCTTAGAGCGGATGAGTTGTCGGTACATCTGTAAAAGTGTTACACGGTCTACTCCGTATGTTGTTCGTGCCACACATTTCATGACATTAAGAGCTTTAAAACAGCGCTGGCGCAGAGATTTAAGGTGGTCACCGTATGTCAAACGGTTGTCGAGAGACGCCAAGGACTTGGCGAAGGGTCGAAGCGTGATTGGTTTTCCATATAGTTGGAGTGACAGCTCAGAGTAGCACGACCGTCGGCCACAAAAGTGTACAGCGACTGTTTTTTTCTACGGAAAATCGAAGCCCGTTTTGGTAGCACCAATCTTCAAGGTGATGTATGACCAGCTGTAACTGCCGGTTCAAAGATGGTGTACGAGAAGCGGAGAGCCAAATTGCGAGGTCATCCACGAAGAGTGAGCGTCCAATGTTTTCTGGTAGTCTCTTTCCAATATCGTTGATTAGCACTCCAAACAGGGACACATTGAGCACACTTCCTTGCGGAACCCCGTTCGTAGGCACGCATTTTCCTGATAACTGGTTACCAAGTCGGACGCGGAAGCACGGATTCGCTTAGAAGATTTTGATGAAGACTCCCATGGGTCCTCTAACGTCACAGTCCCACAACTTCACAAATGTCGTGCCGCCGGGCGGTGTCATAGGCGGCCTCCACGTCTAAAAACACGGCACCTACGTGCTTGTGATCCCTAAAACCAGCACGGACAGCGGTGTCCAAAGCTAAAACATGGTTCACGGTGGATCGGTTTTTCCGGAAACCGCACTGGGCATTTGAGAAGTCCTGTTGCTCTAAAAACCATGTTAGACGAATATTTACCATCTTTTCCACAATTTACACGGCGACGATGTCAGCGAGATGGGTCTGTAGTGGAGTGCTTCCAGACCACTTTTCCCAGGCTTCAAGATCGGGATCACTGTGGCCTCGCGCCAAGTGCACGGGAAACTTCCTTTTCCCCATTTGTCATTAAAGGATGCCAGGAGTACATCGATAGCACTTGAAGGAAGATGCTTCAGCATGTCGTTGTGTATGGCGTCCGGTCCCTCAGACACATCTGAGCGTATTAATTGCGTGTTTCAGTTCCGCCAAAGTAAATGGTTGATTATAAGGGTGTTGTATTGTGGTGGAAAAGTCGATAGGGGTTGCCTCGCATCTACGTTTATGTTGTAGGAATCTAGGGTTGGCTCTCCTGTCTTGGCTTCGCTCCGCTAGGGCATTCGCGATCTCATTGGCCACGTCAAGTGGGTGAGCGATGATTCGACCTTGAATCTGCAACACAGGTAGTGGACTGGAGGAAAGCTGACCAAAGATACGTTAAATTCGAGCCCACACCTGTGAAGTGGGGGTAAAACGGTTCATTCCGCCTACATACTCTCTCCAGGATATTCTCTTCGCTGCCCTTATCGTGCGTCTGGCGACAGCTCTAGCCTGTTTGAATGCCAGCATGTTCGCGGTAGTACTGTGGTTCCTGAACAGCTTGAGGGCCTTCTTGCGCGCGCGGATAGCCGACGCGCACTCGTCGGTCCACCAGGGGACCGGGGTGCGGCGCGGGGTACCAGAAGTGAGTCCAGTCTGCTGTCTGAAGATTCCAGCGCGGCGGCCGCGTCCCTAAAACTGCGCCTCTTCGAAAGGTTAGCCATACCGGAAAGTGGTCGCTTCCGTGGCAGTCGTCGTCGACTGACCATTCAACTTCTTGGCTCAGTTGAGGGCTGGCCAAGCTCAAATATAATGCTGACGTCCGGCCTGATGGCATAGTAAGATGGGTGTGTGCACCTGAATTTAAGAGGCAGAGTGATCCCTGTATGATTAAGGCTTCGAGGATTCGACCGCGTGTGTTGATGTCTATGTATCCCCAAGCAGTGTGGTGGGCGTCGCAATCACCGAGAAGAAGTGGTGGTGGGGGAAGCTCAGTCATCAACCGCTTGAATTCCGCAGTGGGGAAAGCGACACCAGGGGGCAAATACTGGGAGGACAGACTTATACGCATGTGGTTGAATGTCACCTCCGCTGCGACTGCCTGCAGAGTGGTTCGGAGAGCGAGCTCTCGTGCTGGTACGCTATGGTGGGCAGCGAGTAGGGCGCCCCCATGGGAAACGCTTCCAGATGGTAGGTCGTGGCGGAACATAGTATACTATTTCAACCTCACGTTGTCCTCTGGCGCCAGCTTTGTTTCTTGAAGGCAAATGGCTACCGGGTTGTCGATTTAAAACGGTCGCAAGGTCAGAAATGAAGGTTTTTAGGCCTCAGCAGTTCCATTGCAAAATCGTTGTAGAAGAAATCAGTTAAAATGTGTTGAGATGATAGAGTGACTAACTGCGTAGTCACTACTGCATGGATAGTCCTGATTGGGCCCGTGACCTCGCCCTGGGGAGTGCTCCATCGGTCGGAGAAGCTTGCCAGGTTGGAGATCGCTTCCTGCCTCTTACGGGAGATGTACATACACGGGAATCACCTACACGTGGTGGAATGGGTGGTGCGGTGGGCGATGTCTCAGGTGGTCGGGGGAGGGGATGTGCGGAGCTTCCAGGTGCCGGTGAGGGTGAAGCGGTTACCTGGGAAATTACTGTCGCTCGTGCGCTCGGAGATGTGTTGCGGCTTGTGCGCCCCAGAGCTGGGGCTCCTTGGCGGACATTCACGGTCGGTGTTCGGTTCGCAAACGGAGGCGTTACGGGGATGCGTCGTGACGGTGCACTGGTGAGCGTTGGAGGGGGAGGGGAGGGGGAGGCGTGGACTGTGGGGATGATTGGGTAGAATGGGTTGTTGTGGAAGTGGGAGTGGTGTATTTGGTGGATGGGGCGTTCAGGGACCTGGCGTTTTTTATCGTTGGACCACTGTCCACTTCTCGCCTTCCTCGTGTGCCACCGCCGCCGCCTCCGAGGGTACTGAGGACGCCCGGGGAGGCGCTGACTGTGGCATCTCTATGGTCTGGTCAGGCCCATACGACGGACATGTGGGTGGTATCGCGGCTATCTCCTCCACAGTGGAAGGGGGTGTGGAGGAGATACCGAAAGACCGTAACAAGGCGCAAAGCTGGGCAAGCAGCTGCGCAGCGCTAGTAGGTTGCTGTTGTCCATTGTTGGTCGGAGTACTACGTGTTTTCTGTGCGTATGCAATTTTCGAATGGCTATCCTCGTATGCCTCATGGGCTCGCCTAAAATACAAATTTATCGTGCACTTCAGATACAATATCTCCTTCTTAAGATAGGCCGAGCATGACCGGTCAGATGTTGTGAGGCACTTGTCCTTTCCCACAGTTTACACACCATACGCTGTCCGATTCGCACCTGTCGAGGGTGTGATCCGCCGATCCACATCGGCCGCATGCAGGGCGACCGCGGTAGTGCTAGGTCGTGTGACCATATCGCTGGCATTTGAAGCACCTCATGGGGTTGGGGACAAAAACTCGAACCTTCACCCGGACATATCCCACCGACACTGTGGATGGCAAGTCGGTGGAGTTTGCGACTACCCCGATAAAACTGAGCTGGAGGGAAGGACCGGGGAAGTTGTCCTACCTGATCTTAGTGGGGACAGTTGGTGTTGCCGGGCCAGGTGGAGGACATGGATGTTGAGATGGTGTGGACATTGGAATGGGACCGTATGGATGGAAGGCCGAATGAGGCACTCCTAGTCTGGCCCCTCGCCGGCTCACCGGTGGACTAGGATTTCGGGTCCTTAGGGCACTCAATCCCCCCCCCCCCACCCTACCACGTAAAGGTGGTGCCTTGTCCGGGGCCTGATCTCTTCCGGCGACGAATACAACCGACGGGGGCGGGGGGACGCAGCACTTTGCGATGTGCCGAACACATGCAAGGTGGTGGACGGCCTGCTGTCGTTCGACAAGGACTACAGCCAGCATATCCGCCGTGTCTGGGAGCGGCTGCAGAGGTGTGACAAGCACAGTATTACACTCAACCCAGAGAATTGCGCCTTCGCTAAGTCAGAAGTAAACTTTTGCGGATTCCAGATCGGCGCATCCGGCTACACCGCGGACAAGAAGAAGCTCCGGGCCATCGCCGGGTTCCTACAGCCCACAAGTCTTACCGACCTGAGGTCATTCCTAAGTCTCGCCAATCAGCTGTGCGAGTTCTCGTCTAACGTCGCAACTGCTGCAGAGCCGCTCCGACAGCTTCTCCGGCCCAAGAACACTTGGATGTGGACGTCGGATCACACCGGGGCCTTCAACGACGTGACGAAGGCGTTGGTGTCGACACCCATTCTGGATTTCTTCGATCCCAGCGTCGGACCGTCCTGGAAACCGACGCTGCGCGTTTCCGCGGCCTTGTATTCTGCCTACGACAGCAGGATAAGGTCGGACGGTGGCGCCTCATCCAGTACGGTTCCCGCTTCCTGTCTGACGTCGAGACGAGGTACGCGGCCATCGAGATCGAGATGCTAGCCCTAGCTTGGGCATGCATGAAGTGTTCGCTGTACCTCAGCGGTTTACAACGCTTCGAGGTGGTGGCAGACCATCGGCCTCTCATTCCGATCCTGAACGCAAAGAGTCTGATTGACATCGAGAACCCGCGGCTCCAGCGTCTTCGTGAACAGCTGATGCAGTTCAACTTTTGGGCCACAGGGCGGAAGGGCAAGGTACCCACCATCCCAGACGCATTGTCTAGGGCTCCAGTGGACATCCCATCGGCAGAAGATGAGGAAGCCGAGAAGGATGTGTCCCACCAGATCGCCAGCATGGTCACCCGACTGGTCACCGCTCTGCAGAAAGACGGATCTTGCGTGTCTCAATTCGAAGATTCAACGCTGAAGAAGGTTCCAGTCAGCTGCTGCAGCATCCAGAGTGCATCGCGCTGAAGAAAGTGGTTCTAGCTGGCTTTCCAGAACACAAATCCCTTAGTTAGTTATTTGGGCTTAAGGGCGCGACGACTAAGAGGTCATTTAGCGCCCATAGAACACAAATCCCAGCTGAACCCCCTGCTACGACCATACTGGGGTGTACGAGATCGTATGACGGTGGACGGTGGCCTTATTGTCTGCGGACAACGGCTGGTCGTACCCAGAGGTCTCCGGCAAGGGACACTGCAGAGACTCCACGCCAGTCATCAAGGGGTGGACCGGACGAAGAGGCGCGATCGACAAGTAGTCTACTGGCCGGGAATGGATCAGGACATCGCTAACGTCATCGGTGCCTGCGTTGCGTGTCAGACGTATCTCCCGAGCCAGTAAAAGGAGCCGCTGATATCTGAGAAGGCGCCGCACCGAGTATTCGAGGCGGTATCAACAGACTATTTTTCCTGGGCTGGACGTACTTACCTAGTGTACGTCGACAGACTATCTGGCTGGCCGTTCGTGTCCCACGTCACTGGAGAAGCGACCGCCCGAGACCTCGTGTCACAGCTGAGGTATGTTCACTAGCACGGGCGTGCCGCGTTCTGCGCACGGACGGTGGTCCTCAGTTCGCAGCTTGGCGCACTCGGGACTTTTTCCAAAGGTGAGGTGTGGAGCATCAGATATCCACGCCGCACTTTCCCCAGTCCAATGGACACGCGGAAGCCGCGGTTAAGGCGGCGAAGAGGCTCGTCATGAAGACAATGGTGGGCGGCGACCTCAACACAGACGCGTTTGCGCAGTCTGCTCGAGTTGCGCAACACGCCACGAGCGGACGGCCGCTCGCCAGCACAGTGGTATATGGTCATCCGCTACGGTCAGCGGTGCCGGCGCATCACCGTGCATTTGCCAGAGTCTGGCAGAAGGCAGCCGACATCTGCGACAAGAAAGCCGAGGACATGGAGCGCCACACAGCGGAGCAGTATGACTCCTCGGCGCGCCCGCAGCGTCCTCTGTGTCCGGGCCAGAATGTCCTGCTCCAGGACGAAAGGTCGTGTCTGTGGGACCGGTCCGGCACAGTCGTAGCGGTCGGAAGACGGCGCGACTATATCATCCGTATGCCCAGCGGTCGGACATACTGGCGGAACCGCCGGTACCTCCGACCCCTTAGCCCTCTGGTGACCGTCCCGATCGGGCCGCAGCGTCACGACGGCGGTAGCGGCGGGCAGCAGCCCGCCAAGGCTGTCCGGGTCGGTCTGCAGCAGCACGGCACTCATCACGAAGGCCAGCAGAGCGCCCGGCAGGAGCCGCCGACAGATCCTGCCGGCGAGACGACCGGCAGCCAGGGCGCCCCCTGTCGACACCAGGCAGCAGATGGCGGCTTGGACAAGATCGACGGTGATGTGACCAGTGATGACCGAGTGTCGAGACGCGGGACTCGCCGTCGCCGAAGGCCGAGTCGCATGGTAGTGACCTGGGGCGGGACTACGTACCACAATATGCAGCCGGTCCTGGTGGCGCCCGTCAGTGTCGGTATCAGTGCTATCGTACCTGTGCGACATTGCGCTTTCAGCGATGTTTGACGACTTGTTATCAGACGCAGATGAGTCCAGTGATTGTGCGTCTTGGGGGGGGGAGGTGTTGTGTAGTTATGGAGACTTTCTGATTCGCTGCCATATTCCCGCCGAATATGGCAACCCAAGATAATGTGGGTTCGGCCGCCTGCGAGTAAGCAGTCTACCCCCGGAAGCCGCAGCGTTTGGACCGTCCTAACCGTCTATGAGTTATAATCATTTCCAGCTCAAACCAATAAGACATAACAAAGCCTACGGTGCACCGACTCCTCTCCACATCGGCGATCAGATGGTGATGTTGTGCAGTGGCGTACAAGGCGATCCCCTCGGTCCTGCTGTATTCGCCCTCGCTGTTGATCACTGTACTCGGGCCATGCGGTCAGCCATGAACGTATGGTATCTCGATTACGCCAGATCTACGGCCCGGTAGACACTGTCGCAGCTGATCTCCGTTCGCTCGCTTCGGCTCTGCCAGGGATCGGTCTTCAGCTGAACCCCGCTAAGTGCGTTCAGTTCTCGACCCAGCTATGAGTGAAATACGTGACGCATTACCGGAGGTAGTAGACTCCTCTGGACGCCCTCACGCTCCTCGGCTCACCGCTGTGCGACGCCGGCTTCATCGCTGCCACCAAAATCGCCTCAGAGACCATCGCGCGTGTGTGCCCGCCTTCACCAGTTGAACAGCTACACCGCTGTCTTCTTCCTTGTCCACCGTGCCAGCACCACGCTTGTCATACCAACTGCGCTCAGCACCCCTGTACAAGGGAGCCTGACTCTCTCAGAGATGGTTATTGGTTTTTACGACACATCGATCGTTGAGTCATGTAGCGTCGCCAATCTCTCACGCCGATCGGTCGCGGGCGAAGAGTAGCGACAGGTGAGACTCGAACCCACAATCTTTCCATTGTGAGACGGGACACTTACCCCTAGACTACTCGTCCCCTCTCAGAGAGATTGATGAGCTGGTCCGCGACACTGGTAGTGGCTTCCAAAGTCGACGTCAGTGGTACGTTGTGGGAGCAGGTGACCCTGCCGCTCAGACTGGGAGGCCTCGGGGTGCGCTCTGTCGAGGCCTTGGCACTACCGTGTTACATGGCCTCACTGAGCGCCGCTCTTCCTCTGGTCCGCAGTATCTGCCCAGGACTCTTCAACAATGAGGCGCCGTCTTCGCTACAGTCGGCGGTGCGGCGTTTCACGGAGCTGACAGGGATCAGAGAGCTACCAGACGCGACATTCGTCAGTAGTCAACGCGCATGGGACAGCATGGACGCCACCGTGATTCGTGACCAGCTGATCGGCGTAGCCAACCAGTTGCACCGCGCGCGCCTACTTACCACCACTCAGCCGCACACCGCCACCTGGCTACAAGCTGTTCCTGTACCCAACCTCGGTCTTCACCTGGACGAGACAATCTGTATGGCAGTGGCGCCTCGCATCGAAACAAACCGCTGTCGCCAATGCCACCGCCCGGTTGATCGGCTTGGACAACATGGACTATCCTTCCTAAAGAGTGTTGGCCGTCTCACACGTCACACTCACCTGAATGACGTAGTAAAACGCGGCCTCTCAAGTGCGGGCATCCCTGTCATCCCGGAGCCGGTGGGTCTCGACTGAGGCGACGGCAAGCGGCCAGATGGGCTTACGCTGTCCCCATACAGTGGAGGCAGGTGTCTGACTTGGGACGCTGGTTGTGTAGATACCTTCGCTGACACCGTACTGGTGCAATCGGCCTAGACAGGGTCCGCGGCTCGTGCGGCAGAAGCTCGCAAACGCCGCCACTACGCCGGCCTCTGCTCGCGGTACAGGTTCCAGCCCCTGGCCGTTGAGACGACCGGCGTCCTAGGACCTGCCGTCTCAGAATTTGTGCGAGAGCTCGGGCGGCCATAACGGCCTGCACCGGCGAGCGCCACGAGGAAACGTGGCTGCGGCAACGCATCTCTGCCGCAATCGCGCGTGGCAACGCGGCGGCGGCGGCGGCGGCGGCGGCGGCGGCAGCAGTGGTAGCGTCAGCCACCGGCTCGGCCTCATCGGGATACGGAACGTAGGCAACACATGTTTTATGAAGTCTGTGCTCCAGTGTATGTGCAACACGCATGTGCTGCACGACTACTTCATGTGCGACCAGTACTCGTCCGACATCAACATCACTACATCGGCTATGAAGGGAGCACTCAGTCATTCGCAACGCTCATGTACGACCTGTGGCGGCCCTCCGACAAGTCGAACCGGGTGGTCAACATGATTATCTTCAAGTCGCAGGTGCAGCGTTTCGATGAAAGCTTCATAAGCTCTCGGCAGCAGGACACATGAGTTTCTCCGCACTCTACTTGAGGGTCTACACAAGGATGTCAACCAGGTCACCTGTCGACCCAAGTCCATCATCGCTGACATTAATGACGTCAGTGTGAGCCAGAGGTCCATCGAGTCATGGAACCGTTTTGTCCAATTGGAAAACTCTAACTTTATTGACCTATTTGTCGGTCAGCTCAGGTCCACGCTACAATGCACCGTGTGCGGCCATGCATCTGACACTTTCGACCAGTTCTGGGAACTGAGCCTGCCCATCCCGTCAAATTTTGGACAGGTGAGTCTGCAAGCCTGCTTCGACCTCTTCACTAGAGAGGAAGTGCTCGACGGAGACGAAAAGCCGATGTGTGGTAAGTGCCAGAAGCACCAGAAGAGCACCAAGAGCTTCTCAATCCAAAAGCACCCTCGCATTCTGGTTGTGCAATTGAAGTGGTTTTTGCCGCAGAAATGCGACCTAGGCAAGCTCAACACGGCCGTAAGCTTTCCCGCGAGCGGGCTCGACCTTTCGCCCTACTCGGCGGCTCACACCTGCAAGCACAACTTATACGGCGTTACCAATCACTCTAGTACACTGCTCACTGGCTACCACACGGCACATTGCAAGCGCTAGTACTCGTCCGAGTGGCACGAGTACAACGATTCTAGTTTGCGGCCCACCCAGATGCGCACCACCAGCAGAGACGCCTACATACTTTTCTTTGAGGCAGCTGACTCGTTTTAGTGAAGTAGTCAATTTGTACAAAGTTGTACACCTCACTAGGCAGTCATAAATGCATCAGAAGGTGTCCGGACCTCACTCCGGGTGCCATGATACAAATCGTATTTTTGCACGACAATGTGTGTGTGTGTGTATATCGTGTACCT
This sequence comes from Ashinkailepas kermadecensis, assembly GCA_034440615.1. Classification (NCBI taxonomy): domain Eukaryota; kingdom Metazoa; phylum Arthropoda; class Thecostraca; family Neolepadidae; genus Ashinkailepas; species Ashinkailepas kermadecensis. The sequence goes on along the minus strand of JAOTOM010005125.1, from coordinate 242,265 downwards.
GTGTTTTTGTAATATACTATTACATTTTCGAACTTGTAGTGTGGCAATACAAGGCGGCATTAAGGGCATTAGACAAGTGACGGCACAAGGCGAGGCTCAGGGGTTTCAGTGTGGCAAACGCGGGATCCGGCACTATGCCACGACGTGAAATTATCGACCGACTGCAAATGCGCTCCTGACAACCCGTCAAGACCTATTGCGTAGAAATAGGACCTATTCTATTGCGTAGAAAAGAGTACATCTATCGACAAATTGCCACAAGGCATTTCAATTTAAGATGCAAACTTCATGCTGGGTATGGAATCCGATTGCGGAAAGAGTTCCAATTTAGCATATGTACATTATAAAACAGTTCGCTTACCTCCTCTCCCCCCCCGCCAACACACCCAATGGACGATGGACGAGTGGCCACCGCCAGTCCGCGCCACCTGCACCCACTCGTCATTGTTGTCCTCCTCTGGCGGGTAGATGTTGGAGTTGAGCGTTTTGCTGCAGAGCGTGACCAGACAGACGGCCATGGCAGACGTCTCCTCCTCCGATAGGTCCTCGTCGCAGGCCACCTGACACAACTTCTCCACGGCTGCACACCTATTGCAACAAACACCATACAGTCATCTACGTGGAGTTCCTCATCAGACAATAATCTGCATACTCATCTAGTCATCTACCTAGGGGCCCAGTGTTAAAATAATGGGTTTTCATTAGGTGCGAGTGTTATAATAATGGTTTTTCGTTAGGCGTGAGATGTCGAAATTCGCCATGGAAACGATGTCATTTAACAGAAATTATAAGTTCTTCAAACACAATTCTGATCCAACAGCGTACTCGTACGTGCACCTTTTTTCTTTGTTTTTAAGATACCCAATTTAGGGGTAACTATTTTAGCGATGACAAGATTAGCCTATGATTAGCAACTGATATTGTATAACAGACCACACTATAGGTAATCCTCGTACGTGAAATTGTGCTCAGAGATGTGTGTACATCATAATCCGCAATGGTGAGTATCAGCATGATACTTATGAACAAGATACTGCTGGACATTAGATATGAAGACTTTATAACGACTCATCATGAAACAGGATGTCGATACTTCGTTGGGAGGGATGCCAATTCAGTGTTCAGAAAGTGGTATATTCCACCCTATTTGACGAATAATTTATCACTGGTACGAGATGTCGAGAAAAGCGAGGTAAGATGTCGAAAATCGGCATGCCATTTAAAATACTGTTTTAGTCTTTCAAACTCAATTTTGAGCCATACCATAGCTTGGACTGTACCCTTTTCGTTTATCTTCAGACACCAAACTTTACAACATCCATAGTCGGAATAACGATTAAAATATCACTGGTATTGTATAACAGGCCACATCATAGGCAATCCCCTGGAATTGCGCTGTGAGATGTTCGTGCATCACGATCCCTTATGGTTAGCATAAGTATACTTGTAAACAGGATACTGCTATAAACGAGGCATGAAGACTTCGTAAGCACGCATCATGAAGCACGATGTCGATACTTCTTTGCGAAGGATATCGATGCAGTGTTCATGAAGTAGTATATTCCACCGATTTCCCCCAAAATATCACTGCACGTGTTCCCAGTATTGACTGCAGCTCGGCCATATCCCCCACCTCAGTACTGACTGCACTTCGGGCCATATCACCAGCCCCAGTATTGACAGCATCTCAGGCCATGTCCCCGCCCCAGTACCGACTGCACCTCGGGCCATATCCCCCACCCCAGTATTGACTGCATCTCGGGCCATGTCCCCGCCCGAGTACCGACTGCACCTCGGGCTATGCCCCCCACTCCAATAATGACTGCATCTCGGGCGATGTGCCCGCCCCAGTAATGACTGCACCTCGGGCCATGTCCCCCGCCACAGTACTGACTGCAGCTCCAGGTCGGTCTCGGTGCGCAGCCGGTTCAGCTGCTTCCGCAGCGGTGCCGACAGCTGCTCCAGGGCATCGGAGTACTCCTCGCCGCACGATGACTGCTCGCCATTTCCCAGCGGCGACTGTTCATCCGGCGGCGGCGGCGGGGACGGCGGCGGCGGCAGTGGTGGCGGCGGGGACGGCGGCGGCGGCACCACCGCCATATCCACCTTTATCGGCTCCACCTTCACCGGCTCCAGCCTCACTGGCGGCTCCGCTGACACCACACCGATATGACCATTGCGATGACATACCCGTGAACATTACGACAGCACGCCAGTGGTGAACAGCATGACGGCATGTTCGTGATGAACATCACGTCGGCACGCCAGTGATGAACGTTATAAGATGTCAGTGATGACCGTAATGACAGCATGTCAGTGACGAACATTACGACAGCACGATAGTGGTGAATATTATGACAGGATGTCAGTGATGACCATAATGACAGGATGTCAGTGACGACCATTCCTACAGTACTAGTGGTGGACGTTATGACAGGATGTCAGTGATGACCACAATCACAGGATGTCAGTGACGAACATTACAACAGCACGACAGTGGTGAAGATTATTGCAGGATGTCAGTCACGAGCATTACAACAGCACGACAGTGGTGAACATTACGGTAGGATGTCAGTCACGAACATTACAACAGCACGGCAGTGGTGAACATTATTGCAGGATGTCAGTCACGAACATTACAACAGCACGACAGTGGTGAACATTATGGCAGGATGTCAGTCACGAACATTACAACAGCACGACAGTGGTGAACATTATGGCAGGATGTCAGTCACGAACATTACAACAGCACGGCAGTGGTGAACATTATGGCAAGATGTCAGTCACGAACATTACAACAGCACGACAGTGGTGAACATTATGGCAGGATGTCAGTCACGAACATCACGACAGCGGTGAACATTATGGCAGGATGTCAGTCACGAACATTACAACAGCACGGCAGTGGTGAACATTATGGCAGGATGTCAGTCACGAACATCACGACAGCGGTGACCAAGACATTGATGATCTTTAAGAAGGTACACCAGCGACGAATAATGCGACTTCACGACAATCATGCCCTTCACGAAGAACATCAATAACTAGTATAACGATGGCACGTCAGCGTGATGATCACCACAACTCATTAAATACAAGTATGCAGGCACTATGCAACTTTCTATGAATTCTCGGATTAGCTCATTTAATTTTACGACTGAAAATCGAAATTGCATCGCACAAATGAGGTAGACGACTTCTGTGTCATCTTTAGCACGAACATTGCTGTATTTCTGTAGCAACTACGCATTGGGGCATATTTATGTAATTGATAAGTGTAGATATTATCACTCAGAACTTCCTTCTCCTGTAATAAACATTATAAAACTATTATCTCCAGCAAATTACCGTCCTCGCTTCTTACAGCTGCACACATGTGAGCAAGTTCTATAGCGTCCCACAGTGCAGGGTGGTCACTCACTGACGATGTCGTCCTCGTCATCACTGAAGGCGGCCTCGTCTAACAGGGCAGACGAGGCGATGGTCGCGTCGTCACCAATATGCATCGCCTCATGACTCTGCAATTCATGTGGGTCTTCTGACTTCACCACCCCTGAAACACGGTCCCCATACGTCAACTGGGCCGTTAGGACACTGTCCCAACACGTCAACTGGGCCGTTAGGACACTGTCCCAACACGTTAGCTGGGCCGTTATGACGCAGTCCCAACACGTCAGCTGGGCCGTTAGGACACGATCCCTATACGTCAGCTCGGCCGTTAGGACACGATCCCTATACGTCAGCTCGGCCGTTAGGACACGATCCCTATACGTCAGCTCGGCCGTTAGGACACGATCCCTATACGTCAGCTCGGCCGTTAGGACACGATCCCTATACGTCAGCTGGGCCGTTAGGACACGATCCCTATACGTCAGCTGGGCCGTTAGGACACGGTCCTCATACGTCAGCTGGGCCGTTAAGACACGGTCCCAACACGTCAGCTGGGCCGTTAGGACACGGTCCCCAAACGTCCGAGCGAGACTCATTACTGCAGCAGACTCCCGCAATACACCTCACCATAGCAGATCCGAGTGAGACTCACTAGTGCAGCAGACTCCCCGATACACCCCACCATAGCAGATCCGAGTGAGACTCATTACTGCAGCAGACTCCCGCAATACACCTCATCATAGTAGATCAGAGTGAGACTCACTAGTGCAGCAGACTCCCTCGATACACCTCACCATAGCAGATCCGAGTGAGACTCATTACTGCAGCAGATTCCCGCAATACACCTCACCATAGCAGATCCGAGTGAGACTCACTAGTGCAGCAGACTCCCTCGATACACCTCACCATAGCAGATCCGAGTGAGACTAGTCACTGCAGCAGACTCACGCAATACATCTCACCATAGCAGATCCGAGTGAGACTCGTCACTGCAGCAGACTCCCGCAATACATCTCACCATAGCAGATCCGAGTGAGACTCGTCACTGCAGCAGACTCTTGTGGGACTCACTGTCTGAACATAAATGTGAGTGCCTGTCCATCCAGGATATTACTGCGAGAATCACCACCCCAAGGCACCGGAAACTGCTTCTTTTCCTCCTTTATCTGAGCTTTAGGACGCAACAGGCTACATAGCGCCCAGTCAGTAACCTTCCACTTCATGACATTCACCAACAAACACACCCCCACGACTCACCGTCCGAGCAGAACTCTGAGAACCTCTCGCGGAGCATTTTGCGCAGGTCCTTGTCGAGCCTGGCGTTCTGGAAGAGCGGCGACAGGGACGGCAGCACGCGCATCTTGATGATCTGGCGGAGCGCCGTGAACATGCCCTGGCCGACCCGATCCGTCAGTGTTGGGCAGAAGGTGGGTATCACCTGTCGGCCAAAAAGTGGGTATTACCTGTCGGCAAAAAGGTGGGTATTACCTGTCAGCCAAAAGGTGGGTATTACCTGTCCGCCAGGAGGTGGGTATAACCTGTCCGTCAGAAGGCAGGTTGTTACCCGTCGGTCAGCAGGTGGATATCACGCGGCAGAGCGGGTATATCCTAGTAGGCAAGACCATGTCACGCTAGGTCCTGGCATGCGACATAACGTGAAGTGAGACGTCATAACGTATCGTCGCACGCTCTGCCATTGCATATCACGTGATGACACGCCATGTCATTACGGCGCAACAGGCGTCAGCAATAAAATCCAGGATCCCGCAACATGACAACCTAAGGTGACTTTCATTACAGCTGAAGTATCCCGAAATTTGTTCCCATCTTTAGCAGAGGCAAAGTGCCATCCGCTAGAGATTTGTTACGTTAAAGAAAGGGTTACGTTAATCCGGCTCATGTGGCATACGGTTATATCAAAGAAGCAAGGGAGGAAAGATGGGGGAAGCAATGGGGGGAAAGATCACTCACGGTTCTGCTCTTGTTCCAGACGGACGTGTTCGCGCAGCTCCGAGGCCTGAGGACTGGTTGAGGACACCGAGGGGAAAAGGAAGATTGGACTACAAGTGATTAAGGTAAGTTTCTGTGTTTATTTTGTAGATAGCTTGTGGCTTTTAATCTATGTGTAGGTATTATAAGTTAAGTCAGGGAATAGTATTTTTGTTCTTATAGCTCACTTCGTCTTATGGTGAATATTGTATACATTAGATAACCTTGAATTTGTGGCGTTCACGGTGTAGTTTCGTTCGTAAGATAAGTGTTCTTTTTTATTTTGTAGATAGTTTGTTGCCTTTTTTCCTGTGTGTGGATATCATTAGTTAAATTAGAGCATAAAAATTCTTTCTTAACTTAATTTATTTAGTATTGTGGTGTATAGTTTCGTCCGTAAGTTCAATCTTTTTTCTAAATTTTTCTTTCTTTCTTTTTTCGTAGAAAGCTTGCTGCCTTCTATCCTGTGTGTAGATATTATAAGTTACATTAGATAATACTAATTCTTTCTTAACATCATTTAGGTATTTAGTCTTGCGGCATAGAGTCTTTTTGGTGTTTAAGTTTAAGATAGAGTTTAAGACTAAACTAGTGAGTTTTTATTACACTAGGTATATCTTCATATACTGGAGTAATGGACAAGTTTCACGTAATGGGTATTTTGTTGCCACAAAACGTATGTAATATTTCGTATACAAAACTGAAATATTTTGCTCATCGGAAGTGCATTTCCTACTTAATTAAATGATTTCAATTAAGTGTTGTCTTCGATTAAAAAACCTACCCGTAGTGATGACGTCAGATATGTCGAGCCTCGAAGCGGCCAGGCCGAAGACACGCAGTGAAGTCTGGACCGGGTATTTCTACGCCAAGTTTTTCAACCGAATCACGTCATGGAGGACAACGTGAGTGCTTGTGGCACCAAACTGAACGATTCTCAAGAAAATATGAAGCTTGATAAGGTAGATAATTTATTATGGTGGTAATGCAACAGCTAACCTTTCTCTTTCAAATCCAGGGCATTGTGGTGTCGTATAAACGAACAGCAAAAGCTTGCTTACAAAGCAAAAGTAAAATGTGTGAAATGATGGGAAGGGCCACCGCATAAACTATATGTGCTTTAGCTGTACACCATGGCTTCCCCTCCAGTGAAAGAGAAGCTGTTTATACATTCAAATTTCTGTTATATTTTTATTCCACAATATTCCATGCTATTTTTACCGCGATGCTGATCAGAAAAGCCGTAACATGTCAGGCGTGTCGATGTATTCCTCTGCGTTCAGCCAGCAATTGTTCATCTTTCAGACTTCAAATTCCAGGGTTGAACTCCCAGAAAGCCCACCTCATGCATGCTGGATCTGAAGGAGACAAAATGTAGGTACAAAATCTAGCATTTCGTGTATTCGGCAAGCGGTACGTATCCACACCGGTTCCCCATACGATATGGCGGAAAACGCGTAGTGCCCTGACTATGCAACTCCGTGGAATACACGCAGACAAATTTAGCTTTTCGCAATGCGGTTCTGGAGATTGACCAGACCGCACACAATCTTGACTACATCATCCATCCAGTCAGTCATGCTGAGCGAAATACACGAATGCATGGCCAACATCCTAAACACGCGCAAGCATGCGATGACGCGCTCGATGTGCATCCGCAACCCGACGATCGTTCGCATCTTCACGACGGCAGCGGTGCTCAGAGTTTCATCCTTTCGAACGCTTGCTGGCCGGACTGATGAACAGCCGCGTTTTGCTGCCTCGCTCACCAACTCCTTGAAACCTCTAGCTGCTAAAACTGTTGCACCGTTGCGCAGACAGTCCAGGTATTCTGAACTGCACACGATGTCCATTTCACTGACGCGCCCTGGTTTGCCATCCGATACAAGGTTGATCAGCCCGTCAGGGGTAGCAGAAATGAGATATTTTACACTATTGCATGTTTTGTACTCTGACCATGACATGCTCTGCGCGACCGCGTGAGCCGGCTTTTCAATTTGGATCTCGAAGCGATCAATAATGCTTTCACAGGACGAAAAATTTGCCATAAATGCATGAGGCAGATTATCACGGATCGGTTGCTGTTCTGGCGAAGCAACCAATTCGTTTAAACAGCTCCCAAGCACAGGCACGACAAGAGCTAGCAGCCTGGATACGCAACCAGTGCTCACACCGAACAGATCGGCGAGCAGGTGACTCGACATGTCTAATCTTATGCGCATCAGTGCCAGACACTAAATCTTCCGTTGTCAAGCCTGACCTCTGTTTACATATTGAATCATATTGGCTTATAGACCAACGATATCAAGTGCTCTGGAGGCACACCTATATACCGAGATGGGTGCCTTTTGACAAGAGCCTGAACAACCTGCCCGGACATCCAAGTCACCCGACGGTCGGATGCCATTTAAGCTAAAACAGTCACGATTAATCCAACCTCGGCAGCGTCCTATACGTAAAATCGAATGGCCGGCAGTAGACCTTCGCTACCCTCGACATACGTGACGTCACAGATGTGTTGACCAATCACAAAGCGAGGCATTCTGAAGTAGTTTTAGGATTATTTAAGCTCTTTAAGGACTTTAAAAAAAATAAATGCATGCCACCATCGTCTTTAGAATAAAAAATCAGTAGTGAAACTTGAACAAAATACGGCTTGCCCCGACATGAAACTTGTCCATTGTAGAGGTATCTAGGCTTAAAAAAAAAAATATATTAGTATTTAGCTTCATTTAGTTGGAGTTTGTAGCTGATGGGAGTTGGGATAACTAAGATTATATTTTCTTAGTTTAGCTTGTGAAAGCAGAGATATATTTTGTTGTTTATTCAGTGTGAGTGTTACAATATTTTCTAGTCTTCTGTTGTAGTCTTTTTGGTGTTTAAGTTTAAGATAGAGTTTAAGACTAAACTAGTGAGCTTTAATTACACTAGGTATACCTTCATATACTGGTGTAATTGTAGAGGTATCTAAGATTTTTTGGTGTGTGATTATATTAGTATTTAGTTTGGTTTAGTTGGAGTTTGTAGCTGGTGGAAGTCGGGTTAACTAAGATTATCTTTGCTCAGTTTAGTTGGTGTAAGCAGGGATACATTTTGTTGTTTATTCAGTGGGAGTGTTACTATATCAGGAGTTAAAGTACAATAAACTAGATAGCTCTTCAATGCTTGGCTACAAAAGTTGCTAGCTATCTTTGCAACTGGGTTAGTAAAAGTTTACCTTAACTGGGCTTAGTAATAACAGAAGCAAAAAAAAAATGCAAGGTGACTGTGGGAAGTGTAAGTGTAAGGTAGTCATTGGGGACTTGAGTAAGAAAGTAGACATGTTAGCAAGGGAGGTGGAGCGCCTGAAGTGTTTGGTGGCAGGGCCCATCATAGGAAATGTCAGCCAGGCAAGCCAGGTGATTCTCGGCGTCTAGGAGTCTAGGAGTGATAGGGATGGAGATAGTATGGTCCATGATAGTAGAGTGGAAAGTAGCTAGACGCCAGAGTACAAGACTAGCTTTAAGGAAAATTGACAAAGGCATTTAAATTAATAATCAGTTTGAGGTATTGCAAGATAGAGATAGTAATGCTGCTAGGGAGGACGGTAGGAATGACCAGGTAGTTGATGATAGAGGGGGAGGTTTTAGTTATAGGGGACTCGAGAGTGAAGTACATGGATCGTGCTTTTTGTAGTAGGTTGGTTATTGGTTTTACGACACGTCGACCGTTGAGTCATATAGCGTCGCCAATCTCTCACGCCGATTGGTCGCGGGCGAAGAGCAGTGACAGGTGAGACTCGAACCCACAATCTTTCGATTGTGAGACGAGCATCTTACCCCTAGACCACTCGTCCCCTGCTTTTTGTAGTAGGAACCCCAACAAACGGACTCGTGTTTGCTTCCCAGGGGCCCAGGTGAAGGATGTTGGTGATAGGATAGGAGTAATGAAGGGTAGTGGAGAGAGCACAATAGTAATTGTGCAGGTTGGTGTAAATGATGTAGGAAAAGCAAAAACAGAGGAAACAATAAGAGAGTATAGGGCTTTGATAGGTAGGATAGCAGGAAGTAGGAAACGAGGAATGGTAACATACATCCTCCTTATGGTAAACACAAGCATAGAGTGGTACTCGAGGGCCATTGGGCTGAATACCAGGGTGGCCAATATTTGCAAGGAACTTGGGGTGGGGTTCTTGGATTTGTGGGGGGATTTCTGGGGGAGGACTGAAATGTTTGCATTGGATGGGTTACATTTGAGCAAGAGAGGAGTTGAATTGCTCAGCAATAGGTATGAGGAGGCTCTCAATAGGAAACAGGGAAACTAGGCGGGTCATGGGGGGGATGTAGCTGATAAAGAGAGAAGTCTTGCAAGCAAGGGAAGGAATAGTTTATCATGTTTTTATGTCAATGCCAGAAGTGTTAGGAATAAAATTGGGGAACTACATGCATATATGTTGTCCGAAAAGCTAGATTTGGTGTGCATAACAGAAGCATGGGTTAATGAAAGCATTTTTGGAGCCAACTTGCAAGAATTTGAATTCACAGGCTACAACATGCATGCTTATCAACGGAAGGCAAGGATAGGAGGAGGTATACTCTTGTATGTCAGACAAGTAATGAAATATCATTCCATAGATGATAGTGTACATAATGAAGGAGTAGAATCCTTCTGGTTAGATATCATTCTGAAGAATGGAACAAAATTTAGGATTGGGGCATTCTATAGACCTCCAGACCAGAATGAAAACATGGACAGGTTGATGCAGGAAGAAATAAGTAGGAGAGCGCATGAGAGAACTGTTTTGTTGGGGGATTTCAACATAACCGGGTTGGGAAGCAAAACTATAGGTCTAAACAAACCAGGAAGAAGTTTCATGGATTGTTTTGAGGAAAATTTATTCTTTCAAATGATACATGAACCTACAAGGGACAATGAAATATTAGATCTTGTGCTTACTAATGAGGAAAATGTTGTACAAAATGTGAACATAGGAGAGACCGTGGGTAATAGTGATCACAACATTATACGCTTCTCATTGTATGTTGGAAATGTAGGAACCAATAAGACATTGATTCCAAATTTTGCTAAAGGGAATTACAATGAGTTCAGGATCTTCCTGAATGAAATTAATTGGGAGGACTTATTGAAAGGCTTAGATGCTCATGAAATGTGGAGAATGATAAAATATAAACTATTTCAAGGTCAGGATAAGTTCATTCCCAATAGGCGAATTAGATTAACCAGGGTTGGTTGGCTATTCGTTTTACGACACGTCGACCGTTGAGTCATATAGCGTCGCCAATCTCTCACGCCGATTGGTCGCGGGCGAGGTTAACCAGGGTTAAGCACCCTTCATGGCTGACCGCGGAAGTAAAGCATTTATTGGAGTCAAAGAAACAGGCATTCAAGAAACTAAAATATGCTAACTCTGAGGAAAACCTCAAATCATATCAAATAGCTAGAAATAAAGTTAGGTGTATTAGGGCATCTAAAAGACTGGCTGAAATCAAATTAGCTCGGGAATGTTCAGCGGGTAATGCTAAGAGATTCTTTAGTTTCTACAAATTTAAGGCTAAGAAGTGTAGTGTAGGACCACTGGAGGTAGATGGGTAATTAGTGGTTGAAGATTGTGATATTGTGGAATCCCTAAGCAAGCAATTCTCATAAGTCTTGACTAAAGAGAATTCTGGTAGAATAGAAACAACTGAATCGTATGCCATGACAGGTGATAGGTTGGAGTATCTTACAATAACTACAGAAGCTGTAGAAAAGCTGTTGCAGAATATAAAACCTAATAAAGCTTCTGGACCAGATGATATATATGCTAGGGTTTTAGTAGAGTGTGCTAAAGCTTTAGCAGTTCCCGTAGGTATAATTTTCAGGTGGTCTATGGAATATTCTGAAGTGCCTGAAGATTGGAGATATGCAAATGTAGTACCAATTTTCAAAAAGGGAAGTATGAAGTGTGTAGGGAACTACAGGCCAGTCAGTTTGACCTCAATAGTTTGCACGGTACTAGAAAATCTGGTTAAACAGAATGTTCAGATTCATCTTGATAGGCACAATCTTTTAAGGTATACTCAACATGGATTTCGATCTCGAAGGTCTTGTTTAACTAACCTTTTGGAGTTCATGGAGTATGTTACTAAAGAAGTAGACAATCAAAGCAGGATAGATGTTGTGTACTTGGACTTTAGCAAAGCTTTTGAAAAAGTTCCACATGGGAGGCTAATTCATCAACTACAGCAACATGGGATTGTTGGAAAAGTTATAGGTTGGATTGAAGCATGGTTGAGGGGAAGTAAACAAAGGGTAATGTTAAATGGATGTAAATCTGATTGGAAGGATGTTCTGAGTGGAGTACCACAGGGCTCTGTTCTAGGGCCACTTCTCTTTATCATCTTTGTTAATAACATTGAGGTAGGGCTGAGGAATAGAGTGTTCAAATTTGCGGATGACATCAAGCTGGTAGGAGTGGCAAACAGTTGTGATCAATCTAGAAACATTCAACTAGACTTGGAGGACCTAAAAAAGTGGTCTGATCAATGGCAGATGTCTTTCAACTATGACAAGTGTAAGGTTATGCATCTGGGGTATGGAGGTGAGACTTTGAGATATACAATGGGAGGGAGGGAACTGGATGTTATTGAAGAGGAAAGGGACTTAGGTGTGTTGGTTTCAAAAGACCTTAAAGCAGAAAAGCAATGTACCCCAGCTAGGAACAGGGCACTCAGAATGCTGGGACTCATTAATAGAAGTGTGATGTATAAGAGCAAGGAAGTCATGAAAACAAAACTGTACTTAGCATACGTGCGACCCCACTTGGAATATTCTGTACAAGCTTGGAGCCTCTACCTAGAAAAAGATATAAACAAGTTAGAGAGAGAGTGCAGCGCAAAGCAACCAGACTCATCAGTGGAATAGGTAACCTAGAATATGGAGAAAGGCTTGTGGCATTAGATATGTACTCACTCAAGTATAGGAGGTTAAGGGGAGATATGATTGAAATGTACAAAATTGTTAAAGGACTAGATCAGGTCAATTTAAATGGCGCTCTTCAGTTGAGAGTATCACATAGGGGTCATCAATTCAGGTTAGACAAGTTGAGGTGTAGGACAGTTAAGCGACAACAGGTCTTCAGTCAAAGGGTTGTTGATCAGTGGAATGGGCTGCCTGCTGATGTTGTGGGGAGTTCCTCATGGAATGTATTTAAAAGTAGGGTGGATACATTTTTTAGACAGGAAAATCTTGTTTTTAAGTTCTAATTTGTGATGGATGGGGTGAGATGTATGTTAAGTAAGTGTACACAGCACAGACCCCTTTAAGCAGGCATGGATGCAGCTGGAAAATTATTGATAAGGCATTCAATCCACATGTGTTCAGAGAGATCAGGGGAATAGGGCTGGAAAGCTAGGGTAGATAGGCATTGATAGGTGTGTGGGATATTGGAGGACTGGTTCTTCGGAATGTGGGATGGTTGTGGAGGGTCTTTTTACCAGGCTTATATTATCTTCCATTTACAGAATTAACTGGATGGGCCCTTGGGTCTCTTATTAAGTCTAAACGCTTTATAACTTTATATAGGGTTTACCTAGCAGTGGATTCAGCATCTTCCTTCGGGATGTGATACTGATGAGATTGTCTATGGTAGCACAATGGGTATGATGGGAGGAGTTTGTAATTGTTGAGTGTGTTATGCAATAGCAAGTGAGTCTCTTATTAAGTGTAAACGCTTTATAACTTTATATAGGGTGTACCTAGCAGTGGATTCAGCACCTTCCTTCGGGATGTGATACTGATGAGATTGTCTATGGTAGCACAATGGGTATGATGGAAGGAGTTTGTAATTGTTGAGTGTGTTATGCAACAGGAAGTGAGTCTCTTATTAAGTCTAAACGCTTTATAACTTTATATAGGGTGTACCTAGCAGTGGATTCAGCACCTTCCTTCTGGATGTGATACTGATCAGATTGTCTATGGTAGCACAATGGGAGTGTGTTATGCAATAGCAAGTGAATTGGTGCTAGATAGGCTGCGATATACAGCTTCCTAGGAACTTGAGGTAAGAGATTGATTGGGGTGAGAGTATGTACATTTCTAGTACCTTTTCCAGATAGGCTGAACCCAGATGGGTCCCTGTGACTCTTATTAAGCCTTAACACTTTATGACTTTATGACTTAATGATGAGACGCCGGCAAACAAAGAACGTGGCGTAAAGGGCCGAAACATACATAGCATACATGTTCATACACGGACATACACACATACATACACGACAATCAGAAGGGCATTTGGAGGGTGGACAGCTTCGTCGCCTGCGGAGGCTCCACTGCCCACCCGCGACCTGAAACGAAGCGGAGGCCCGACGCCCAGGGCGAGTCCTAGGCGTCGGGCCCGACCTTGTATGTGTAGGTGTATGTTTGAGTTAAAACTTGGAAAAACCTGAGAAGGGGGAAAACCAAGCAGCTTGGAAAACCCGTAGGTAAAAAAACAAGCGCAATATATAAGGAGAACCGTCCGTTTTTGCGAAATTGGATCGGTCTCTTCCTATATAGTGTAAAATATCCTATATGTATATGTTTTTCGACAACGGAGAGGAAGACGTGTGTAACGCAGTCATACAGCTAACATGGGGTGCAACGCGTGTCATGTATCCTTCAACTTCACATCAAATCAGGTTGAGCCAGGTAACGTGTGACAGAGAAATCAAATCAGTTCGGAAAGCTTGATATCGTGTAAAAAGGGGAGGAGCAGCTCGAGGAGTGCCGGGTGGTCATTCCCGAGGAGTGCCCGGAGCGATATATGCGTATGGTTGCGGTTGAAATAGTGAAGAATTGCGCGGCGATGAGGAGCATATGCTGGACATGTGAGTACAACGTGGGCGACAGTGATGGGAATTCGGCATGTGGTGCAAATCGATGGCCGACGTGATAGATGAAAAATATAAATGTGTTAAGCTGGTGTTTCCGAGGCAAAGTCTGACGAGTATCACCTCATTCAAATGGGAGTGCTGGTGGGAAGAGGGCCAGTTGGAGAGTGTGGGCTTGATAGTGTGTATGTGTGTGGTGTCGTGTGACCAGCAGGCCTGGATATATTTGTAGAATAACACATTGGCTAGAGTAAGGAGATACTGGGGCACAATCATTCTGAGGGAGGTCAACTGCCGCCCTTGCATGGCCGTCCGCGCACTCGTTGCCCGGGATACCCCTATGTCCGGGGATCCCGAGAAGGGTGAGCTGAAGGTGTGCGTGATTGTCCTGATAGAGGTGTCGGATGGCGTGGAGTGTGGGGTATGTGGTGTTGTGTATGGCCGCGTGGGCGTCAACGTAGGAACGTGAGTCAGTCCAGATTGTGGTAGGGGTAGTGATGTGTTGTGGAGGCAAGTGAGTATGGCGACTAATTCTGCTGTGTATACCGAATGATGTAGTGTTGATTTCGTTTGGCCAGTGTCGGGCCCACCGCACCAGGCGGCGCCCGTACCATTGTTGGTACGTGAGCCGTCAGTGTAAAAGAATGTTCGTTGTGGGTGGGCCTCTTGATATAAAAAAAAATTGACTTGAAAGTCGATGGGGCTAAGTAGGATTTTGTTGTGCCGAAAGTGATACTCAAGTTCGGGGTGTTTCATGTGCCAGAATGGGAGAATGGGGAATTCGGTCAGGGGTTACATCAGGAAATTCTAGTGTAGATGTGAAAAACTGCTTCAAGTTAATAACAATGCTGTATTTATTTTTGTTTTTGGAGCGCCGAACCGGGGACATTGGAGGGGTGATTTAGTTGTGTTGTCCTGAAGTGGCATCTAACAAGTTGTAGTGTTCTGCGGTGTTGTAGGCTAGGGAGATTGACCTCACCCCGAACACTGGCGGTAGGTGTGGTGCGGTGTGCTCCGGTGATGAGGCGGAGTGCGTGTTTTTGTGTGCATTCTAGTGATTTGGCGAGTGTGGGAGATACATGATCGAAGATAAACGCATTGTATTCCAGGATTGAACGAATCAGGGCAGTATATAGTTTGCAAAGAGTAGACCTGTCTGCACCCCAGTCGCCACCGAAGATGCAGCGCAGGATATTAAGACGAACAACGCAGCGCTGTTTAATATAGGCAATGTGGGGGCCAAAATAGAGTCCTTTGTCGAGGGTAATTCCGAGATATTTGAAGGAGGTTTGGAGGGGGATAATTTCATCGCGATAGCGGAGCGGTTTATCATGGGGGATATATCTGGGAAGCCGGAAAAAAACATTGTGACCGATTTAGCGGGGGAGATCTGTAGCCCCCAGAGGGAGAACCATGAGTCAATGTGATTCATGGCGAGTTGTATGTAATGGTTAGCTGTGTCTGCTAATGGATGTGTGCACCAAATGGCTAAATCAACGGCGTATATATAATATTTTAGAAGGGGAGAAATAAGGGGAAGTTGGTCTAAAGCATCGTTAATCATAATGAGAAATAGGGTTGGTAACAGGACGCTGCCTTGCGGCACGCCTTGCTCAAAAGTGTGAGGCTGGGAATAGATGTTGCCGCAGCGGACGACAAAGGAACGGTTTTGGAGAAAGTTGGCGATGAAGGTGGTCATTCTGCCCCTTATACCAATTCGGTGCAATTTAATTAAAAGGGCAGAGCTGTGTACTTTACTAAATGCGGATTTTAGATCTAAAAAAAGGGGGCGATAGACTCGGGTTTTCTCGCAAAACCACGCTGGATCGAATCTACAATTTCGAGCATGTTGTCAGCGGTGCTTCGCCTTGGCCGGAAGCCGCTCTGAAAAGGGGAGACAATTTTATCGTTTTCAAGATAGACTCTGATTCGTCCATTGACCATGCACTCAAATATTTTGCAAGCACAACTAGTGAGAGAGATAGGGCGATAGCTGGATGGGAGGTGTTGAGGTTTGAAAGGTTTAGCGATAGGAATGATAGTGCTGGTAGACCAGGAGGCTGGGAAAGTACCGTCGGTCCATGGTTGATTTAGTGCCGAGAGGAGGTTGTCTTTGCCGGGGTCAGAGAGGTTTTGAACGAAGGAGTATGCCAATCGATCAGGTCCAACAGCTGTATTGGTTACTTTGGAGAGGGATAAATTTAGTTCATAAAGGGTAAAGAGGTCGTTGTAGGGCTCAGAGTTGTCGGAGCCAAAGTGACAAGCGGCAAGAGTGTCGCGGAGGAATGAGGTGGTGTGCTGTGAGTATGGAGCGTTGAAGGAGATGTCAGAGTAATAAGTGGCAAAGTGTTCCGCGACGGCTGTAGGTTCTGTTATTTTCTGTTGATTAATTGTCAGTTGTGGGAATGCGCGGTGTGGGGCTCTGCCGTTGGAGAAGGAGCGAATTTGAGTCCAGATTTGGGAGATGGGGGTAGATTGGTTGAATGTGTCGGAGTAGAGTTGCCAGCTGCGTTTTTTGGCCGAAAGGATAATTTGCTGACAACGTAGTTCTGCCTCGCGGGCTTCTACCATGTTTTGTACGGTGAGGTTTTTACAAAATTTGCGCTCAGCCTGCCGTCGCAAGGCGACGGCTCGTTGGCACTCGTCGTTCCACCACGGCACGTGCGTACGGCCGGGTGGGCGACGAGTTTTGGGTACGTGTTCTTCTGCCGCGAGTAGTATGGTATCAAGCAATGCCGAAATTGGGGGGTGAGACTGGGGCGGGATGAGATTATCAATTTCCTGGGAAAAAGACGGCCATTTCGCTTTGCGAACGTTCCAGTTGGGTATAAATAAACGATCTCTAGACTGGGCTGAGCGTTCGAGTGTGACGTGGATGGGGAAGTGATCGCTAAAAAGGGGATCGGGTTGAACGTGCCAGGAGAAGAGAGGTGAGATAGAAGCTGAGGCTAGGGAGAGGTCAATGGCAGACGGACGGAACGGGGCGATGTCTGTGTTGTGTGTGGGTGTTTGGTCATTTAGAAAGACCATGTTGTGGGTGTTGAGGAGTGTTTCAATGTGATGTCCACGTGGAGATGTGTTGTGACAACCCCATGCCTAGTGATGGGCGTCGAGGTCGCCCAGCACCAGACAGGGGTGTGGGAGGAGACTGAAGAGATTGGTTACAGAAACTAAGGATAGCGTAGGAGAGGGGGGGAAGATAAAGTTAGTTAGTTATTTATTTATTTGGGTTTAAAGACGCATCGACTGCAATGGTCATATAGCGCCCATAACAAGTTTATTCATAAAAACCAGAAGTAAAATCGTGGTAAAACAGTGTCATGCTGAAGTGTAATTACCCGCATACTGTGGTGGTGGTTATTGGTTTTTACGACACGTCGATCGTCGAGTCATGTAGCGTCGCCAATCTCTCACGCCGATTGGTCGCGGGCGAAGAGTAGCGACAGGTGAGACTCGAACCCACAATCTTTCGATCGTGAGACGGGCAACTTACCCCTAGACCACTCGTCCCCCGCATACTGTCTCAGTTAAAACATTTCTTCGCAGTTAGCCGTTTAGAGATATGGTATGGTGCGTTCACAAGTAGTACGGTCAGGACGATCGTCTATCCCACACGTCTCGGCTTACAGGTATGCACCTCATCACGGGCGAGTCAGCGAAGGGACGGGACCTGGGACTCGCTTCGGTCGGTGGCGAAATAGGCATCCGCTTTCGGCTGGTAGGTGGTGTAAGTGGCTGGCTTGTGAATGGGACAGGTGCAGGTGGACCCATTATTTCTCCAGAGGGGCCAAGTGGTGCGCGCTGTACCGACGGTGAGCGTTCTCGCATACCGAGCCTCACAGCCATGGAACATTTTCCCACTGCACCTTTCCCACCGACGTTTGGTGCCACACTGGTAGATCGCTCTGCTCGACCTCGCGCGGTCAGGTCCGGAACTCCACTTCGCACAGGAATTCTCAGTGACGGCAATGAGCTGGTCGATCGGAGAGGTAAAATAGTCGATGGGGGTGGTAACTTAGGGAATTCTGCGGGAGTTGTTCGAGTGGATGCCACCATGATCGGTTCAGTCACGGAGTTGCGGGACCGTCAGCTTGGCAGGCGATCGTGCGCTGCTCAGGACGACGCTGTCTTGGGGAACTGCACGAAGTTTCTGTCTGCACAACAGCAGGGCGAGCGGGTAAGACGTAGTCGGCTCCAGTTACTGCCGCCGGAATTTCATCCTCTGAGTTTACCTGGATTATAGCTAGACCACATTCCTTTAGCAGGCCAATCAATTGGCGGGCTGTCATCTTGTCCAGAGCATCGCTTCCAGGAGGATCACGGCTTCGTGGTGCTGGTGTAGTAGGTGGCATGTCTGTTCGCTCTTGGGATGACTCGGGTTGAAGGTGAAGGGCGGAGCTGGCCACCACGGCCGCATAAGAGCGAGGTGTAGTGGCCGTCCTGGTCATTTCCCGAGCTTCTCGGAATGACACGCCCCTGTCACATTTCAATCTTATGATACTCTGCTCTCGTTTGAAAACCGGGCATACTCGGTCACGAGCAGAATGATCGCCCTTGCAGTTTGGACAGCATAATGTTTCCGATGTGCAAGCGTCCTCAGAATGATCCGAGAAGGCACATCGCAGACATCTCGGCTTTGATCGACAGTGTCGGCTGGTGTGTCCGTACCTATGACAGGCGAAGCATCTCATCGGGATTGGTCGATAAACGCGGACCCTGACCCTAACATGCCCGATTCTCACATGGGTAGGCTGTGTTTGGGAGTTAAAAGTGAGTACAATGTCTGTGTCGTGTGAAACACCATCCCTTTTCGTTTTCAGTCTTCTAGCTTCCAGGACACCGAACCCCGCAAGACCACGCACAATTTCTTCACAAGGCACACCTTGTAGGTCATGACAAGTGATGACACCTCTGGATCAGTTTTTAGAGTGGTGAGTTTTCACATTTAGGGGCACTGTCCTTTGCACGCGTTTACCACCGATGGTGTACGTAAACGTAAAGAGTGTGGCTTTTAACGCCCGCCTAGCTTCCTCCGGATCCGAAAATTCAACTTCGATGCCACCATCACCCAATTTGTCGCACCGTACCACTGTACCGAATCATTCGGTGCCCTCACACCGTTGGAAAGGGCTGAGGGCAGACAGTCTGAGCTCTGAACTCGACAGGATCAGGACAGTTGGGTCGACGAACTCGGGCTCTACTTCGGTTTCACGCTCAGGTGTTTTGCCAGCTCGCGTCGCCCCGACGGGACGATAATCCCTAGGAGAAGGGCAAGCCAAGACAGTGTCTAAATCGGGCCTCACCGAGGAGGCGCGGGACTGGGATGTGGAAGACTGGAACGACGAATCGTCCGAGTCAAGACTAGGGCGAGGGTTTATTTGTGTCAGGAGAATCCATGGAAGTGTATTGGTTTCAACTCCTCAGGCGCCCCACCACATAGGGGCCCTACTGGGGACGCCTGGGTCCCGCGGACGGGAGTATACCAGGCGCCCGAGGAGTTATACGGGGCAGGCGGCGCCTTCGCCCGGCCAGGAGAGAGAGAGACTCACCACCCCGACCGGGATCCAGCACCGCCCACCCCTTGACCCCAGCTGGCCGGGCCGGCAGACACTGGGAAGAATCCCAGGTCCCCGGCTGGAGGCGACCAGCCACTTGACCCGTATGGGGCCCTACGGGCCCGCCCGCCCGCCCCTCCGGGATATC
Organism: Ashinkailepas kermadecensis; assembly: GCA_034440615.1. Lineage (NCBI taxonomy): Eukaryota > Metazoa > Arthropoda > Thecostraca > Neolepadidae > Ashinkailepas > Ashinkailepas kermadecensis. The sequence continues at coordinate 222,334 of JAOTOM010005125.1, read as the reverse complement.
GGGACCAAAGAGGCGTGTTGGTCCCCCGTCACAACTATTACCGTGCGACGGGGGACCTCAGCCTCCAGGACTTCGTCAAGCCCGGGGGCGGGCCGAGGGGGCGCGACTACCCTGACAAAACTGAGCTGGAAGGCAGGACCGGGGAAGTTGTCCTACCTGCTCATGATAGGGAGAGTTGATGTTGCGGGGTCAGGTGAAGGACATGGACGTCGAGATGAGATGGGCATTGGAATGGGGGCGTACGGATGGAAGGACAAGTGAGGCACTCTTAGTCTCGCCCCTCACCACGGACCGGTGGCCTGGTCCGCTGGGTCCTTGGGGCACACAATCCCCACCACAAGAAGGTGGCGCCTCGTCGGGGGGGGATAATGAGAGAGTACAGCGAGCTCTAGTTGTGTAATTTGGACAGATACTGCAACGAAATTCAGCTTAGCTTCAGCTTCAGCTTAGCTGGATGGAGTTGTGGGAGGAGCCAAAGTAAAAAAAAAAAATTGAAATTAGGAGTGCTCACTATCATCTGTCCACTAACCAGCTACTAACAATATAGTTTAGACCTTAACTTCTTGTTGCGATGGATCTAGGGCCAGTCATATGCCACCTTTGGGTATGACTACTTACAGCATTCTTTATTATTGGTTTTATTGCTCTAATACCGGGTGCTTTGTATGCTTATTTATTTGTTTCCCATCTCTTAGCTTGGAGTGCCGCGACTTTACTGCTTATTTTATGGTGTTAACGTAAGGTGCGTGCAGTCATTGGGTAAGAGGAGGGGCGCTCCCGGTCACCTGATCTTGGGTGGCGGACCTCTAAAAAAACAAAAAACAAAAAAAAACTGGTTATTGGGGATGGTGATCGGACGATGAAGAAGGGTGTTCGAGACGAATAATGCAACCCCGCCGCCGCGGGGTGTAAAATTTCTGCTGTGTGTATAGAGGGTATAGCCAAAAATATCAAAATTAAATGGATCATTGTCGCGCCATCTGGTCTCCTGAACGGCGGCAATCAATGGTTTATTTTTGATGACATATTCCTTGACTTCTGCCCAATGGGAGGCGTCAGAGCAGCCGATGGTGGGTGCCGGGCGCGTGGCCGGCAGCGGAGCGGCTTGGTACCTGTGGTGTCGCCAACCGTCAGGGGGGGCCGCGTCTGGAGCGGGGCGCGTGACCGTCGACGGGGCGGCCTGATGTTGGTGGGGTGGGGTGGAGTGGGGGAGGGGGGTCGAGAGAGCCCGCTGTGGGAGCGGGACACATGGCCGGCGGCGGGGGAGAAGGGAAGGAGGGGGATGGGAGGCCTCGGGGGGTCCGGGTAGGAGGGAGCGAGGTCGGGCGGCCGCCTCGGCTGGTGTCGGCCACAGGGGGGCCAATCGGGGTCGAGTCCACCCCCCTCCCCCGGTGATGCGGGTGTCGGGGTTGCTCGTGCCGCGTAGCGACGCTGTTGTCTCTCTTTGGCGTCCATCCAGGTTGGGCAGCGCGGGGACGACGCGGGGTGGGGTCCTTGGCACGCCGCGCACCTAGCCTCCTCTGACGCGCATGCGTCCGTGAGGTGAGCTCCAGCGCATCGCCCGCATGTCGGGTCCTTGGCGCGACACACCTTGATGAGGTGGCCGTAGCGCTGACAATATGCGCAGCGGGCCGGGGGCGGGGTCCATGGGCGGAGGCCGATACGCAGGTACCCAGCCATAACGTGGGTCGGTGGGGCCAGGACTCTGAACCCCAACTTGAGCACCGGACCAGGGCGGGGTCGGCGACCGAGGCGGATGACCTCGCACACCCTCTGGGATTGGAGCTCAGCGAGGAGCTCTTCCTCCGGGAGCTCCGCGAGCTCCGGGGCGTACGCGGTCACCCACATCATGTTAAGGCGGTCGGCCAGCTCCACCGTGATCTCGGCCTCGAGGAAGCGGTTCAGGTTCAACAGGTTGCGGGCCTGGGAGGCATCCTTGACCCGCACGAGCAGGGTCCCGGACCTCAGCACTTTGGCTGAGGCCACCTCACCGGTCCACTGATCAATCTCCCTCGCTATGGCGAAGGGAGATGTCCTGGAAAATGTTCCCTCCCTCTTGCTGAGAAGGAGGAAAGACTCCCCTTCGGGTGGGTCCCGAGAGGGGACCAGGCGGACTCCAGGCCGGGGCCGGCGTCCTCCGCCCCCCGAGGGGGGTGGGGTCCCGGGCATACCGGGGCGGGGGTGGGGGTGCTTACCCCAGGGGGAGTGGGGAGGAGAGTGCTTGTGGAGAAGGGCACTCTGAAGGGGTGCGGTCAAGAAAGGCACCCTGAAGGGGTGTTACACGGAGAGGTGTGAAAAGAAGTGATGTGAAAATGGGAAGAGAAACGCAGAGTTTTGGAGGGATGGGAGTAGCCGAGCAGAGGCTGCGCCGGCTAATCCGACGAGCAACCGACTAGTGGCGTCGGCCGGCTGGTCCGGCTAACAACCGACTAGTGGCTGACGTCACCCGGGGGGGGGGGGGGGCGGAGCTTCCCGTAGATACCCTGATAAGGACACCTACGAGACAGCTGGGGTGGGTGGGAGGGGAAATGGAGCGGCGGGCAACTTCTGTGCTTGATCTCTTGTTCGATACCGAAATCGAAAGGGTCTACTCAAGCCTCTAGTATCTCTAGTATCTCGATAGTCAACCCCCACCCATGCGCAGCCTTTTCCCACCTTCCCCAGTGCAGGGCAGGGGTTCTTGTGACTCTAGCGTTCCTAAACGGAGTGACAGTGACATGGACCAACACAGATTGTTGCATGCGACGAAATTTCGCGATCAGCATCCCATTTTCATACTTTTAGGTCACTGGTTGACATTCCATGTCAGTTTAAAGACGAATTGTTCGCAAAGATCGATAACTTTGATGTTTAATCGCTACCTGTGCAAAAACTATAGAAAACAAGCACATGGAATACTCGGCATTAAAGTACACGGTACATTTGGATACTAACCATGTGTTAGTTAGTCATTAGGGTTTATGGGCCCTTCAACTACATTGGTTATTGAGCGCCCATAACGAATCTAACGATGTGATGTGCATTTTATTTCCAAACATAGGCCAAGGGTCAGATGAGGTCGAATTGTTCACTTCATTTTAGAAACACATTATTTTTCTTGATGTGAAATAATTCCTGAACACATTATTTGTTTGTACCGCGTGATTAAAAGGAACGCTAACTTCAGTTCCGCCGAAATTAAACCCAAGTAACTTGCAAGCCAAAAGGATCAACTACGGCCAGGTTAGGTGGATAAACCTGTGACTTTGGAAAGATCAATGTCCTCTGTCAATGTCAAACTTGCTAGCTGAATTGTCCATCACTCTATGACACCTGACACTGGCCATTAAGAACATTGAGTGAGCTTAATTGCGGTTAATTCGCCATTTCGGCGAAAAATGACATGGCATCTTCCTTCTTTTCACATCACAGGTCAGTGACCTGTACATTTCCATTTAATATAGTGTAGGGCCACTTGAGGCAGACGGTGACATAGTGGTTGATGATTATGATACAGTCGGATCCCTAAGCAAGCATTTCGCATCAGTCTTTTCTAAATAAAACTCAAGTACATGTGAAACCACTGCAGATTATGCTATAGCGGGAGATAAGCTAGATCTGACAATAACTTCAGAAACCGTAGAAAATCAGTTGCAGAAAATAAACCTAATAAAGCTGCAGGACCTGACGATGCAAAGGAGGATGCTGGGATTTTAGTCGAGTGTCCTCAAGTTTTTGCGGTTCCTCTAAGTATCAATTTCAGGCGGTCTTTTGATTATTCTGAAATAACTGAAGATTGACGTAATGTAGTGTTCTCGAATTCCGCGAGTTGGGTGCAAATTGACACCTTGTACATCTTTCTCTTGCATTACTTCCCATATTTTCGGCATCCTTATATCGAAATATTTCTGATATTTTCAAACACCATGCATCTTACTGTATATAATATAGTATTGGGAATAGCGATAGAAGGTGCACAAGGGAACATCTAAGTTTCACACTAGCTATGCATGAAATCATCGCGTGGTACCGTTCACACACGCCTCATTTTTACCCAAGTGCTGCTTCCATTCTGAATATTCACACATCTGTATAGGCACAACCTTTTAAGGGATACCTAACATGGATTTCCATCTGGAAGATCTTGTTCACCTAACCTACTGGAGTTCATGGAGTATGTAATGAGAGAAGTTGACAATCGAAGCAGCATAGATGTTGTGTACCTAAACTTTAGCCAGGTTTTTGATAAAGTTCCACACAAGCATATAATTCATCAACAAGAGCAGCATAGGATTGATGGAAAAGTTCTGGTTTTAATTGAAGCATAGCTAAGGGGAAGGAAACAAATGGTTGCATCAGGGGAAAGAAGCAAATGAATGTAAATCTGAATAGAAGGATATTTTTAGTAGTGTCACAGGGCTCTGTTCTAGACCCACATGCCTTTATCACCTTTGTGAATAACATTGAGATAGGACTGAGGAATAGGGCTTTTAAGTTTGATGATGACATTATATTTTATATTTTCTGGTTTTTATATTTCGTTTTATATTTTCTGGTTTGATATTTTCTGGTTGGTAGGAGTGGCTAACAATAGTGATGAATCCAGCAATATTCACAAGACTTGGAGGACTTAAAAAGCTGGCTGATAAATGGCAGATGTATTTTTCACTATAAGTGTAAGGTTATGCATCTGGGATCTGGAGGTATGACATTTGGACATACAATGGGAGGTAGTAAATTGGTTGTCATTGAAGAGGAAAAAAGACTTACGGTGTTGCTGAGGTACCAGTGTCCCTTAGCTAGGAACAGGCCAATCAGAATGCTAAGAATCACTAATAGGAGTGGGAAGTATAAGAGCAAGGAAGCTATGAAAGAACTGCACTTAGCCTATGTGGGACCCCACTTGGAATATTGTGTACAGACAAGGGACCCTTAGAAAGGGATGCCAAGTTACTAGACTTATCAGCGGACGAGTAAACATAGAAAATGGAGAAAGGTGTATGGCATTATATATGTTCTCACTAAAGTATAGGAGATTAAGAGGTGATACGACTGAAATGTTTAAAATCATTAAAGGGTTAAGTAGTCAATCTGAATTTTGCTCTTCGATTTAGAATATCGCATGGGGGTTATCAATTCAGGTTGGACAAATCAAGGTACAGGATAGCTAAATGCCAACAGGTCTTCCATAAAATGGTGGTCGATACATGTCATAAACCGATTGCTGATGTAGTGTGGAGTTCCTCATTGGATGTATTTAAAAAGGGTGGACTTTTTCAGTTTGGAGAATCTTGTTTTTGAGCTATGAATTGTGCGGTAGGAGCAAGATAATTGGTGTTGGATGATGTGAGATTTATGCCATTAGGTGTGCAGTCTACAGGCTCCTTTAAGCAGACATGGGGAAATGAGTTGGAAAATTGTTGATTGAACATGGGTGTGGAGGGTGTTGTGCAATATCAAGTGAACGGTGCTAGATACGTTGGGATAGATAGGGTACTTTGAAACTGGAATATGATATTGATGGGGGGGCGGGGGGTCTGTGTCCTTTTTCCTTATCTTATTGCATCTCGCTTTTATAGGCTAAGCTCAGATGGGCTCCTGTGGCTCTTATTAAGCCTCGTGGAAGCTGAGCAGGATATCCAATCACTTTATGACTCTATAACCTGAGAAAGAGGGCCTGGTAGAGCACAGATGCCATTCAGGGAAAGGGGAAGGGGAGGGTAGTGGCCATTTCAAAAAAAAAAAATATTTTTTTTTTTTTTTATAAATAATTATTAATATTTAAAAAAAAAAAATAAAAAAAGGGGGGGGGGGAGGGGACAAAAAAATAAAAAAAAAAAAAAAAAAAAAATAATAAAAAATTCCCCACTACACCTTTTTTTCCCGCCCCCCCCACCTTAAACTTAAAAGCCAGTCGCATATTCTCGGCCCTAACTTCCTCGGGGGGACTGTTCCAAAGAACCAGGCCGTCGGCGGGGCCCCACGGGTGGGAGGAGAGGACAGAGCTCATTCCGGGGAGGCGGGTAGAGAACATTTTGGAGAGGGAGGTGTTGGGACTACACCGGAAGGAGTGTGGGGGGGCACTCTGGGACAGGGAGGGGTGGAGACCGTTCAGGGAGGCAGGGATGGAAGCCACTGTATGCGGATGGGAGGCACGGACCATCCAGGGAGGGAGATTGGGAGGGTGACCGGTAGAGAGTGCTCACGCGACACATGAAGTCGAGCAGGGTGGCCGTGATGGCCGGGTGCGGCCGCAGCGAGTGGTGCATCACAAGCACCGCCGGCTCGATGTTCATGATGTTGTCTTTCTCGGCGTCGTAAAACAGCCAGTCGTAGAACAGTGCCAGCTTGGCGTTGGCTATCGCCACCTGGCGGGGACATCGGGAAAGTTAGCTACGCGGCGCCAGCGATCAGGGCAGGATTAGCATGCCCGGTATATGAATAAGCCGGGTCCGAGGCGGCGGTGACGATACACCAGCACACTAAGAGGTATGAGAAGCACATTAAGAGGTGTGACAAGTAACAGCCATCAGCCTGTTGCCGTGCCGTTAATACAGGTGCATTCTGCATGAATGGGCGAGGTGTCGAAGTACGCTGACCTGGAAAGTGCAGGTAATGGAATAACTTGTTCATTTAGTGTGTGCACAGGGAACACTGGGGAATTTGCTTCCCCCTCCATGGAAAAGTGGTGTCCCTTTGATCGAGAAAGGCGCTCTTCCGGGAAGGAATACAACCCCCGCGGAGCACGTATTTTTCAGCCCAAGGCGCCCCTTCTCAGAAGAAAAAGCGGCTATTCGGTATGCTTGAGTGCAGCCCCTTCTCAACGGATTTTTCAGCCAATGGCTTTGTGACCTCTGATGAAAATTTATGGACCCGCCCCTATACAAGTGATGTTATTATCTGCTCACCTGAAACATACAAGTGGCGTGACAACCTTCTCGCCTGGAGGTGGCACGACAACCTGTTCACCTGGCATATGCAGGTGGTGAGGTATGCTGCTTTCCTCAAATGTACAGGTGGCGTGATAGCCTGCTTAAATGGATTGCACAGGCAGTAGGCCGGCTTACTCACGTGTGATGCAAAGACAGCACCCACTCACCTGGGATGTACAGGTGGTAAGGAGCCAGCCGATGACGGCCCAGCGCGGGATGATATCAGAGGAGAGCAGCTCATTGGACGGGTGTATCACGCCCACGATGAAGCGGATCAGATCGCAGCGCAGCGACTGCGACTCGGTGGTCGACAGGTACTGGGGAGCAGTGCCGCAGCACACGTCAGCACACACAGACTGCAACACGTGACATCGGGTCGGCACACACACAGCGGCCTGGCCACATTCGGCCTTCAGTCACTGCGTCACCTTATGTGACCCAGACGGTCCGATCACAGGTCGAACTGCTATTGCCTGGCCGTTGCTACGTCCTATGCATGTATTAATGCTTCATATATTAACTAACTTCAATAATGTGTTTATTTGATATTTTAATATAATATTTAATATTATATTAGAATATCAACAATAACAATAAATAATAATTAAATGATTAATACATATACCTCAGACGGTATGGCGTCATGAATTGACCGTTGGAGATGCAGGGTGCATCAATAGCACCGACGTAGTGTGCCCAGTCGACACGGCGACTGTCATCCGGACCACTACAGGGATAATACACGGCGACTGTCATCCGGACCACTACAGGGATAACACACGGCGACTGTCATCAGAACCACTGCAGGGATAACACACGGCGACTGTCATCAGGACCACTACAGGGATAACACACGGCGACTGTCATCAGGACCACTACAGGGATAACACACGGCGACTGTCATCGGGACCACTACAGGGATAACACACGGCGACTGTCATCAGGACCACTACAGGGATAACACACGGCGACTGTCATCAGGACCACTACAGGGATAACACACGGCGACTGTCATCAGGACCACTACAGGGATAACACACGGCGACTGTCATCAGGACCACTACAGGGATAACACACGGCGACTGTCATCAGGACCACTACAGGGATAACACACCTGGCGACTGCCATCAGCACCACTACAGGGATAATACACGGCGACTGTCATCAGGACCACTACAGGGATAACACACGGCGACTGTCATCAGGACCACTACAGGGATAATACACGGCGACTGTCATCAGGACCACTACAGGGATAATACACGGCGACTGTCATCAGGACCACTACAGGGATAACACACGGCGACTGTCATCAGGACCACTACAGGGATAATACACGGCGACTGTCATCAGGACCACTACAGGGATAACACACGGCGACTGTCATCAGGACCACTACAGGGATAACACACCTGGCGAGAGTGATCGCACACGTGTGACCAGCAAACTGACGTCGGTGCCGGCGCAACAGCGCAGCGTCCGACTAGGTCACGCCCACGGAATCGGACACACCAACACCCAGGCAAGCACCGGGCGTGCGAAGTGCACCTCATAGCACGGCGTTCATGCCGACTATAGCTGCGGAGACGGACACCCGAGTCTCGCACGGGTTGGTTATTGGTTTTTTACGACACGTCGGCCGTTGAGTCATGTAGCGTCACCAATCTCTCACGCCGATTGGCCGCGGAAGAAGAGTAGCGACAGGTGAGATTCGAACCCACAATCTTTCGATTGTGAGACGGGCAACTTATCCCTAGACTACTCGTCCCCGAGTCTCGCACACGCACACGGGAGTTGAGTCCCGACTAGATCCAGCTGACCGCAGCACACATGGTTCCCCACCACCACTGACCTGCCGCTGGAACCATTCCTGGTAGCGCTTTTGGGCGCCGAAGCGGATCTGCGAGGTCAGGAAGACGAGCTTCTTCTCCATGTCCGGTGTGAGCCGACACTGCAGGAACCGGCGCGACGTCCGCGACTGCATCAGCTGCAGCAGACCTGAGCATGGGCTGAATCAGCTTCAGCACATCTAGGGCGGTACAAATCACCTGCTCCTGAATTTTTAACATCCAGCACATTACCCCCCCCCCCCCCCAAAAAAAAACAACAACAACTATGTTCTCTTTTTTCTTTCCAGGATGTTGAATAACGCTCAGAATGTTGAATAAAAAATAACGCCCGAGGTCACGAATTCGTAGTTGAATAACTACGAATAAGTTTGCTTTCATCTGACAATGAAAGCAAACTTACTTATTTTTGACGAATGCCTATAACTTACCGGAAAGTACAAAATGGAGTTTTGAAATTCACAAACGGAAATATAATTATCCTCTCCGAATTGGGTTACTCACGAATTATTGACTCTTAAACCAGGATCCCAACATAGATATCCAACCAGCAGCAGAACTCATGAGGGGTGGTGGTGGGGGAGGTGCATCAGCTACAGCAGATATCTGCCACAAGCAGAACTCATGAGGGGTGGTGGTGGGGGAGGTGCATCAGATACAGCAGATCGCTGCCAAAAATCACCATGTGGAAGACAGAAAATGATGCAAGTACATTTGTCCGTTGCGAACCCACTGTCCATTGAAAACTTGACAAGTCACTTCACAGCAGGCCCTACTGACAACGCCGAAAACTTGGCGAAGCACAGTGAAGCCCAACCTTGGCACCAAAGCCGGATCGCCATTGAAGTCCAACAGGAACGTAGTCAGTGTCACTGGGAGGCGTGGTGACGGGGAACGCCACGAGGCCGAGGGAGCACACCACAGTACAGTGGCGCGGCGTTATCAGCACATACCGCCGAAGTTTGGCAAGAGCACGGTGGGATTATGCAGCAGGTCTCGCCAGAGCACCTCGATCTCCGGAATCTTGGCTACGTGCTGCAGCAGCCTCACCAGGTCACGACCGATTATGATGCACTCAGCAAACCTGCCGGCCACGCCCGCCCGAGGTCACAGTCATTCCCAAGCCACAGCACGGCCCCATATTACGTGGCAGAACACGGATATGCAATTAAGACCTTTAATACATAAACAAAAAGGTACCATTATTAATGCCTGTACCGGACATACACTGGAATCGCATCAATAGTTTCAAGATGCAACAAAAAGCTAGATTTTGGCTAGGATATTTGTCGGGGAAGTGGCACGCACCATCCGATATGCACACATACCTACATCAACGTACATCATACATACATACATACATACAGCATCAATAAGAAGCAGAAAGGGTGGCGAATGATATATGCTTCAGAAGAAAAATGATCGACTGAAACATTTCCGAAATAAAATATAAATATTTCATACATTTTACCTGGCGACCTCCAGTGAACCCTAGCCATCAAAATTGAAAATTTCACGGCGGAATTAAAGGTGGGCATAATTTCGCTGAACAAGCAAAAATAAAAACGCGTTCTTAGAAATATTCGATATGCCAGTCCGCCCTTCATGATTTTTTGCGATTTTGCATTTTCCGGGTACAACGGATTTCGTGTAAGCTTTCTTCTATTGGAAAGCTACATGAGGTAGAACAATACCATGCGGACATATGATTGGAAACAGTTTTCCTAAAAAAACATCAAAAAACATCTTATAGTTTTCCTGAAAAAAAACATCAGCAATTGCAAGGTCACTAATTACCAAGAGATCACTCATGGGTACATTTACGCGTAGCGATGCAATTGTACTTCGGAACAACTGATATGTATTGAATAACATCAAACATGGAAACAACACATCCCGACCCTATTCAATCAGGCTCTATTACATACATATTAAATCTGACGCGGTAGGTAGGTACCTATAACAAACATGAGAATCATTTTGTGTCAGCGATCAAGTGTTAGGCAGGTTTAGCACTTTGTGCTAAAGAAAAAGCATTGCGTCTCTGTGGACTGCTGAGGACTATGACATAAAGTCAAATAAAAGCCGAGGAGTTTGTCTCGCGTATGTCTTCCCTTTCACCCCATCGGGTCGGATCCCTCCGTACATATATCCGTATTCCCCATCCGTACATAGCTAAATACTCTCCAGCACGGTGGCGGTTCCGAGGTAGTTAAAGGCCACGGCGTTGATGACGGCGGACAACAGAGTGGTTGACATGGTGGAGGAAACGATAACAGGCTTGGCAGAGCCGGATCAGTCGACGACTCAGTTTTGAAAACACCTGGTTGAGTATATATATATATATTTGAGTACTATTTTGACAAGTTATACGTAAGTGGCACAATGATAAAAAAAAACTATATTTCCACCACAAAACACATCACCAACGTTTCGGGCAAAGGCCTTCTTCAGGGTGACACAATTACCAAATTTAACAAGTTTAAGCACGCTATCACGCACTCGAATTTCTGCGCTCAGAACGTGACACGCATCGCAGCCTCTCGCTGGGCTGACGAACGATATAGTTCGAAACACTGCGTCAATGGCGAAGGGCGACATAACGGAATACACAAAGCCATGGATGGCACTCAAGAATGCCAGATCCCATATCACTCACATCGCGCCGCGTGTGTATGTGTGCGTGCGCGGGCGTGTATGTGTGTGTGTGTGTGTGTGTGTGTGTGCGTGCGTGCGTGCGTGCGTGCGTGCGTGCGTGCGTGCGTGCGTGCGTGCGTGCGTGCGTGCGTGCGTGCGTGCGTGCGTGTGTGTGTGGGTGTGCGTGTGTGTGTTTAGTGGTGCCTCCTTCCCATACTGCGGCAGGCATGTCCAAGTTCATGGGGGGGGGGAGGATAAGGTTAGTGGAATCATCAGGAAGGAAAATCAGGGACTTAGTAGCCAGGGCACCGATATCTAAACATAGTGAGAGCATACGTCGTTCTGTGGTATACAGGATCCCATGCAGTGGGTGTGGTAAGGCTTACATTGGTGAGACAGGTGCGTGGTGAGACAGTTCTCTTCAACAACGTGTCCAGGAACACAGGGCCGATCTTACATATCACAGGATGTCGAGCGCTTTGGTAGTTCACGGGGAGAAAGAGGGCACCTTCCGCGATGGGATGGTGCCTGTGAAATAACCCAAACAAAGGACAAATTTAGGAGGAAGGCTGTAGAGGCCGCATTTATCGATACCGAGGATTGTATCAATAATTCACCTGGATTTGTTAAGCTTGCCAGCGTGATAGCGTATCTGGTGCGGGACGATGTGGTGGAGGTACAGCGGGCATCGGACCCGGGCTAGAGAGTTCGACCAAAACCCACACCCACACACGCAAATGCAAACGCAAACGCGCGCACACGCACGCGCACGCGCACGCGCGCACACGCACACGCACGCACGCACGCACGCACGCACGCACGCACGCACGCACGCACACACACACACACACACACACACGCGGCGCGATGTGAGTGATATGGGATCTGGCATTCTTGAGTGCCATCCATGGCTTTGTGTATTCCGTTATGTCGCCCTTCGCCATTGACGCAGTGTTTCGAACTATATCGTTCGTCAGCCCAGCGAGAGGCTGCGATGCGTGTCACGTTCTGAGCGCAGAAATTCGAGTGCGTGACAGCGTGCTTAAACTTGTTAAATTTGGTAATTGTGTCACCCTGAAGAAGGCCTTTGGCCGAAACGTTGGTGATGTGTTTTGTGGTGGAAATATAGTTGTTTTATCATTGTGCCACTTATATATATATTTATATATATATATACATACATATAAACAGATATATATATATATATATATATATATATATATATATATATATATATATATATATATATATATATATATATATATATATATATATATATATATATATTAGGGTGGCACTTAGATACATGGGAAAATTTACATTTTAGAATTTCTAACGGGACGCCCCCGCAAAATGTGAGGTTGGGTTAGAAAACCCCCATGCCAAAATTGTATGGAAAAATATTTATATTTAGAGGTGGCGCCAATCCTTTGAAATTCTCCCATAGCCTCCCTATACACTGCAAATGCCTCGGGGTAGATGGCGCATCCATGCACTTTCGCTGCTAATTGAGCTAGAGCCCCGAATAAAAACAGCGTGTTGACCGTGGCAAGACGAATTCAGTGACACCCATTTTTAAGAGCAAAGGTCAACCAGTGACCTCTGAGGTCAGGTCAAACTTTTTAAATCTGCTAAAATTAGACATAATTGGTCGTAGCTTATAGAGTAAATGCGCAAGAGACATCGGGCGAACGCCAAAGACTCCTCTCATTCTCGGGATTCCAATGATGCCTAATATGACAACCTTAAGTCATTTGAGGTCAGTTCATGTCAAGCTACAAATTTGGCCCAATGCTATTTCCCTTGGCTACTTGGTAACCAAAAATGAAGCTCCATGACTTGAAGCAAGTAAATTCAGCAAATTATATAGTACGAATGACATTAATAAGTTCGGCACACAGCTCTAGACATAAACTTATTCTATTAAGGACACAATTAAACACATACAACTTTTTATTGTATTACCCAAAGCAAAGAACAATGATGGACGTCCATTCCTCACAGAGCCCAGTATGCGATACAGCAATAGCGACCCTAGATCCGCATGCGTACTTCTCAATATTTTTATGTCGGAAATCTAACGAATGATCCCCTGAACGTTGATGATGATAAGGCACTGACCTCACTTCTTACAGACTGTGGCCTTCTTCCGTCAGGGTAGCGCCGGCGGTGCTGCTCCACTACCTGCAGAAGGTCCTGGCGCTGGTCTTCGCTCCGGACTGACTTGTTGAAATCTTGCATCAACGCGACAGCTCTCTCTGCGAAGTTGTTCACGACTTTGAGAGACTTGGCTCGCCGAGAGGCAGCGTCGAACGCCGGATGCCCTGACCACATGACCGGGTCCACCTCCAGGAAGGAGGTGTCCATCTCCATCATCGTGAAGAAGGAGGCGGTCGTTTCCGTGACGAAGTCAGCTATATCCATCCTCTTGACGTCCTCGTTCTTCATGCTGACGCGCCGCGGCGGCTCTTCTTCTCCATCTTTCCCCAGTGCCCTGACCATCATCCTCTTCTTCTACGAACTGATGGTCTCGTCGAAGAATGCCAGGCCGACAAGGCGTTCATTTAAATACCAGAGATGACGGCCAAACACCGCTCCTGTTGCCTTGGACAGCTGCTCATCGCGGTACTCAGCCAGCGCCTTGGCGAAGGCCAGGTCCTGCGCCGGTGCTGATACTGGGCACGGTGATGTGTACCAGGCTGGGATGTAGGTGGTCACCGCGAAGACGACGAAGCGCTTGAGGCCGGCCAGCTCCTTCGGCGTGAGGTGGAACTGGCTTCGAAACAAGACGATCTTGATGGCGTAGAGGAGCTTGGCCATCCACCGCGCGTGGCTGACGGCACCAGGACGCATGAACCTGATCCCTCGCTGAAGAACGCCAGCAAGAAGAATCACAGCCAGTTCAAGCAGCTCCCGGTAGTCATCCCGAGGATGCTGCTGCTTCAGCAGGGTCTTGAAGTTGGCGACCAAGTCAACTCGCAGCTCCTCATTCACGCCATCTGCATCTTTCAGAGGTTCTGGCTTCTGCTTGTCGATGCTGTTCCACCTGTCGGCGAAACGCTTGAAGAGTTGGACCTCTGGAGCCCACGAAGGCCCCATGCACACAACATACGCCTTCGCTGCCACCAACTCCAACATGTGATGCCTGCACGCCAGATGGAGGACCTACCGTTCCAACTTCTGCTCCAGGATGGTGCAGGCGCCGAGGGAGGTGCCGGTATTGCTGTTGGTTGTATCGAAGCTTAGAGCCTTCACCCTGTCGGCGATCTGCCAGTCCTCCAGCGCGTACATCACTGCTGTTGCCACGGCGACTCCAGTGCCATTTGGCAGCTTCGGCACAGCTAAGAGTTTCGCCACTCCTTCGCCGGAGACCAGCACTGGAAGACGGTCAACGCGGCCTTCGACGTCTTCAACAATCGTCCCGTCCCAGTGCACGGTGAGGGGGACGTCAGTGGAGAACGCTTCCTTGATTTCGCTGGCAGCTGCCTTCCTCAACTTCATCCTGTCTCTTCGGAAAGACTCGCGGTTCATGGCCAAGTTATCAGGATCGTGACCCAGTGTCTCCGCCGCAGCCGCCATGACGTGTACCGCGGCCCTGTTGGACGTCTTCGTCCTGTCCATGGCGGCTGCTAACTCTGAACTGATGACCATCCTAGTTCCGCGTCGTTTCTTGGACGGGCAGCCTGTAGTGCCACTGTCACCAGGCCCACTACCCTGGGCGTCGTCTTCTTCAACATCTTCTTCACTTGAGTTGTCTGTCACCTCAGCTGTCTCTGTTGCTTCGCGGCAGTCCTGATGATGACGCCGGCGTCGTTCCTCCTCGGCGTCACGCCGGCGGCGGCGCCTCTGCTCCTTCAATGCGAGGCTGACGTCAGTTCCCGCCATGCTTCCGCGGCGGCCCTTCTGCCGCTGAGCTATGAGGAACTCCTTATCTGCCTGGATGTTCATCATGTTGAGAGCGTCACCATGGGCGATATCGAATAATTCTTCCAAGCGGTCGACGAAGCTCTGCTCGGCTGCAGCCTGCCACTTCTTCAACTTCTTGCAACTTTTCCTCAAACGCTGCCATTTCCTATACAGCTTGATCACTTTTTCCTTGGCTCTCTGCTTCTTCTGCATCGGTATCTTCGCGCGATCCCAACATTCAGCTACTGCCCTGATCGTCTCATCTGCTGCTTGGTTTTCGGTTTTCTTTTGCGTTTTGTGTTGTTGGAGGAAAAATCCTAGGATTTGGCGGTTGGACGGCAGTTTTGATCCAATTATTTTGTCCTCCAAGGAATTTAGCAGATATACTTGAGTCTTAGACCTTGTTGAAGCAGCCATGACAGCCACCAGTAGTGTATCACTTATCCCGATTTATCATTGCGGATGGTCTCCAACCGCGAGCTGAGATGCTTTTGCACTCCGGGCACTCGCACTTGTCGACCGTATCACTGTATGTTTGTTCGCCCAGGTTTCCGCCGGTTCCCGCCTTTTCCCAGGAAATCTGATCCTCGTGTGTTTTCACGCCCAGTTTATTCGTTGGCACCTCCTTCTTGCGGAAACGCCGTCTAGAAAAGCACTCGTATATCGCGATCGTCGCGGGAAGACGCATGATGTCAGGTCAAACTATCTCCAGATTGTGAAAGATTTTGGACATTTTTTCAGACGTTTGACCTGACCTGACCTTGTCATTTGACAGTTCAACATACCAGGTATCATTGGAATCCTGAGGACGCAGAGTCTTACCTGTATTCTTAATTCTGGGGCCCTAGGTCATGTACTTCGAGAGATTTAACCCGTTTTGTAATTTTTAGCCGCTTTCAGAATTTTGACCTGACCTCAGAGGTCACCAGTTGACCTTTGACCTTAACAAAAGATTATCACTGGATTTGTCTAGCCACTGAAAACACGCCCGTTTTTATTCAGGACTCTAGCTCGACTATGAGTGAAAATACGTGGGTGCGCCACCCACCCCGAGCCATTTGTAGTGTATGTATAGGCTATGAGAGAATTTCAAGCGGTTGGCGCCACCTCCAAATATAAATATTTTTCCATAAAATTTTGGCATGGGGGTTTTCTAACCCATCCTCACATTTTGCGGGGGCGTCCCGGCCGAAAATCGAAACTTCGAAAATAAGTGCCACCCTAATATATATATATATATATATATATATATATATATATGAGTACTATTTTGACAAGTTATACGTAAGTGGCACAATGATAAAAAAACTATATTTCCACCAGAAAACACATCACCAACGTTTCGGCCAAAGGCCTGAAGAAGGCCTTCGTCACCCTGAAGAAGGCCTTTGGCCGAAACGTTGGTGATGTGTTTTCTGGTGGAAATATAGTTTTGTTTTATCATTGTGCCACTTACATATAGATCTATCTATATATATATATATATATATATATATATATATATATATATATATATATATATATATATATATATATATATATATATACATATAAACATATATACACACAAATATATATAATATAACCATGCCAGAGGTATGGTTCAGTGTCGGAAATTTCCGATCTGAAATTTTCCGAAATATTTTTTTTTAATGTCTCCGTTTTTTAAAGATATTCTTCAAAACCAGCGTGAGCAATAAAAAGGATACGCCGAAGGGAAATATGATGGAACAAAATTCAGAGCTGTGACAGGTTTAGGAGAAAAAACATGCCACAATGGACAAATATATAAAATTCATCTTGCAGAAATGTTTGAACCCAAAATTGACTTCCCATCAAAGAAAATATGCTCAGCTGGCTGTTGGCTATCTGTACCTGTTGAGAAGTCTCTGAAATGTCATATTCAAAGCCCTACAATTTTCGGAATATGCATGCAATTGCAAAATTGACTCGTTAAAAACGGTTAGAGTAAAAAAATACCCTAGACCAAAGCGATGCGCCAGGACGAGTTCTTCTAGAGTCTGTCTTAAAATAATCTGTTAATTGATATTTACTATACCAAAAAGCCATTTCCGGAAATTCAAGCTGTTTGGCCCTCTTACTACCAGAATTGATGCTCTACTTGGCGCTGTAGTCACCAGAAATCATAGGAAACGGCCTGAAACGGCCAATCAGGCATCGCGCAAAATACAAGATTTGAAATTTGTTTTTAAAAATAAAATTTCCGATAATATTTTGACAATTCCTAAGGTGCCCACGGCCCCAGATTCCATGTTCACCCCCAAAATTTGGTTCCGGCGAACTTCGAAATCGACGGCGTGTGTACCGATTTGGTTAGCAAAGCCAAATCGATGCCGTTTGAACTTCCTTTCTTCAGCATATGTACCACTGTGCAGTACAGAGTCCCATGCCCAATGTCCACATGCACAGTGTCCCAAGAACGTGAATAATGAAGTCCCATAAAGGTTGTGAAAATGACGTTTCCGGGCACAGCCTACGTGCACCGTGACAGCAATGCGTGGCTTCCAGTAGGTTGGTTGGTTATTGGTTTTACGACACGTCGACCGTTGAGTCATGTAGCGTCGCCAATCTCTCACGCCGATTGATCGCGGGCGAAGAGAAGACACAAGTGAGACTCGAACCCACAACCTTTCGATTGTGAGACGAGCATCTTACCCCTAGACCACTCGTCATGAAGGAATGAAGGAATGAAGGCAGTTGAAAAAATGTGGCATACCATTTTTCTTGATTCATATTTCTGTATTTTGGATGTGACATATCTGACCCCACGCAAACGACTGATATCATACAAGCACACAGCTTAAATACCCTGATGCTGGTAAATTTAGCGTTGCATTGTGTGGCTACCGCCGCATTGACGTCAGCCGCCTTCTTTGGTTGGTTGGTTATTGGTTTTACGACACGTCGACCGTTGGGTCATGCAGCGTCGCCAATCTCTCACGCCGATTGGTCGCGGGCGAAGAGTAGCGACAGGTGAGACTCGAACCCACAACCTTTCGATTGTGAGACGAGCATCTTACCCCTAGACCACTCGTCCCCAGCCGCCTTCTTTGTTTGCCGCGCAATGCACACTGGAGAATACAAGATATGCTACAGCAAACAATGCTTATATATACAAATGGGAAATTCGGATGTGGAACATGAAGAAAATGGAATCCTGGAACAAAAACCTGTGAGCAAAACACAAGCATGGGAACCAGGCATATTTTCCGTAAAAGGACATCTCCTTTTCCAAAAAAGAACGATGATTTGGGTGTCCGTCTTCTTCGTTACTCCTTGCCATTCATATTTCCTCAAAGGGTACAATTTCAAACTCCAGTGCAACCAAGATAGAAATGCCTGCTTCCAAATACCAAAGGCCCAACTTGAACCAAAAACGAAATGCGATACTGCCCGAGACAAATGAGGATAAGATACCGGGATGCTAGGAAACCACACATTGCACTGAGTAACTGTGATGATCTTACGACAGCGCTCCGACCAGCGCATTTTTCGCCATTTCAAGGGACAGCAAGTGCGCCGTCTGCTCTCATCAGCATGACCATCACAACAGGTGTCTCACCTCTCACGCAGCAGCGAGACGACGAACGTGGTCTCTTTTTGTCGCAGCGGTTGATAGGCCACCGCGAAGTGGTCCTCCATGACACGCAGATACGAGTAAACGGCGGATGCTACCAGGAAAGGATGCTTCTCCAGCCAGGCCCTGTAGGGCGCCACGGCAGCGTCAGGACACACGTACCGGTGTGACACGTCATCTACATACAGACCCCACCACACACACTGGTGTGACACGTCATCTACATACAGACCCCACCACACACACTGGTGTGACACGTCATCTACATACAGACCCCACCACACACACTGGTGTGACACGTCATCTACATACAGACCACACCACACACACTGGTGACACGTCATCTGCATACAGACCACACCACACACACTGGTGTGACACGTCATCTACATAGACCACACCACACACACCGGTGTGACACGTCATCTACATACAGACCCCACCACACACACTGGTGTGACACGTCATCTACATACAGACCCCACCACACACACTGGTGTGACACGTCATCTACATACAGACCCCACCACACACACTGGTGTGACACGTCATCTACATACAGACCACACCACACACTGGTGACACGTCATCTGCATACAGACCACACCACACATACTGGTGTGACACGTCATCTACATACAGACCACACCACACACACCGGTGTGACACGTCATCTACATACAGACCCCACCACACACACTGGTGTGACACGTCATCTACATACAGACCCCACCACACACACTGGTGTGACACGTCATCTACATACAGACCACACCACACACACTGGTGTGACACGTCATCTACATACAGACCACACCACACACACTGGTGACACGTCATCTGCATACAGACCACACCACACACACTGGTGTGACACGTCATCTACATAGAGACCACACCACACACACTGGTGTGACACGTCATCTACATACAGACCACACCACACACACACCGGTGTGACACGTCATCTACATACAGACCACACCACACACACTGGTGTGACATGTCATCTACATACAGACCACACCACACACACTGGTGTGACACGTCATCTGCATACAGACCACACCACACACACTGGTGTGACACGTCATCTACATAGACCACACCACACACTGGTGTGACACGTCATCTACATACAGACCACACCACACACACACCGGTGTGACACGTCATCTACATACAGATCACACCACACACACCGGTGTGACACGTCATCTACACACAGACCACATCACACACACCAGTGTGACACGTCATCTACATACAGACCACACCACACACACACCGGTGTGACACGTCATCTACATACAGACCACACCACACACACCGGTGTGACACGTCATCTACATACAGACCACACCACACACTGGTGTGACATGTCATCTACATACAGACCACACCACACACACTGGTGTGACACGTCATCTGCATAGACCACACCACACACTGGTGTGAAACGTCGTCTACATACAGACCACACCACACACACTGGTGTGACACGTCATCTACATAGACTACACCACACACACCGCTGTGACACGTCATCTACATACAGACCACACCACACACTGGTGTGACATGTCATCTACATACAGACCACACCACACCCACTGGTGTGACACGTCATCTACATACAGACCACACCACAAACTGGTGGGACACGTCATATACATAGACCACACCACACACTGGTGTGACACGTCATATACATACAGACCACACCACACACTGGTGTGACACGTCATCTACATAGACCACACCACACACTGGTGTGACACGTCATATACATACAGACCACACCACACACACACCGGTGTGACACGTCATCTACATAGACCACACCACACACTGGTGTGACACGTCATCTACATAGACCACACCACACACTGGTGTGACACGTCATCTACATAGACCACACCACACACTGGTGTGACACGTCATCTACATACACATACCACACACACACCGGTGTGACACGTCATCTACATACAGATCACACCACACACACCGATGTGACACGTCATCTACATACAGACATCACACACACCAGTGTGACGTCATCTACATACAGACCACACCACACACACCGGTGTGACACGTCATCTACATACAGACTGGGCGCTACATGACCGATGTAGTCGATGCGCCCTAAAGCCCTAATAACTAACTAACTACATACAGACCACACCACACACACCGGTGTGACACGTCATCTACATACAGACCACACCACACACACCGGTGTGACACGTCATCTACATACAGACCACACCACACACACCGGTGTGACACGTCATCTACATACAGACCACACCACACACACTGGTGTGACATGTCATCTACATACAGACCACACCATACACACACACACCAGTGTGACACGCCATCTACATACAGACCACACCACACACACACCGGTGTGACACGTCATCTACATACAGATCACACCACACACACCGGTGTGACACGTAATCTACATACAGACCACACCACACACACACCAGTGTGACACATCATCTGCATACAGACCACACCACACACACCGGTGTGACACGTCATCTACATACAGACCACACCACACACACCGGTGTGACACGTCATCCACATACAGACCACACCACACACACCGGTGTGACACGTCATCTACATACAGACCATACCACACACACTGGTGTGACATGTCATCTACATACAGACCACACACACTGGTGCGACATGTCATCTACATACAGACCACACCACACAGACTGGTGCGACATGTCATCTACATACAAACCACATCACACACACTGGTGGCACACGTCATCTACATAGACCACATCACACACTGGTGTGACACGTCATCTACATAGACCACACCACACACTGGTGTGACACGTCATCTACATAGACCACCCCACACACTGGTGTGACACGTCATCTACATACAGACCACACCACACACACACACACCAGTGTGACACGTCATCTACATACAGACCACACCACACACACACCGGTGTGACACGTCATCTACATACAGACCACACCACACACACCGGTGTGACACGTCATCTACATACAGACCACACCACACACACACTGGTGTGACATGTCATCTACATACAGACCACACCACACACACTGGTGTGACACGTCATCTACATAGACCACACCACACACACCGGTGTGACACGTCATCTACATACAGACCACACCACACACACTGGTGTGACATGTCATCTACATACAGACCACACCATACACACACACACCAGTGTGACACGCCATCTACATACAGACCACACCACACACACACCGGTGTGACACGTCATCTACATACAGATCACACCACACACACCGGTGTGACACGTCATCTACATACAAACCACATCACACACACCAGTGTGACACGTCATCTACATACAGACCACACCACACACACCGGTGTGACACGTCATCTACATACAGACCACACCACACACACTGGTGTGACATGTCATCTACATACAGACCACACCACACACACACTGGTGCGACATGTCATCTGCATACAGACCACAACACACACACTGGTGTGACACGTCATCTATATACAGACCACATCACACACTGGTGTGACACGTCATCTACATACAGACCACACCACACACACTGGTGTGACATGTCATCTACATACAAACCACACCACACACACTGGTGTGACACGTCATCTACATAGACCACACCACACACACCGGTGTGACACGTCATCTACATACAGACCACACCACACACTGGTGTGACATGTCATCTACATACAGACCACACCACACACACTGGTGTGACACGTCATCTACATACAGACCACACCACACACTGGTGTGACACGTCATCTACATAGACCACACCACACACTGGTGTGACACGTCATCTACATACAGACCACACCACACACACACCGGTGTGACACGTCATCTACATACAGACCACACCACACACACTGGTGTGACATGCCATCTACATAGACCACACCACACACACCGGTGTGACATGTCATCTACATACAGACCACACCACACACACACCGGTGTGACACGTCATCTACATAGACCACACCACACACTGGTGTAACACGTCATCTACATAGACTACACCACACACTGGTGTGACACGTCATCTACATAGACCACACCACACACTGGTGTGACACGTCATCTACATACAGACCACACCACACACACACACCGGTGTGACACGTCATCTACATACAGATCACACCACACACACCGGTGTGACACGTCATCTACATACAGACCACATCACACACACCAGTGTGACACGTCATCTACATACAGACCACACCACACACACCGGTGTGACACGTCATCTACATACAGACCACACCACACACACCGGTGTGACACGTCATCTACATACAGACTACATCACACACACACCAGTGTGACGTCATCTACATACAGACCACACCACACACACCGATGTGACACGTCATCTACATACAGACCACACCACATACACCGGTGTGACACGTCATCTACATACAGACCACACCACACACACTGGTGTGACATGTCATCTACATACAGACCACACCACACACACTGGTGTGACATGTCATCTACATACAGACCACACCACACACACACTGGTGTGACATGTCATCTACATACAGACCACACCACACACACTGGTGTGACATGTCATCTACATAGACCACACCACACACTGGTGTGATACGTCATCTACATACAGACCACACCATACACACACCAGCGTGACACGTCATCTACATAGACCACACCACACACTGGCGTGACACGTCATCTACATGCAGACCACACCACACACACACACCAGTGACCAGTGTGACACGTCATCTACATACAGATCACACCACGCACACACATACACCGGTGTGACACGTCATCTACAGACCACACGACACGAACGCACACACACGTACACGCACACACATGCACGCGCACGCAGACCGGCGGATCACTTCTTCTACAGATTACACACTACAATCTTGTCTCCAGACCATGAGAGGCCCATGATATCAGTACAAGATTGAAGCTGCATTTGCTGGATTTATAAAATTGTGATATATCGCATCTAAGCTTCACGCTGAACGATAGTTGAAACTGCCATCTACTACAGTATTTATAGAGTATGAGGCCGTCCGATGAGGCGGATATTTACCTGTTCTCAATGTAGATGTCCAACAGGTTCTCAGTCAACCATATATTTTTGGGGGAAACATCCCCCCCAACTATTTGCCTCATCAGGTTCCAGCAAAGGCCATCTGTTCCATTTACCGAGTTCCTGCAAAAAGGCAGTTAGATGCTTTTAACGAATGAAAACACACGCTACATACTACAGAATAGTATTAACAACTTGAATTTGCAGGAAGTCCCACCAACATTGTGGCTGCCATACCACATTGGTCTGATTGTCAATCACTTTCCATTTATGAAACATTCAAAATGTAATAGAATTTGTCATCAGGTGGCTTCATGTAGCTGCCTTTCACGTGACATCACATATTGCAGCTCTTTTCAACAGGTGTACCTGTATTTGAATCCTAAAACATGAAAATGTTTCTATTCTCATACTCTGTACACCTCTATGTTAGGTTATGCTCTTTTTACTCATCAGGCATGAATACAAATTGCTGCAGCATTAATATATTATTGCAGCATTGAGACATTCACTTCACTGCACTAGCAATTATCACTCCCCCAATCCCAATGACACAGTAGGAAGTTCTCTTGAAGATCATTGTGACGTTTCGAAGGTTTTGGGCATAGACGAAATTCAATAGCTGAAAAAATATCAATCATCACTAAATACCTGATCATTTCTCGGATGAGCCAAACCAGCTGCTGCTTAGCTGATTCCAAAAGCTTGGAATATTTCTCCATGATGAGGAACTGCATTTGTGCAATAACTGCACTAAAACCATCTCTGGTGACCAGAGTAAGGTCTCTGTAAATCTGAAACAAGCAAAGGTACTTTACAAATGACAAATATGTCCGACCAGTGGGAGCTCATGAAATGAAAAATACTCTGCCTTCAAAGAGGGTAGTTATTGAAACCGGCTTTTCTTATAATGTACTGTGGCATTGTCAGCTTAAGGAAGCAGCATGCTTTTGAGGACCTATCACTTTTGCTGAGGTCCCATAATGATACAGCACAGTAAACATATTCCTTACATATAGCTAGTCATTTGGGCTTTAGGGCGCTTCGACAATACTTGGCCATTCACGCTCATATATATTCATTACATCTTTGCCAGTGCAAGACAAGTAGCTTTGAAACTCACTTTGGTTGCAGATGCTGGATCTGAAAGAGCCCAAGCCAGCAAGCCTTGAGATATATCATCATGAGCCTGTGGACTCTTGGACATGCTGTTGTTGAGAGCATCATGGGCATCTTTTTCTGACACACCTCCAGTCAAACTTTGCACCAGCTGATAGCACTTGTCATATTTCTGAAACATATGGATAACATTTGGGTACAGGATCCATTCAGCAATGCTTCAATCTTCACCATTGTAGATAGCTGTCTCAGTGATGGATTGGTAGATGAATATACATATGTATGTATGTATGTATGTATGTATATACGTATATATGTATAAATGCATATACATATATATATATATATATATATATATATATATATATATATATATATATATATATATATACATGTATATACCAACAGGATAGCAGAATATGAAACAGCCAATGGACAAGCTTCATGTCCGGACAGCCCATATTTTTTCAAGTTTCACTGGTTATTTTTAATTTAAAGACAATGGTGGCTTTCATTTATTTTATTTTTTAAATCCATAAATTACCTATATAATTCAAAGAAGCACCACAGAATTCCTTGCTTTGTGATTGGTCAAAATACATGTGACGTCACATATATAGAGACCAGCGATGCTTCACTGCCGCCCACTATATCTTCCATTTGGGACGCAGCCAGTTCGTAATAATCGCGACAGTTTTAGCTTGAATCATATCCGATCGGCAGGGGTAAATTGATCGTAGAAAACGGCGCTATTATTCTTATTTGTGCCGATGTATACAAATGCAACTGCAAGTAAACCAGAAGCAATGTTCATCGGCCTTCCGACGACCGACAAGATGAGGACGTTGTCGAGCGATTCAGCACACCGAGACAGTCCGCTGATCTTTGCTTGTGGCCCGCTTGCAGCGACGAACATTTCTTTGTATATGTACCACTGGTAGCCAGGGGTACGAGTATTTTGATAGGCATGGACATGCCTAAGGATGAGGGGAGGCTGGAACCAGAGTACTTTCCTCAGAAGTGTAAACATTGAGGTTTTTCACGTAAAGGTTTACCTTGAAAGCAGTGATTTTATCTTCAATTTTGGTGAAAAAAATCCCACAAAATAGAAGTATACATTCTACAAAGATGGGAACCGTGACTGGTTGGTACCCATCTTGTTGGAAACATGGATGTCTAGAACCATTTCATATTAGCATCAAGTGAAGATCATTTACATTTTCTAGCTGATTGCAGCATGCCGAAGATAGCAAGACATTTGGCAAATTGGTGTTTTAAGGTAACTTTTGAATTCTTGGAATTTCTTTTTCCAGCACAAGGTTTATGAATGTGGTCAACTTGATGTGGCTTCTCGTTTTCTCTGCAAAAGCATACTTTTCAGTTGGCTGGCAAAATAACAGCAAAAATGACTTGGAGATGGGTAATATAGCAGAATTGTTATTATTGGTTTTACGACACGTCGACCGTTGAGTCATATAGCGTCGCCAATCTCTCACGCCGATTGGTCGCGGGCGAAGAGTAGCGACAGGTGAGATTCGAACCCACAATCTTTCGATTGCGAGACGAGCATCTTACCCTTAGACCACTCGTCCCCTGTAATATAGCAGAAAAATAATGCAAAAAAGGAAAAATGGAGCATAGCCTAGCCTAACATAACCTAAACCATGGGAAAAAATCATCGAAAAAATGCACAAAATTCAAGCAATTTTTGCTTTAAAAATAACAAACGTAATGCAAGATGGTCCAAACATTCTTTAAGAAACAAAAATTCTCCAAAATAAAAACACAATTTTCCAGATAAAAACCTAACCAAACCTGACATAGCCAAACCACTTTGCTTCATGCAGGTAAAATAGGTGCAAATCGGTCTTGTGAATACCTTAAAGCACAATAATGACAGACCTAATGTAACATTTTGCACAAAAAAAACTGCAGAAACCCCAGCAGTAGTATAGTTGTAATGCTTTTCTCAAGCTCAGTGAAATTACACAATATGTTTGACATTCCATGTGAAAATTTAAAATTGTCTCCATCTAAAATCCACAGCAGTTCTAGCTAATGAATCACTTCAATTTTCCATTTGATAGTCATCCCTTTCCGCATTATCCCCATCAACATCATACAATATGGCAGCAGTTGCAAAGGGCATCTTGCTCACTTTGCATCATCAAAATGCAATCAACATGTATACCTTGTCTAAAATACAGAGCGTATAGCAAAATCATCCTTGCAATTTGTCATTTGATAGCAGACCCCTTTTGCAATATCTCCATGGATATCATCAATATATTGCAGTAATTGGAGCAGGCATCTTGCCCACTCTGTTCCATCACAATACTGCTTGAAGGTATGCTATGACACCTGTCAAATTATCACAATATACACGTGCATTTCAACCGCATCTCTATGCATTTGCCCATATATTTTACCAATCATGTGATGTTAAATGTGCAATATTCACAACTTAAAATAAACTTGGCATGCTATTCATTGAGCATTAATCAAGTACTTACATTGGGATGCAGCTAAGCCACACATGCTAACCACATGTTCAGCTAAGCCACACATGTTTTATGTCATTGTCTTTTGCATTATTTTACTCATTTTAACCATACACATAGTACAAGCTTTTGCTGTTTGTATGCACCACATTGTACCAGATTAAAACAAAAAATGTTAGTTACTGTATTATCACCACAATAGATCACCTATTCTTTCAAGCTTCATATTTGCATTAAAATTGGTAACATTTCAGTACCACAAGCCCTTGCTTTAGGATCCATGATGCAAGTTGATTGAAAAAAATTTCATGAAACAATCCAACATATGGTTCCCTGTATGTTTCAGGCTTGGCCGCTTTAAGACCAACATATGTGACGTCATTGTTGCGAGGTTTTTAAATCGATGGCAACCCCTATGTGAAATTATTAAATTATGCTGTAAATGCTTGTCCTGTGAGCAAATATTTCAGTTTTGTCTACAAGGTCTTATTACATATTTTTTTTCCAACCAAAAACCCATTACGTGAAACTTGTCCATTGCCAAGCTGAATGCTTCAGCCTATAATAGGGTCTGAACCATACTAGGTACACAACAATTTGATTTCATTGAAAAGATATAGTAATGTTTCACAGGAAGTAACATGTCTTGTCAGGAGCAGCTCTAGAGGGATAGATAAAGTGTAAGAGGAAGCATCAATAAGTCTGGAATTGAAATAAATAGCCTAGTGAGTATTAGAAGAGTATCGCCATGGACAGGTGAGAGGTCCAGGGAAAACATAGGGAGCCTGGATTAAGTGGGCAGTCTGATGAGATAAAGACTAATACCTAGATAGTCCAGAATGTTGCTCTGCAAGTGTAGAATAGTATTTTAAGTGTAAAATGGTATTCAAGGGCCATTGGGCTGAATACCAGGGTGGCCAAGATTTGCAAGGAATTGGGATGAGGTTCTTGGATTTGTGGGGGGAGGACTGAAATGTTTGCATTAGATGGGTTACATCTCAGCAAGAGAGGAGTAGAATTGCTCAGCAATAGGCATGAGGAGGCTCTCAGTGGAGAACACGGAAACTAGGCAGGTCATGGGGAATGGAGCTGATAAAGAGGGAAGTATTGCAAGCAAGGGAAAGAATAGTTTATCATGTGTTATGTCAATGCCAGAAGTGTTATGAACAAAATTGGGGAACTGCATGCATATATGTTGTCGAAAAGCTATATTTGGTATGTATAACAGAGGCATGGGGTAATGAAAGCACTTTTGGAAACAACATGCAAGAATTTAAATTGACAGGCTACAACATGCATGCTTATCAAAGGAAGGCAAGGATAGGAGGGGGTATACTCTTGTATATCAGGCAAGTAATGAAATGTCATTCCATAGAGGATAGTGCACATAGTGAAGGAGTAGAATCCTTGTGGTTAGATATCATTATGAAGAATGGAATAAAATTTAGGATTGGGGCATTCTATAGACCTCCAGACCAGAATGAAAACATGGACAGGTTGATGCAAGAAGAGATAAGTAGGAGAGTGCAGGTGAGAAATGTTTTGTTGGGGGATTTCAACGTAACAGGATTGGTTGGTTATTGGTTTTACGACACGTCGACCGTTGAGTCATGTAGCGTCGCCAATCTCTCACGCCGATTGGTCGCGGGCGAAGAGTAGCGACAGGTGAGATTCGATCCACAACCTTTCGATTGCGAGACGAGCATCTTACCCCTAGACCACTCGTCACCTAACAGGATTGGGAAGCAAAATCGCAGGTCTAAACAAACCAGGAAGAAGTTCCATGGCTTGTTTTGAGGAAAATTTATTCTTTCAAATGACACATGAACCTACCAGGGAAAATTAAATATTAGATCTTGTGCTTACTAATGAGGAAAATTTGGCACAAAATGTGAACATAGAAGAGACCTTTGGTAATAGTGATCACAACAATATACACTTCTCATTGTATGTTGGAAGTGTAGGAACCAATAAAACATTGATTCTACATTTTGCTGACGGGAATTACTATGAGTTCAGGATCTTCTGAATGAAATTCATTGGGAAGACTTATTGAAGGGCTTAGATGCTTAAGAAATGTGGATAATGATAAGAGATAAACTATTTCAAGGTCAGGATAGGTTCATTCCCAATAGGCAAATTAGATTAACCAAGGTTAAGCACCCTTCATGGCTGACCAGGAAAGTAAAGCATTTACTGGAGTCAAAGAAACAGGCATTCAAGAAATTAAAAGATGCTAACTCTGAGGTAAACCTCGAATCATATAAAATAGCTAGAAATAAAGTTAGGTATGTTAGGGCATATAAAAGACTGGCTGAAATCAAATTAGCTCGAGAATGTTCAGCAGATAATGCTCAGAGATTATTTAGCTTCTACAAATTTAAGGCTAAAAAGTGTAGTGTAGGACCACTGGAGGTAGATGGGCAAATAGTGGTTGATGACTATGATATTGTGGAATCCCTAAGCAAGCAATTCTCATCAGTCCTTACTAAAGAGAATTCTGGTATAATAGGAACAACTGAAGCGTATGCCATGACAGGTGATAGTCTGGAGGATCTTACAATAACTACAGAAGCTGTAGAAAAGCAGTTGCAGAATATAAAACCTAATAAAGCTTCTGGACCAGATGATATATATGCTAGGATCTTGGTAGTGTGCTAAAGTTAGTTATTAGGGCTTTAGGGCGCATCGACTACATCGGTCATGTAGCGCCCAGGTAGTGTGCTAAAGCTTTAGCAGTTCCCCTAGGTATAATTTTCAGGTGGTCTATGGAATATTCTGAAGTACCTGAAGATTGGAGAAATGCAAACATAGTACCAACTTTAAAAAAGGAAAGTATGAAGTGTGTAGGAAACTACAGGCCAGTCAGTTTGACCTCAATAGTTTGCAAGGTACTAGAAAATCTGGTTAAACAGAATGTTCAGATTGATCTTGATAGGCACAACCTTTTAATGGATACTCAACATGGATTTCCATCTCGAAGGTCTTGTTTAACTAACCTATTGGAGTTCATGGAGTATGTTACTAAAGAAGTACACACTCAAAGCAACATGGATGTTGTGTACTTGGACCTTAGCAAAGCTTTTGATACAGTTCCACATGGGAGGCTAATTCATCAACTACAGCTGGATTGTTGGAAAAGTTCTAGTAGTCAGGTTCACGATGTAATTTCGCCAGATTTTTGTGGAGAGTATCAAAACTATACATTTTTGGAAGCTTTATTGTATATGCATTCAGAAAAACAATGTTTCCATTTGCCCTGATACCTATATGGCCGCCATCTTGGATTTTACAAAATGGCTGCCGTAAAAAAGTTTTCGTCAATATCTCAGCTTCTAAAGTTGACATTGTTGTTGTTGTTGCCGTTGTTGTTGCTGTTGTTGCCGTAGCCGTCGTCGTCGTTGTTGTTGCTGTTTATTGTATTGTTTTATATTAATAACAACCAGCTACAAGGGATTCAAACTGTTCAGCAGGGTATGCAGATATATCCTGAACCAACATAATGAGTATATTTTACATAATAATAATAATGCTATAAACATTTTTATATATGGGGTGTGTAAACACCCCAGGTGACTAACAATGTTTGGAAAGGTTAGGTCACTAACATGCTCTTCATGACAGAAATGGGTTTAATCTTTTAGGCAACCAAGGAGTCTTTACATATCGTCATCATCATCGCCAAAGATGATGATGGTCAATGATTATCAGTTTCATACTTGTTCTGTGTGTCCTCATCATTCTGACACTCACTGCCGCACTGGCAAAGACCGGTGCAAGGTAAGTTCTTTGTTCTGCAAGAACATCTGGCAGAAGAACAGTCTGTTTTGCATTGACAGCTAACCATCTCAATGATGGCCTTTGGAGCTGGAAGGGCATCTGTCATGGTTGGTTTCAGCTGGCCATCGGACTCCTTGTGGTAGCCATTCTGCAGGGGATCCAACTGAGGATCCTGCAGAGCAATGCTGGCCTGTCCCCACACTCTGGCTTGGATATGGACTCTCAGGACATGTTGTCTCAGAGCTCCAAGGGTAGGAGGTAGCTTGTCACTTTCTGCCATATGCTTGCAGAAGAGATGCCATCGCAGTTCGGAGATGGTCTTGATGTAGATGCCTTTGGGGGAGTAGGCTGCACAGACGAAACTAGCCAGAGTGGTCAACATAGTTTCGGTCACTTCTGCCTCTGTTGAAAGCATCTGCAGATAACTGATTACATCTATATCTGCCTTCATGTAGACTTGCAGCCAGGTTGCTTTGCCTATACGAGAGAACCTTCCAGTGTTGTCAGCGCCAGTGAACGCATGGAAGGCTGGCAAAGCCTTTGCTCTTTCTGCCCCTATGGCTCTCCATATTGGCTCTATCCCCATAACCCCAGAGGCCATGGAAATGGACGTGTTCTTCAGCATGAGGTCATAGTTTGCTATGACTAACACTAGGACATCTGTGTCTGTGGATAAGAAAACCATCTGTGCATCCGGTGGGTTTTGCTGTGATGCCAGGACAGCCTGGTAGATCAACAGTGCATCTGCTTCTTCATGATTGTTGTCTTGGAAAAGCAAGTCTTCGTTGCTCCTGGTATGCCCTGAAGAAGAGGTGATGACCAGTTTGTGTGATGTACTGTTGTACTCTCGAGTCCTTGCAACAAGATAGTTGGTCAGGTCAGCCTTCGTCTTGTTATGTGAAAGGAACCTGCTCATTGGGATGTGTTTTATGCTTGTGTCATCTGTGACCTGATACTGGATTGGTGCTCTTCCTCGCCTTATTTTATCCCTGGTAGCACCCTTCAGAGAATCATCCCTGTATGTGTCAAACACAAGGATGATTTCATCATAATCTTGTGTGAGGGACATCAGCCTGTCGTTGAAGCATTCACTGAGATCTTTGACTGTCACTATGGTTGCTGGTTTCTTGGCCACCTTCTGCAGAATAACCATTCCATCTACCAGGGCTATCTTGCGACTTGGAGCATCTGGTGTGGTGTCATCCCATCATCTGGCTGCTGATCTTCCTGTGGAGTTTCTGCTGTTGGCAACTTGTTGAGGAGGTGGATCAACTTCGATTTGTCCAGGCATGGCAGGATTGTACCATCTGGAGCAAAAAGGGCTCTTGGTGTCAGAGTGAATTCGTGGTTCCCAATGGCCTCTTTCTGGTTGATGTCTTTGCTGGAAATGGCCAGGACCATCAGTCTACCATACAAGTCCTTGGTCTCCTTTAGATCAACAGTCTTGTCTCGGTGTTTTACTGTGGTTTTCTTGTTTGCAGACATGAACATCATGTTGTTCTCCTTCTTTACTGGTGCCCATAGGCTGACATCTCCATTGATTCGCTCTGACACATAGTCTTCATACAGCTTTTGACCAGTCACATCTGCATTCAAGATCGTTGGTACATACTCATCAGGGATGTAGGCATGATTGATCACATTGTCCAGCTTGTCACCTTCAGCAGCAAATGGGTTTCCATGTTTCAGTATGGCTGCCTTGATCTTGTCGATAACACCATGCTCCTTCTTGACAGCACTTGGCCCAAGGTCATGATGCTCTCTAGTTTTGTCAGGTTCCAAGTCAAACTGACTCTTGAACTCTTTTGCAACACGGGAGAGTTCTGGTGTGACCATGAAGAACCTCTGTCTAGCATTGGCATTGTTCGAGATGCCGACGAGTCCAGAATGAATTTTCATCAGCTTGTTCAGATGCTCGCATGCATGGTCCGCCCCGATGGATACAAAGGGAATCCCATTCTTCGTGACTGCAATGTTGCCTGCTTGCAGCTCTTCCCAGGTTTCAGGGTGATTGGTCCTCAGATCATGCATGTCTGTGATGTATCTGGGCCAGAGTCGCTTGTATTTGATCCGGTCAAAGGCGAAGAAGAGCTTGCTCAGCTGCTCTCCGGCTTGGAGATGAAGCTCCAGGTCAGCATTCCGGATTGCAGCGACAAAGAAAAGGATTGCTTCCACTCTATGTAGGTAGTTCATCATTGCTTTGAACATTGCATTCTTGGATCTCTGTTTATCCCATTCTTGGAGAACTGTGATGACATCAGCAGTGGTCAAGGCCTCAAGTAGGGTGGTGTTTGGTTGTTTCACAGACTCAGCTTTTGTGTGCTTGCTCCCCTCAGAACAGGCAGCTTCAACTCCCTCTGTTGCCTTCAGACAGACCTCTTCCAGTTGTGGGCTGTCCTTGAAGAACTCCTCCAGTGCCATTTCATAGAGAGCTACATATGCATAGGTGTGGGCACGAAGAGCACGCTTGTAATGGGTACATTTCAGGATTTGCCATGTTGTTGCAGACCCATAGACATCAGCTTCTATCCAGGCATCATCAATACCAGAGTTCTCCATGAAAAAAAACACCACTATAATACAACCACCACCAACTTACATGTAGGGTACAGTAAACTGTTAAGCATACATAATATAGGCCTACTACAATAATCAGACCACTAGATAAACATGTCCTTGTGGTTGGCGCTTAGTATGGCCTAATGACCAATTTGTCTTATGAAATTACTAAGTATTTGCAAGAACTGCTGTAACAAATGTCTCAAAACATCTGCAACTAGGAGCATTGGATTCCTTGACCCTGAAAATGGTAGTTTAGCTGTCAAGATAAAATCTTATTAGGTTATTTAGAAGCTGCGATATTGACGAAAACATTTTTCACGGCAGCCAATTTGTAAAATCCAAGATGGCGGCCATACATGACTTGGGGCAAATGGAAACATTGTTTTTCTGATTGCTTATACTATAAGGCTTCAAAAAATGTATAGTTTCCACACTCCACAAAAATCCAACGAAGGTTAAAATCCAAACGTAATGAACCTGACTATAGGCTGGATTGAAGCATGGGTGAGGGGAAGGAAACTAAGGGTAGTGTTAAATGGATGTAAATCTGATTGGAAAGATGTTCTGAGTGCAGTACCACAAGGCTCTGTTCTAGGGCCACTTCTCTTTATCATTTTTGTGAATAACATTGAGGTAGGGCTGAGGAATAGTGTTCAAATTCGCTGATGACATCAAGCTGGCGGGAGTGGCAAACAGTAGTGATTACTCTAGTAATATTCAACAAGACTTGGAGAACCTAAAAAGTGGGCTGATCAATGGCAGATGTCTTCCAACTATGATAAGTGTAAGGTTATGCATCTGGGGTCTGGAGGTGAGACTTTCAGATATACAATGGGAGGGAGGGAACTGGATGTTATTGAAGAGGAAAGAGACTTACGTGTGTTGGTTCAAAAGACCTTAAAGCAGAAAAACAATGTATCTCAGCTAGGAACAGGTCACTCAGAATGCTGGGACTCATTAATAGGAGTGTGAGATATAAGAGCAAGGAAGTCATGAAAAACTGTACTTAGCATATGTGCGACCCCACTTGAAATATTCTGTACGAGCATGTAGCCCCTGCCTAGAAAAAGATATAGATATGTTAGAAAGAGTGCAGTGCAAAGCAACTAGACTCATCAGTGGAATGGGTAATTTAGAATATGGAGAAAGGCTTGTGGCATTAGATATGTACTCACCCAAGTATAGGAGATTAAGGGGGGACATGATTGAAATGTACAAAATTGTTAAAGGACTAGATCAGGTCAATTTGAATGATGCTCTTCAGTTTAGAGTATCACATAGTGGTCATCAATTCAGGTTAGACAAGTTGAGGTGTAGGACAGTTAAGCGAGAACAGGTCTTCAGTGATCAGTGGAATAGGCTGCC
Organism: Ashinkailepas kermadecensis; assembly: GCA_034440615.1. Taxonomy (NCBI): domain Eukaryota; kingdom Metazoa; phylum Arthropoda; class Thecostraca; family Neolepadidae; genus Ashinkailepas; species Ashinkailepas kermadecensis. Next base: position 186,921 of record JAOTOM010005125.1, on the reverse strand, counting down.
TGCTGATGCTGTGGGGAGTTCTTCATTGAAAGTATAAAAGTAGGATGTACAATTTTTTTTAGACAGGAAAGTCTTGTTTTTAAGTTCTGTTTTATGGTGGATGGGGTGATATTTGTGCTAGGTGGGTGTGCATGGCACAGACCCCTTTAAGCAGGCACGGATGCAGTTTGAAAGTTGTTCGTAGGGCATTCAATTTACATGTGTTGAGGGGAATCAGGGAAATAGGGCTGGATAGCTGGGGTAGATAGGCATTAATAGGTATGTGGAATGTTGGTGGATGGTTTCTTTAGGATGGGGTGATGATTGGGGTGGGTCTTTTTACCGGGCTTATGGCATCTTCCATTTACAGACCTAACTGGATGGGCCCTTGTGGCTGTTAAGTCTCAACTCTTTATGACTTTATGAATGTTGCAGAGCAACGCTTTAAATCTCTGGTGGAAGTGTGGAGTCCAGTAACAACTTGAGTAACAACTTAAACCTGCAAAGGGAATGAGCATAAGAAGGGAGTTGGCATGTGGGAAGAAACTAATAAATATGGTGGTAACTGAATGTATCAAAGATTAGTGGGTAATTTGGTAATCAAGCAAAAAGCCTGGGAGTAAGCAAAACATCTGGTGAGTATTGAACATGTCTGATAACTGGAGGAGAATATGAGTGGTGTCCATTTCATCCCTAGAAGCCACAACTCACCACAGGCTACTCACTTGCTTCAGCAGCTCTTCCATAGACTCATCTGGCTTCCATCAGAATCCCTAATCTGCTCTCCTCCTACCCAACTTAACCTCCCATGCAACAAAACATTTTCAAAAAGGAAACAATAAAAAAATATGACAAATTATCAGATAAAAACTAACCTAAACTCTTTTTTAAGAAAAATTTGATCTCTTGTTCAATTTCAAAACCAATATTTGTGATGTTTTTTAATCAAAACCCATCATGACCTAACCAAACCCAACTTCTCCTTTGCTTGCCCTCATGGAGGTAGAATGTGTGCAAAACTTGAGGTATTATTGTGTTTTAACACGCGCACTGGAGGGGGGGGGGGCGAAATCCGCCCACCCCTCCGGTTTTTCGTACATAACTGCAGATTTTACCGGTCGATATACGTGATTTTCTGCGTACCTGCTTAGAAATGATCGGCGCGTCGTTTAAAGCAAGAAAAATGGAAATCGGCCGAACATTTTTTTAAAGTTAGGGGCCGTTAAAGTCAAAAACATTTCCTAGCGCCAGACCACAAAAATCGGCGCTGATGCGCTTCCCGTATATTCGCAAAAGGGAAGTGTTCTTGGCAACACTAGCCTTGTTCGATGTATATTGATATGCTATATAGTTTCAAGGTCATGTTAGGTCACCGAGGTCAAGACAGGTCAAGTTCATGACAGGTTAATGGAACCAAACTTGATCAACTGGAATGTTGTGATAAATGCACTACTGTTTGTCATTTGTACTATTTGTCATTGCGTTTCCATACTTTATTCATGTACTTCACTCCTTTCTTCACGAAGCCGATTGCGCCGAGCTGCCCGACGGAGCAGTCGGGCGGGCGGCCCGGTTCCGGTAACTGGAACAGGTAGCTGACCTGATAAAGTGCTGCTATATAGGTGACCTGAGGTCAAATGTTGGGTCTAGCATCTGCATTGCATCATTAGTAATGTCCAAAACATCATTGATGCCCATTTTGGAGCATTTAAACACAATCACAGCGATCCATAACAATGACAAGCCAAGCCACGCAAAACAAGATTTTGTTGTGACAAATGTGACCTCATTTGACCTTGAAGATATTGACCTAAGGTCATGAAATTTGCACACAATAGAGTTCACTACCGTACCCATCCACCCTGCGAATTTCGTTCCTCCAGCTTTAATCAGTATCCAGCGAATTTCGTTCCCCCCTCCAGTGAGCGTAATTTTCAGAGGCCCTCCAGGGCGCGTGTTAAAGTATGCAAGGTATGCATAAGATGTGTTTTACACATTTTGTTTTAAATTGTCATCCCCATATCAGATGCAGCAGCAGCCTATCTCATTTGGCTGTATGCACCTTCATTGGATCTTTCAATGTGGGGCTTCCCTTGGTGAACTGCCCATAGATCAGGGCAGCCAGCACATGGGTGCCTCAGGATGCAAACAAGAGGTACAATAGAATGTGATTATACCAATACAATTTGCATCCCTTCAGTTTATTTCATTTTTATTTTGCAGATAGACCACCACCAATTAGTAGAAAGGAAATGCGACCCTGGGAAAGCAGTGGGCAGGTAGAAAGCTAGTCACGCCCACATAATTCCCAGGGTCACAAGATGAAAATGTTCGGGGAGTACAGAAATGATGAAAACTGCGGATGCTGCGGCGAAGCGGACAGCGTGTGCCCCGTGCACCAGGTCAATACCACTCCCTGCCACTGACCATTTCCGAAAAATCTATATTTTTATCCTAGACAAGTGGCAGGCAATGTGGGACGCGACACAGGCAAACAAACTGAGAGCCATTAAACAGCGTCTGAGACCATGGAGCTCGTCCTGTCTTAAATATAGACAAGAAGAGGCTGCATTGTGCCGCCTCCGCATTGGGCATACTTATGCTACTCACGGTTATCTGTTGTGCGGTGGCGAGAAACCTCGGTGCACAAGATGTCATGCACCACTGACAGTCCGCCATGTTTTGATCTCGTGCCCATTTTATGCTGAAGAGCGTAGACGTCACTTTGGATCTACACAGTTAGACTCACTTAATGATATCCTGTCTGACAACTCTAGCAATGTCCAACCAGGACAGCTGATCGACTTCCTTTTTATGTATCTTCTCGGTGATATATACTCCATACTGATATGCATTACATGTAAAATATGTCGCACAGTAGCACCACTTAGGCGGTGCCCACAATGAGAGGCTTGACACTTTCCATCATCATATTTCTATGAATATCTTAGTTATGGGCGCAATATGACCATAGTTGTCGACGCGCCCTAAAGCCCAAATAACAAACAAATAACAAACGAAAACAGATTCATACAGAGATAACTCATGCAGAATGTGCATGGGTGTGTACAAACCTATCAATATCCTCCAACACAAAAAGAAAACACCAAAAACGTCCATTTAAACACATACTTTTGTATGTTTTCACATATCATCAACACTGATACCCTCTATGGGAAGGTACAATATAAAGTTACCTTTGTGAATTATGTGAGCTATATTCCAACTTCAGCTTTCATTTGAGTTGCATAATTCCATAAAGTGACGTCTAATGCATTTCTTTAGCAAATCTTTTTTCCTCGGCACCTGTTCAATATTGGGAAATTTTTGTTTCTTCAAATTACATTATTCCAGGATTTTGGTGCAGAGTGTGTAATAGCATACAGCCTATATTGTCGATAAGTAAATGGTACAGAGAAATGTTGAATGATTCTTGTATTAGTAGGTGTTGCATATTGAAAAAAAAAGTCAGCCATAGCATGTGGCAATGCATCATGAACAAATTTGTGCAGTATTAATATGTTTTGTTCCTGCACCATATCAGTGAACTTCAAAATGTTGTACTTGATAAATAACTGGTATTTGTTTTGTATTGTATTTGTGTTGTATTATTGTATTTGTAGGATATGCATAACGTCTATAATCAATAATTAACAATGCACGTTTCTGGGATTTTATAATCTGGTCTAATCTAGTGGGATAACTACTACCCCAAATCACAGCACAGTAATTTAGGTAGGGAAGGATTAAAGAGCTGTATAAATACTTCAGTTCTCGACTTGTTATGAAGTATTTTTCCCTCCCCATAATACCCATGTTTCTACTAATGATGGCTGTAACATAATCAATGTGCCCATACCAAGTAAATTTTTCATCCAGCACTATACCAAGATACTTGATTTGTTGCTTTCTGTTCACTTTAGCAGAATTGATCACTACATCTATGTCATTAATGGGAGTTCTAGAATAGATATGGTAATTTGTCTTTCTTACATTCAGTGACATCCTATTTGCTTGAAACCATTTTGTTAGCTCTGGCGCAATGCCATTCATTTTGTTCTGTAATTCATCTATACTTCTAGCCTTGACAATAATAACTGTGTCATCAGCAAAAAGGTACATATTTGCTTGTTTGGAAATACTGGGCAAGTCATTCATGTATATGATGAATAATAATGGTCCCAGAATGGAACCATGAGGAACACCCATATAAATTAAGTCTGGTTCAGATAAAGTCTGATATACTTTAGTTTGCTGATATCTATTTTTAAGGTATGATTCTAATATTCTAAGAAGGGGACCTTCAACTCCAATGCATTGTAATTTTCTGACTAATATGTATGTGCTAACTGCGTCGAAGGCCTTTTCCAAATCAATATATAAGCCACACAGAATTTCTTTGTTTTCAATGGATATAATTGCATTATATGAATGCATAATGGGCATGTATGTGCTATGATTTCTTCTGAAGCCAAATTGGAAAGGGCTCAGTACATTATTTTGTTCCAAATATGTTGAAAGATAGGCATGTAGTATTTTTTCCCAAAATGTTAGAGAAGATAGGGAGTAAGGTGGTACTTATTTTTGAACTTTTGAAATATGATCTTCTTACCCTCTCAATTTGTTCCTATCCATGAAATAAAATTCAGGCAAAATATGAGCACAATTGAACAATATTAAGGGGTAGCTTAATGATGGTTTGTTATTGGTTTTACGACACGTCGACCGTTGAGTCATATAGCGTCGCCAATCTCTCACGCCGATTGGTCGCGGGCGAAGAGTAGCGACAGGTGAGATTCGAACCCACAATCTTTCGATCGTGAGACGAGCATCTAACCCCTAGACCACTCGTACCCAGCGTAATGATGGTAAAGTTTCTGATACTCCAAAGCTGCGGCCGCCATTTTATTTCGCATGCTACTGATAATAGATCAATTATGTTGATAAATTTAGAACCCAATTTTAACTACTAAGTAAATTGACACTTTCTCCTATCATCATACACATGATATGATGATACCACATGCAATCATTGTCGTAAAATTATTATTGTATTTTTTTTGTAAACTAATTTTTTTAAACTAATTTTTTTTTAAACAAGATTCAGTACAAGACTGGGAACACTGGTAAAACCTTTAAGTTATAAAACTGTGCTCCATTAAATAAAGAATTACAATAGTAATATGTACATACACATTATATGTTATAATAAAAGAGTAAAATGTTCATTCAGCTAGACAATAAATGCTAAAATGAGATGTAGAGCTGACCAGGGAACACTTATCACCATATCATCAAAAAGTAAACACTGTACATAGGTGTATCAGAACACTATTTGAAAATAAAAACGAAGTTATCACAGGCTTTGCAGAAAATCACAGACACAATGGGTGTGTAAGCATGTTATAATATTATCACAGATTATAGAAGCATAATCATTGTGGTTCATATACAACCAAACATCCGAATTCCATTGTTTTGCTAATAATGCAAATTTTCAATGAATTTATATTCCAGACTTGTTTACTGTTTGGACTCATTGGACTGACTATGCTGATAACTGGTGCAGTGTTCCAAGTGTGTATGGGAGCCAAATCTTCTCCTGAGGTTCCACTCTTCAAATGCTTCCAGGAATACTGGGGTTTCATAGACACCGCCAATTATGAACCAGAGATTGCAGCTGATGACGTAGCAAGTTTAGTGGAAGACATAAAGCAAGGAACTACCGATTATGCCAACAAGCATCTTGAACAGTCAGCTGAGAGATGATTATAAATAATTATTGGAACTTGTGATTGTCTTTCTCAGTGCTGCTCCTGCCAGAGTAGTGTGATTCATGTCACCCGGAGCAATGCACCATGTCTGCTGGATGTCCAAAGTCAAATACATTCTCAAGATCTGGATGTTCAAGGCTCAATTCAAACCGACTCCTGCAGAAATGAGAGGATTACGTGATGTGTGTGTATTCGCAGTACATGTCTACCTAAAAGCCTGGATCTCTGCACCTCAAGCATCAGGTGCTCCTTACAGTGACCTGCTGCTGCTGAAGTCACTGCTTGAATACTCATCAATCCATCCAGCCATCTCAAAGTCAACATCATGAAATTTGTCCAATCACTTGTGGTACTTGTCACAGGAACATGTCAGCTTGGCTTTCTTCGACAGTCGGGTCAGTTCGTCAACCAAGAGACTGATGGTGAGTGCCATGAAGAACGAAGAAGACCAAGATCAGGATCATTCCAAGCGAATCACTGTTGCTCTTGATTCATTCAAGGACAAAAACTTGGAAGATTTCGTCACAGCTGCGAATGATGGAACTTCCAGATGGATTTATCGCGGTTGGTACGGACTTGTGGGATGACAGAGACGACTACAAGCAGGCTGCAGAAACAGTCAACTCTCTAAAAGTTGTCAATGACTTCGCTGAACGTGGAGTGGCACTCATTCAGGAGTACAGTGGGTTGATAACCTGTGATGAAACGCAGCTGCAATTCCTGCTGCAAGTTGTTGAGGACCATCGCAGAATGTACCCTGATAGCAGACAACAGACACTGTCCGGGATGCCATGAAAATAATAAATTTGGGGTTTGCTGGACATTGTCAGACTGATATGATACCAGTGTAGGATTTCCATATTTTTTTCTTGGTAGTGGAGTACATAATTTTTAACTGGAGTACAAAATGTTGAGCTGGAATACAAAAATAGCAATGCACTTGCCGACAATTAACCTTGTTTTAATGGGGCTGAAAACCAATGTTAGCATTGTTGTATGCATAAACATCTTGGCAAACATCCATGTCCAAAACTTTGCTGCAGTAAAAAAATGAGGAGTTGTCCATAATTAGGTAGCATTGCTTTAATGGAATTACAAATCAATGTTAGCATTTCATGCTGTTACATGCTCAACAATTGCACGTTTTACCACACCAGAATTTTACATGGGACACAAGTAAGACTCACTGGGCAATAATGTAGTGCATCATGCCTTGAACCCTTTTTAAAAATGGGAATAACTTGTGAGGTTTTCTAACTATCAGGAAGACTTCCAGTAGAAAGATGAGTTTAAAATGATGAAAATGGTTTTACAAGCCCCTCACAGCAAGATACAATTAACTGGGGGTGGACCCCATCAGTGGACCCTGGGAGGGATGGCGGGCACCACGAGGAATCGAAACCCATGACAACCGCCGAGCCAAGGCTTTACACCATTCCACCTTCACCACCAACCTCTGCACCAGGCAAACAAAACCTTCTGGCTGATCTATTTACAACAGGGGAGAAAAACCAGGCGTGGCAAACACCACAGACAACCCCTACTTCTCTGAACAATGGTCTCTATCGTGCGCCACTTCCTGCCACACTCGCCAGTGTGATCCAAACTTATGGAAATACGACTTCACATCTCATGATGACAATCGACAGAGAGTGAAACCGAATGGGCACACTTAGCTATCACTGCCAGTACACATTTGGGTACCCACACCACAAACCTAAAAAATAATCAACCCACAAACACTCACCAACTGCGTCAGCCAATCCCTCCCAACAGTTGTCAAAGATGTACTGGAAAATAGAGCCGGGTCTGATTCACTTATCCCAGCGGTAGAACTACGGCGGATTACCGGGCCGGCAACAGATGGGTCGGAGTAAAATCGGAACAGATATTACAGACCCTTCACCGACACTGATGAACCCCAAATGCAGTTATATTTCAAGGCGCACAATTTATCTTAGCACAGATTTCAAAAATATTATTGGACAGTCATTCATAAGTTCACAAATGGCATTGGTTTCTTGGTGTTGTCACCTCGGAGAACTTCATTGCTCCAAAGCCACTTTGAGGAAATATAAAGTGACTTTTTTGCATTGAACGGGCTCATGGTGTCTAAAAAAGTTGTCTCTTTAACAAAATGACCTTCGATTGCGCATTCAAAGCATCTTAATTGCCAAACGGGGCCTGAAATATTTACTCCGGCGATACCAAGTACCGCCAGTTTTGCCAACTAGGGATATTTGCCCATGACTCAGAATAATAAATATTGAATAAATGTTGATTAATATAAATGCATAATATATAACAATAAATATTGATAAATATTGAATAAATATTGAATAAATATTGAATAAATATTGAATACATATTTAATTAAATATTGACGATATAGTGACACAAAAGTAGGATCTTCTCACATGACGTCACATGCCGCCAGTTGTAACTGGAAGCGGAGACGTTTTTAGCGCAACACCGAGAAACATGCCTTGGTATGGCATGCTATACAGGCTGTACGCATTTCAAAGTTTTGTTATGGTCGACAGGGATTGTTGGTGAGTGGGCGCATACGGACTGCTGAAACTGCTAGTTGTTTTCAGGTATGGACTTAGAGTGGTAGAACTCAACCAAACAATGTTGTTCTTCCTTTTCCCTTCTGGAGTACAAAATATTTCATTTTGTCCAGTCACAATCCTGGAGTACAAAATTTATTGGTATGCATAACACCAACAAACGCCAGTTTTTCCAACACTGTATGATACTATGAACTATGTCTGAAACTGAACAAATAATTCACTATTAATGTGTTCAAAAATAAATACTGTGTTCAAGTGTGTTGTTTAAAATATATTAAGATATAGTCTGATATACTCGTAATTTGTTGAATTTTTTACTTTTCATAACCTGTGAATCCCTTGAGCTATCCCTAAAGATAACAATTTAGTGCTCAAACTTTTTATAGTGTCTCTATATTATAAGGAACAAATTAAAGGGGTAAGACTTTCAAAAGTAAAAAAATAGTTTTTAATTGTTTAAGATCCACCTTCGGTTATTGGTATTACGACACGTCGACCGTTGAGTCCTTACCATCTCTCCCCCGGGTTGGGGGGGGGGGGAAGGAAAGGGGGGGGGGGACCCCCCCCCCCCCCCTTTTGTTTGGGGGAGGAGCCTCTTCCCCCAAACCCCCCCTCCCCCAAATAGACCTTAATAGAGAGTAAATATATAGGTCTATAATTTGTGAATTTATGATGTTCTCCTGCCTTGAAAATAGGTACAACTAGTTTCTTAAGATCATCAGGAAATATTCCGCTATGTAGACAAATATTAAGTAGATGGGTAATCTGCTTCAATATACTTTTTTATCAGAAAACTTTGCATAGGTAGGCTCAGCTATAAATTCAGCTCGATCTTTTTCTGTCAATGCTATTTTTTGTTCTAGTCTTTCTCCAATAGAGATAAATAAATTATTAAATGCATTTGGTACACAATTCCTTTCATATTCATTGCCATCTTCATCTACTAATGCATCAGGAAGTTTCGATCTAGTTTTTTTTCTTATTATCAGTTCATTTAGGTGGTGGTGGTGGTGGATTTGTGCTTTAGGGTGCATTCAGTTCATTTAGGATTTTCCATGTTTTTTGTCCATCCTGCTGATTGTGATATAATGCATTTGATAATACAACTTTTTTGCATCTCTCAAATAAGAACTAAAATGTTTCTATACCGTTTATATTCTAATTCATTTTGTATGCTTTGATTTTTATGTACTTCTTGTACAATTTTTTGTTTTTGTTTATGGAACATAATATTCCTGCAGTAATCCATGGTTTTATAGGGGCTCTCCTGCTGTGGGTAAGTGTTTTAGTCCAAAGCTTCATGCCATCTATATATGCTTTAATCAACTGAGAACATGCAATGTTTGCATCAGTGTTGTTGTCAAAATTTTGCAGGTTACTTTTGACTAGGTTACTTGACTAGGTTACACAATTTTGACTAGGTTACTTTTGGTTGTTTTTATTCCTAAATTTTGGGGAGAAAATTGCCTGAAAATTCCCCATTAAAAAAAATGTTTTCTTGCATTGAAGGTTAGGCTAGGTTAGGGTATGATACATTCTTTCTTCCTATTCAATATTGCTTTTTATGTTATATTAACAGACTCCATGCAGGATGCATTAAATACTGAAAGTTAGCCAATGTTCACCAAAACACATCACACCCAAACCACCACACACAGCCTCATGAAACATACACTACTGGAATTTCCATCAAAAGCTCGACATGCATGCTAAATCTTCTAACTTTATCTGCAAAAGCATACAAGAAAAACTGGTTTCAGTATTTTAGTACCTGTGCCACAAAAGTTACCAAGTCTTTTTGACCCTTAAGAATGTCCAAATCCCAATGAAATATACACCATTCAACTCGCAGAACCAATCTATATTTCACGACTCATGGCTGACCTCCATGTAACCCAGAGGTCAAACACCACACAAAATTATTGAAAGCCTTCTTCAACTCTTAAATATGCTCCAATAGCAACAAAAGGTACATCATTAGTCTCACCATACCAATATGCATCCAGCTAACAACTTCATGGCCCAGGGTTCAACTGTACTTGACCCAGAGGTAAAAAACCATGTTTTAAAGCATTTCTTTTTATGCCATGTCACCTAACCTAAAGTCCTTTTTTTGGTGTTATTTACTCACAACCTGAAAAGTAAGCATTTGCACAGAAAATGAGTGGTCACATCAACCTAGTCACACTCATAAACATTGCATTGCAATGATAAATTCCAAGAATTCATAAAAAACTGAAGTACAAATTAACCCGTTTGTCTGGCATATTCTTGAAGATTCTGCATGCAGGTAGCTTTCAATGGGAATTCCAGTGGTGTGTGTTTGATGAGGCTGGGTGCAGTAGTTCAGGCTTGAGATGTGCTTCAGTGAAAACTGGCTAACTTTCAGTATTTTAGTGCATCCCACTCCAGGCTCCTTTTTGGGTGTTATTTTGCTTCCCAACTGTGAAGTATGCATTTGCATAGGAAATAAGTGGTCACATTTATTGTATATTACGATCTAGGTAAAATATGATTTTTAAAATCTTTATATACATGGTATTTTAACGTAAAAATGATGATGCAACCACTGATTTTCTCCGCAAATTATTACTTTTCAGTTGGCAAACAAATACATCATCATAATCTTCACTCTACAAATATAGCACATTGCATATAATTATCAGTACCGGGTGTGTCACAGATGTGATAAAGAAGGAATTGAATACTTCATGGACTCAATTTAATACTCTGACATCGAAAACCTTATGTTTCTGCCTTAATTTGACATTAACTCTGAGAATGAATACTCAACATGGCATGTCAGCAATGTCAACAAAGGCCGGAAGTTCCTTGCGATGCTGTATTATTTTATTCTCCATAGATTTGATGACATCATGGCCGAAAAACTTGTTTAGGACGATTCTAGTTTTCCGGTTAGGTTACGTTAGGTTAGATTATATATTACGATATAATATATTTTATATATTATGCTGTTATCTTAGTCTAGGTTAGGTTAGGTTATTTTATTTTTTATATTATTTATCTGTTCATATGTAATTTTTGAACTCTTCACTGTAAGCAGAACATGGCAGTGTTCTCCAGTGTATGCAGTAACAATATGCAGTGTAAGAATGGCAGATAATGTAGTGTAGTATAAAATATATTACATGATAATATAATCTAACCTAACCTAGCCGGTAAACCAGAATCGTCCAAAACAGAATGTTCGGAACATTTTTTGAGTCTCGGAACACAGAATATCCGAAACGTCCAAAACCAGAATCAGAAATTTTTTGGCTATGACATCAAATATATGAAAAATAAAATAATACAGCATCGCAAGACTTCCGGCCTTGGCTGCAGACGGAGTATTCATTTTCAGAAATAAATGTTGAATGAAGGCAGAAACAAGATTTTTGGGTAAATATTAAGACCTAGGAAAATGTGATTTTTGGATTTTCTTAAATGCACTGTATTTTAATGTAAAAATGACAATGCGACCACTCATTTTCTCCGCAAATGGTTACTTTTCAGTTGGCAAACAAATACACAATCATAATCTACAATCTGCAAATATAGCACAGCGCATATAATTATCCATACCTGGTGTCACAGGCATGATATGATATTCAACACTTCATGCACTAGATTTAATACTCTGACATCAAAAACATTATCTGTCTGCCTTAATTCCACATTATCTCCGAGAATGAATACTCGCAACACTCCACACCAGCAACCGTCCATAAGGGCCGGAAATTCCTTGCGATGCTGTATTATTTAATTTGTATTATATTTGATGACGTCATGGCCGAAAAATTTGTTTGTAACGATTCTGGTTTTCCTGTTAGGTTAGGTTAGGTTAGATTATATTATGATGTAATTATATTCCTATATATTATGCTATGTTATCTTAGTCTAGGTTAGGTTAGGTTATTTAATTTTATTCATTTTATTAGAAAAATAAAATAACCCAACCTAGCCCAACCTAGACTAAGATAATGTAGCATAATATATAAGAATATATTACATCATAATATAATCTAACCTAAACTAATTAGCAACCTAACCGGAAAACCAGAATCGTCGGAAACAAATTTTTTGGCCATGTCATCAAATATATTAAACATAAAATAATACAGCATCGCAAGGAATTTCCGGCCCTTATCAATGGTTGCTGGCACGGCGTGTTGTGAGTATTCATTCTCTGAGATAATGTGGAATTAAGGCAGAAACATAATGTTTTCAATGTCAGAGTATTAAATCAAGTGCATGAAGTGCTTAATATCTTCTTTATCATCTGTGACACACCAGGTATGGATAATTATACACGATGTGCTATATTTGCAGTGAAGATTATAATCGTGTATTTGTTTGCCAACTGAAAAGTAATCATTTGCAGACAAAATGAGTGGTCACATCATCATTTTTACGTTAAAATACCATGTGTTCAAAAAACAAATTCCAAAAATCACATTTTACCTAGGTCTTAATATCTGCCGGTTTTTTATGTCAGAGTATTAAATTGAGTGCATGAAGTGTTGAATTTCTTCTTTATCATGTCTGTTACAGACCAGGTACAGATAATTATATGCGATGTGCCATATTTGCAGATTGAAGATTATGATAGTGTACTTGTTTGCCAACTGGAAAGTAATAATTTGCAGAGAAAATGAGTGGTTGCAGTCATTTTTACATTAAAATACCATGTATTTAAAAAAAATCACATTTTACCTAGACAGAAATATTTACCTTATGTTCAGCACATTTATAAACATTGCACTCAAAAAGTAAATTATCAGAAATAAACATATTGCCTTAAACTGCAAACTTACCATTTGCTTTATGGAGTTAAAACATGGATAAAACATTCCCGTGGAACACTTTAAGCCACAAAAACACTGATAATTTGTTTGTAATTATCTAGGGTTGGTGAGATATTTATATATACCTTCATACATGCAAATGATGTGCCTGGAGTAAGGGATGCATGCATCTTGAAATGACTGCTTACCTCTTCTGTTTCATCCTTGCTTTCAACAACATTTGTCACAAAAATCCTTGAACCTGTGCTCTTTGAGATGTCCATGACTTGGCACTCAACTTGTAAGCTTGGAGGTCACAATCAATATTCATCAGTTGTTAGTCAGCACTTGGAACATCACTATAAATGTTGCCATGCTTACATGGAATTTGCATCATCTCTCTACTTCCACATGGCTTGGTAGGTAGATCAGTTGACCAATGAATATGCAAAACTGCACACTACATATTATTGTGTTGCTTCAATTCACACCACTTGATATGCACCACGGTACTTCGGACGGCATATGCACCAGCTTATATTTTACAACAGTTTCAGATGCCAAAAAGCGGATGCTGTTCTGATCCGACACTCTTGAGACGATTGCGCAGCAAGTATGGTCCTTCTGAAAAACGGAGATTCAGGAATTTCACAAGTCCTATAACACGCGTAGCATTTCACGTTTGTCACAGCATACATCTGGCAAAACGGTAACTATTATTTACTCCATCCCACGCCTTACTTCGCCTACATATACAAAACAACACCAACCACCAACACCAACGCAACAAACCGCCAACTCCGTTGCGCTGGTTGCGCTCGATCCCTGGAAATCAGCTGATACATAGGGGGTGATTCAGAACATCCAAAAAACTAACATCCAAAGAACAAAAGTCCAATTAAAAACATCCAAGAACCATAAAGTCCAAAAGCATAGCGTCCAAAAACCAAACGTCCAAAGTGAATAAAGTCCAAAAACCGAACATCCAAGGATCCCAAAAGGTCCCAAAAGAGAGAGAGAGAGAGAGAGAGAGAGACAGAGAGAGAGGGAAATATATATATATATATATATATATAGATATACTAACTAACTGACTGACTGATCGACTATACCTATATATATATATCGATCGACTAACTAACTCACTGACTGATCGACTAACCTATATATATATATATAGTTAGAGAGAGAGAGAGGGGGGGATATATATAGTTGGAGAGAGAGAGAGAGAGAAGGGGGAGGGAGCGTCAGTGTAGTGCGATTTGAGGGGTAAGGGACGAGAGAGCGATAGGGGCGGCTATTGCAGAAATTGTGAGATCCGTGTGATGTATGATATTGGGAAATGTGCATACCGTGTATGTTGATCTTAGTGCGTGCGAGATGTGAAGGTGATTTCTTGTTCAGGCGACAAAATATGCGAAGATGCGATTCGAATTCGGAGGGTGATTACAGTGTATGATTTTTGTCATGAATTGATGTGTACAAAATATTGTTACTCTTGAAAATGATCCATGATCAAAAAGTTTGAGATCTAATATATCTAAGTTGTATTAAAAGCACAGCATTCTTTGTCAATGTGGGCCAAAACGTTTCACCTTATCTTACTTCAATCATGGCTGGCAAGGAAATCGTTCATTTCTTCTCACAATTAAATATATATATATATATATATATATATATATATATATATATATATATATATATATATATATATATATATATATATATATATATATATATATATATATATATATATATATATATATATATATATATATATATATATATATATATATATATATATATATATATATATATATATATATATATATATATATATATATATATATATATATATATATATATATATATATATATATATATATATATATATATATATATATATATATACAAGTAGGTAGGTAGACATATACACAACAAACAACAATGCGATTGGCCATCGATGGCACAACTCGGACTGAAACGAGGGCCAGACGCGGGCAGCCCACGCAGATCCTGCGCTGAAAATCACATCTGAAACATGGTGGCCATCGTCGTTCATCGATGGCAGTCCACAATGAACCCGTGAAAGGGTTGGACGTGGGCAATCCGTATGGTCTCATTTGGGCAGTGCACGCAGATTCTGTGCCGAAAGCGATATGGGAAGTAATGTGGTTGATTGATTGGTGGATTGATTATTTGGGTTTAATGGCGCGCCGACTACAAGGCCATTTAGGGCCCATTGGGAAAGTAAGGTGGCTCCGTGAAGAGGGACCACCGGCAAGCTACTTAAAATTTCGTTACGGCAAATCACGTAACGAAATTTTGATATTCATCTCATTTCACTGATCGACATTTTCGGACACATTTGTACAAACACATTTGTTGCAGCAGCACAACATTTTAAAGCTCTTTCAAATGAAACGTGGGAGTGAAGCAAAGCCAAAATATATACTAAATTACTTATGGTTACCTGGATTTCTTTCCCGAGCTTCTTGTCCGGGCGCTGGGAGGATCATGGATCGCAAAAGAAGTTTCAGCGAAAACGGAAAAGCTACAGTGGCCCCGACTAACCTACTACAAATAACATGCAGATTTCCTAAGTTCATGTCCATAGACTCCTCAGAGCATATACTATGTGCTCTAAAGACAAACGCCAAAAATACCTACGTGCTTCGCGGTTTGTTGCTGCCTCCGGCAACGTTCAACCGTTCAATCATCCGGTTCGTTTTCTTGGTTATGTCGCGGTTTCTTATTAAAGTCCAGAAACGTTTTAATGTAAAAGTTTACCATGTGGGTTGGGAACGCATTACACTTGAAACACTTTTTGAGACGCGGGAGGGATTGATAAATGAAACGGATCGTGCTTCATCTTGCATCCGTGTGTTTTCAGTCACTGTGTGAATGATGTGTAATTCTGTGTTTTTGTATCCTCATTGTTGTACTGTTTTGCTCCTGAACATGTTACGCAATGCAACGAAACGTTGAGTTCGAACAAAAAAGTTATAATGGAGGTCTTATGATCTACATAGCTCTATTGGCCATCAGGTTTATCCTACAACTACGCCTTGGACGAAAAACATTAATTCATGTTATTATATATATATATATTTATATATATATATATATATATATATATATATATATATATATATATATATATATATATATATATATATATATATACCAGGAGTTGCTGAGTTGATATCAAAAGGAACGATAAAGGTTATATTTGATTACTCAATGTTTCGGCCAGGGGCCATCGTCAGGAGTAATGCAAAAGCTCAAGCTTAAAAAATTGAAAAAGGCACGCGGGGAAAAAGCGTGCAAAAAGACACGTGGAATGCAGAGAAGCCTCCTCAGTGGTGCAGACACTCACAGAAACTCCAAACCAGAAACAAACTATGTCAAGAAGGAATCCTCTGAGGAAGCCCGAGCCGATGGTCCATATACATATTGATACATACACTCACGCACATATATAGACATATATCCAATATAACGCGTAATACATACTATATATAATTTATGTTTAGGTAATATAATTTGATGTGATATACCAAGACGTCGTTTGCGTGTTTAGTTGCGGCCGTAGATTACGTATATGTAGAGATTCGAGGACCTTCAGATCAGCGTTGTGCCTGGCTGTTGCTAGAATTTCTACTTTGAAGTTTGTGTTAGTGTCGCTGTGTTCCATGTTAGAATGTTTGTCGATCATGTGTTCGCCTAAAGGTGTGTATGCTCTCCGAAGTCTGGTTTCTCCCAAGTGCTGAGTGTACCTATCCCTTATGCTACGTTTGGTTTCACTGACATAAAATGTTCATAATATATATATATATATATATATATATATATATATATATATATATATATATATATATATATATATATATATATGTATATATATATAGGTGTGTGTGTGTATATACATATACCTATTTACCTACCTAGGTACGATGTTGGTGCGTTCTTTGATATCTGGTTTCACATTGGTACATGTCTTACCTATATAGGTACCTAAAGCGCAAACTGAGAACAACGGCGAGAACTACACCAGCGTACCCACCTGCCCTCACCCCGACCCCGACTGGCATAACCACAATATTGCGTGTTCAAAAAACAGAACAGCGAGTGCCCGCGGCCCGCCACCGCTACTTACGCAAGAAGAGCCACGGGTTTCCAAATACTGACAGAAAAAATCCACCTCTTTCACGTCCCCATTTCCGGTCGCACTGCATATATCTCCATAGGCAACTTTAGTAAAAATGCCTACTAAACTACCGGAAGTTTAGGAAATATTCCTACTAAATTCACTTCCCTTCTCAGTAAATATACCTACCAAACCTTCTCGAGGATGTGTTGACCAAAAATGAGTGATTGCATCTTCTTAGTCACATTCATAAACATCATATTCTGAAGAAAAAAAAAACAATTCCAAAAAATCCCAAACACCTTTTATCAAAAATTTACCGTTTTTATCCAAAGGTAGGTTAAGCTAGGTTAGGTTATGTTATGCTGCATTTTTGTTATATTTTCTAAAACATGTCTATTTATGCTATGTTACCTAACTCAAAGCCTCTTTTTGGCACTATTTTGCTCATAAGCTGAAAAGTAATAATTTGCACAGAAAATAAATGGTCTGGTCTCATCTTAGTCACCTTCATAAACATGGCATTCTGAAGAGAAAAACATTATGGCAAATTTCCCTGTGATGCCCTAAACAGAAGAGCATCATTAAGTAAACATCAGCTAATCCTTTCACGATTTTAAACATCACAAACAGTAATGACTCCGTAGTCCGTAATCACCTATACCTGAGTGATTGCAGATATAATGCGATAAGCCTCTCCATATTCATGATCATAAACCATCATTAATTTCCAAAAGCATATCAACACCTTGGTCTGGTTCAAAAGTCCCGACCCGATGATCGCTCACGATCTTACCTTCTTCACTCGCATTTTGGACTTTGCTTCCAGGTAATATTGAACCTCCCTCACAGGTATGAAATCGCCAGCCACCCCATCTCCGAGAACCGCAATAGTTCAAACACGTTCAACTCGTTGTTTCACCACCTTACACTGTATCTATTGGAAGATCCTGCCATCTGTTGATACAGAGGAAAGCTTCCATAACTACCTTGAACATACTTTCAATAAAGGCGGAAATTATTCCGCCTTGTCGAGAGCACGCCAACTATTGTCGAACTTCTTGATATTTGGATCTTGAACGTTGCGGTTTTGGACCTTCGGTATTTGGACTTTTACGATCCCTGGATGTTCGGTTGTTGGACATTATTTACTTTGGACATTCGGTGTTTGGACGTTATGATTCATGGACTTTACGTTCTTGGACTTTTGGTTATTGGTCTTTTTGTCTTTGTATGTTAATTTTTTGGAAGTTTTGATACGGACCCGATGCATAGGCTATTAACATAAGGTACAAAGGGAAGTGTTCATAACGTCCAAGGTTCATTAACTATCAAAGTTAATAACGTCCAAAGCTCACAACATCTAAGGATCATAACGCCCAAAAATGCGAAATAAATCACTAAATGTCTTGGCTAGGGTGCGTTCCCAATGTCCGAAGTTCCAAACGTCCAACGATCACAAACTCCAATACTGGCTTCAGAGGGAGCATTCATAACGTGCAAAAATGCTTTAGGGCCAAGGATCATAAAGTCCAATAATAGCTCTCGGTTTTCCGCTAGAAGAGCAAGCGAAACCCTGGCGGTGAAATCGTGCGGCTGTATCTCAGCTTTCTGTCAACAGGTGCAGGATTGTGCAGTTATTGTCGCATGGCATCTCGTGAATGTGCTGCCAAATGTGGTGTGGTGGCTTCTTCAGCTGTGTATTCTGATTTTTTTTTCAGTTCCTTCACGGGACGAGCACATACCATCAGAGTCGCTTTCGGTGGAAAAAAAATCATTGAGCGGGTGTAGGGGCTGCGCTGGAGAATACTGAGGGGCGCCTTTTCGTCTGAAAAGAAAAGTCACCTCTTCACCTCTTCATCCGAAAAGAGCGCCTTTAGCTAAAAAATCCATTCCAAGGGGAAGGCCTTTTCCGGTGGGAGCGGCGGCAGTTTTCCCTGGGGAGCGGGAGGGGGTTGCCCTCACCTAGATGGAGATGTGGTGCCCCTTCGACTGGAAAAATGTGTTCCTCGAGGACTCTCGAGTGGATCCCCGATCTCCGCTCAACGATTGTTTCGGCTGGTTGGATGGGGAGCGCAACAAGCCGATTTGTATGCCAATGATTTGGTATTTACTCCCCACTACCGTCAGGGATAAAAAAAATATGCTACGTGATAGGTGCACCCTGAATTTACTTCGCCGATGGAAAATCCGCAGCCATTGCAGTGACGGATGCAGTCCAGGTTCCGTCGACATTGGGGAGCACCCCGCTAATACAAATTATCGGCGTTAGACAGCTTAGCACCGAAGCTTATGGTTGAAGCAATATTTTCCTCACAAAATGTATCTAGCTTTATCGAAAATTTGGAATGGAGGTTGATTTTCCTTCCAGCCAGCTCATCTTGAGAGCAAAGCTCCCGTGACTCTTCCCTGGATCTGTCACTGCTCCCCTTACCCATCAACACCTGACTTCCCAAACTTCCCAACAACTTCCCCACCACGACGTTAAGAAGAGCTGTTATCCCTCGGAGTATGCACTTTGCCGCCTCCAGGTAGGCACCAATGGTGCGGTTGCCACCTTGCCAACCTCTGCAGCCTCCCCAGAGTGCGCTCCTGTTTGCGACGTGAGCGCTCGCTCTGGCTCAGCACGCCAAGTTCTGCGGAGCGGGCGTCCCGCGTCGCGGCATCCATGGCCTGTTCAGAGCTGAACTTGTATGTCGTTCATTGTACGTCGCAGTTGAGACCTCATAAAACTAACCAGAAAATGAATTAATCCACGCAGTGAAACACACCGTACACATAAAAGGTAAACATACACTACCACAACTCGCCATATTAAATATTGGTGGCACCGACGAGAAAAGACACCACTGGTATCTCAGTGACATTTGATATGACCTTGTCTTTGAAATTGTTTTTTTATCGTCAAAAATGCTATATCATGCGGGGTTTAAGCTACTGTGCAGGGCACTTCTACAGAATCAAAAAAATGCAAAATGCACCTTCTAATCAGCACAACAGCACATGTTTCAGCTTGCCTGGCACCAGACATACGGCAAACGAAACTTACGAAGTTCTGCGCAGCTACGAACATAACATGTGGCTTGGATATACGACACTGCCATTTGCAAGGTTACAAAATCACAACAAAAACCACGATGCTAATTGCTGTTCAGAACTAGCTTCCTATCCCTAATACAGATCGACTCATGTATTTTCATGTCGCCATGGTTCCTCGTCTTAGTAAGCTGTGTGGTGCAACTTATATAGGAGAGAGCAAACATGCCACTACGTATCAATGAACATTTGCGTAGTTACTACAATTGAACAACTGATACGCCACAAGGCGACAATGCCCGATCATGTCGCCCTGAATTAAAGGATGACAATCCTTTCAGCATACAAATTTTACAAAAGACGAAGGACCATGCAGACAAAAAAAATATATGAGTGGATCTGTATAAGGGATAAGAAGCGCTAGACCTGAACAGCAATGTAGCATCGTGGTTTTTGTTGTGATTTTGTGACGATGTAACCTTGCAAATGGCAGTGTCGTGCATCCAAGCCACATGCTATGTTCAGAGCAACGCATAATTTAATTAGTTTCGCTTTCGGTTGCCTGGTGCCAGGCAAGATTAACCACGTGTTGTTTAAATGCTTCTGCATGTACTGAACACACTGGAAGCAACTACATAGGTCTCGCATGGCCACGTTAACGGTCAAGGTTCAACGCAAGCCGGTTTCTTTGGTTTCTTCGCATTTTTGTTCGTTTTCACCCTAACCTGCCCAAATCTGGCATGAAGCAATGGCCCGTGGTAAACCCTCGCCACACATTTCAAAGACAAAAACAAAGACAAAGACGTATATTCCGGCCATCCACAATAGACTTGTGGCTATCACAGCACATTGTCAAGCTTTAAAACAAAGGTCATCAGTAAATAAGGGCTGTCACAGGCGCACATGGAAGCATATTGCAATTGTTCATACCCGCGGCACGGAAAGTGTCAGCAGGTACGATGAGAAGGCGGCAAGTATCATGATAAGTAAGCAAGTATGATGAGAAGTTAGCAAGTATGATGAGCAGTCAGCAAGTACGATCATAACAGTCAGTCCAGTCCCACGCACAAATGCTGCCTACGGCGACGACTGAACAGGGGAACTAGCAGTCGCTTCAGGCCGTGCGACAGGTCGTTGTACAGGGCAGGGCC
This sequence comes from Ashinkailepas kermadecensis, assembly GCA_034440615.1. Taxonomy (NCBI): domain Eukaryota; kingdom Metazoa; phylum Arthropoda; class Thecostraca; family Neolepadidae; genus Ashinkailepas; species Ashinkailepas kermadecensis. The sequence continues at coordinate 165,471 of JAOTOM010005125.1, read as the reverse complement.
TCGAGAGCAAAACGGCGCCTGTCCATCTCTATTCGCGATCTGGGGACGTACAGGTCGCGGTCCTGACGGGTGTGGCGGTCACGGTGTTCGGCTACTGTGTTAATGGTACCGGCTGATGAAGCCGGCTCCTGCAGACTGTCCATCTTGTGAAGTAGGTACAACGTGTGATATGAGACCAAGTTATCTGCGCCTACTTAACACACCGGACAACCAACATTTTTTTCACCTGGGACATAATACAGAAACAGCTATTGATTTATCAATATGCTCTCCGACCCTGGCGAGCGATTTTGACTGGACCATTGACACCGACATTCATGACGGCGACTACTATACCATCAAATTAACACCCACATTTTCAACTGCGACCGATACCACACCCAGTTTCATCCCCCGCTGGAAAATTTCGAAGGCCGATTGGACAACATTTCAGGGACTTTCACATATTCAATACAACCCCAACATTTCTCCCGTCGAAAACATGAACTCCATTACAAATACAATTTTCGAGGCAGCTTCTGCGACTATTCCACTGACAAAACCTTTCGCAAAAAGAACACCAGCACCTTGGTGGTGTCTAGAAATTTCACAAGGCATTGCGGTCAGAAAAAGAGCATTTAGGAAGTATTTACGACATCCCGATCAATAAAATTTAATCACCTGTAACCGTGAAAGAGCGAAGACCCGCCGCATCATTCGTGAAGCTAGGCGTCGTGCATGGTCCTTGTATTTACAGCAGCTCACTTATCAAACTCCTTTCAGTAAAATATGGCAAGTAATCAGACGTTTGTCCGGACGCTCCCCATTTCAATCTCTTTCGGCCCTCAAAGTCCACATTCATCATTACAAACCCACAAACCATTGTAAATACCATAGCTGATACAAGAGCCCATAATAGCTCCAATGAGAACTACCGATCTAATTTTTTACAAAATGTACGGCACACTTTTCACACCAATCTTGACCTCTTTGATTCCGACAACACCGAGTACTACAATGCGTCTTTTCAACTTTCTGAACTGCAGAATGTCATTTCCTCTGCCGGTAACACTTCAGTAAGTCCTGACAAATTGCATTATTTCCTCTTTCGACATTTATCTGACCACACCAAGCAATGCATCTTAGACACCTTTCATTCATTATGGTCAAATCACATCTTTCCTGACACATGGAAAAAAGTTGTCATCCTTACCATTCCAAAACCCGGCAAAGATCACAGCAACCCCAATAATTTTCGGCCGATTGCTCTTACCAGTTGCTTGGGGAAACTTCTTGAAAGAATGATTGATAAAAAATTGACCTGGCACCTGGACACAAACTCTCTTTGATCTCCATTCCAATGTGTTTTTTGGCGAGGACGTAGTACAATAGATCACCTTATTCGGTTAGAAACAGACATCCGCCTAGGCTACGAAAAAACATGAACACACGGTCGCAGTATTTTTAGACATAAGCAAAGCTTACGATATGGTTTTCAAACCCGCATTACTTTTCAAAATTCAGCAACTCGGTATAATAGGACACTTAGCTCATTATTTAGTAGGTTTTTTTTATTCGGTACTCGCCCGTTCCACATCAGGTGCTGGTCAGCCATCTCCGATCCACATATTCTTCAAAATGGACTACCACGGGGAAGCTGCATTTTACCAATTTTATTCAACCTCATCATTAACGACATTTTCACCGACATGCCTATTAAGGTATCATACTCTGTTCGCCGACGACAGCGCAATTTGTGGTTCAGGAAAAAATTACGAGCATTGTTTATTTCACCTACAAAACGCACTAGACAAAATATATCAATGGGCCCTGAATAATTATCATTTTTTCCGCTACAAAATCTGCAACCATGATATTTAGCAACTCACTTCCGCGCCCAATTCCAGAAACACCGCTTCACCTCGGAAACAATGATATACCTTTTGTAAATTCGTTTAAATTTCTTGGTACTATTTTTGACCGTAGGCTTTCAATGCATAAACACATCAAATACATCCAGAACAAATGTTTTCACCGACTCAATTTATTTCGATGCATCACTTCTTCATCACTTGGAGCCGACCATCATACATTTCTACTGCTTTACAAATATTTAGTTCTACCCATAATTGAATATGGATCCGTATTATATACCGGTGCCAGCACATCCTCCTTACCCATTTTAGACACCATTCAAAATAAATTTATCCGTATCGCACTCGGTGCAATGACTACTTCACCCATCATTTCTTTAGAAGCCGAATCGGGAATTCCTCCACTAGCTCTCCGTAGAATGCAGCAAACACTTAGGTACGCCTCCAAAATTCAATTTCACGCAAACCACCCCACACACGAGTCATTACAAATTCTCCCAAATTTACATCGTGATTATTTAGGTTCAGCCGAAAAACGAACTGATCTCACTATAGCTTCTCGAGTCAAAACATTTTCTGAACAACTTCATTTCACTATTCCACGCATTACTTCTCTTTCTCCACCAACTACACTACCGTGGCAGATAGCCGAACGACACATTTTTTATTTAGCCACCACTCCAAAATCACAGCTTTGTCCAGAATATGCGAAACAAAAATTTTACAAATTTCGGTCTCGTTATTCTCATGTTCCTTTTGTTTTTACTGACGGTTCGAAAGACGCAAACTTTACAGGACATGCCATAGTCGGGAACATACAAAAACAACATCGCCTACCAGACGGAACATCACTTTTCATCGCCGAATTACATGCTATCCTCATTGCCCTCCGCTACATTCGCAATCGTTTTCTCTGTCACCCCATGCGCAGCGTCGTCATTTGTTCGGACACCAAATCTGTTTTACAATATCTTTCGTCGGTTTCTTTTTCACATCATTGCCATATCTCTATTTATGAAACGTTAGGAACACTTCATCTGATGGGCGTGAAGGTCCGTTTCCTGTGGGTGCCCAGTCACTGTGGCATCCCAGGGAACGAAGAAGCCGACACATTAGCAAAAGCATCATTACACTTCCAAAACATTACGGAAATTCCACCACATTTTGAAGGTATTAAATCTTCAATACAATAGAGCATTCGACATTTATGGACACAAAATTGGACATAAACCACAAACCGTACACAATTACATATCATCAAACCTGTCGTCGATATCTGGACCACATCATATAAAAAAACGACACGAAGAAAAAGTCTTATCACGTTTACGCATCGGCCATACTTTTCTTACACGTCGATATATATACACGGCTTCACCCAGACCTTCATGCCCATCATGCAACACCTATCTTACAGTTACACATATTCTTCTTCACTGCCAGAAGTTCCACGGCCCTCGAAAAATACTGACGGACTATTGCCATATACACAAAATTCCGTTTTCTCTGCCAACACTATTGGGGGATAATCATCCATTTCTCCTCAAACTACTTTTCATTTTTCTCCACCAAGCCAACTTGCTCCAGGACTTATAAACTGACTTTTCCAGCAACATAATTTTTTTTTAAAATCTTTCCACGGCACGAAATGGCCTGAGAAGGCCGAAGTGCCTAATCAAACAAAATGCAAATGTCAAGAAAACATGGAGTGTTCAGTACTATTGGCTTGCACCTGACCAGAGCTCGCTGGCCACTCCGCTGTGCCATATTTTTGGCGCGTCTGACTGCTTGTTATTGCAGTTTTTTATTTTTCATTTTCGTGGGACGACACCCGTCGCTCTTTTCTTTCATTTCTTGGGGTGACACCCGTCACCACGCGTGGATTTGTTTTTTCTCGCATCGTATTTCCGTTCCCTGTGTTTCTGTGTCCTTCTTATTTCTTTAAGTTACACTAGGTAGGATTTTTTCCCCCACGATGAGGAAAAAACGCATAAAGGACGCCGACCCATGCTCGCCAACGGACTCAGACTCGGAATTTCCTCCCCTGACCACACCCGACGACCATCACACGAACACAGATCTGGCCCCTGATGCTCCCTCGATTGATGCAAATGTTGATAACCCGCGCCAAACTATTCCCCTCGATGACGCCATGGAAGCCCTTTGCGCCTCGCCGACCCCTGCTCGTCCCAAGACCACGACCTCGCCTCGCAATCCAGACCAGACCATCACTCTCCACGCCGCTGGCCCACGCTCTAACCAGACCACGCCCTCCCAAGCTGAACCCATCCAGCCCATTGAACCCTATCTCGACAGTGCTGGCTCGTACGTCGTAGTCAAGCCTGTCGAGGAGTCCGTTTCCTTTCGCCGTATCAACGTTTTCTGGCCGACTAAACAACTCCTTGCCATCTGCTCCCTAGCCAATCCCGACATTGAAGCCCCTGCGAACGGAACCTTGGTCATTAAAACGCAATCCCGAGCCCAAACCAAAGCCCTCCTCCGCACCACCACATTTTGTGGAAAATCCGTCACCATCACTCTCCATTCCAACCGCAACACCACCAAGGGCACCGTCTTCGCGCCAGAGCTCCGCTTCATGTCTGAGGAAGATATCCAGGCGGAGCTCAGGCCGGAGGGGGTGACCCACGTCCGACGCATCACTTCCTTTAAAGACGGCCAGAAACGTGATACGAGCCTCCTTGTCCTTACCTTCAATTATACCACTCTTCCCAAGACCCTCCTCGCCGGCTACATCCGATTCCAAGTCCGTGTCTTTATTCCCAATCCTCTCCGCTGTTTCAATTGCCAGCGCTTTGGGCATGGCAGTAAGACTTGTCGCCAAACAGCCCGCTGCCCAAAGTGCGGCGAACCACCTAATCCAGAATCCACCTGTTCCAAACCTGCCCACTGCCTCAACTGGAACACATCCGATCACCTGACCACATCACCCCTCTGCCCAGTTTGGCGCAAGGAGAAGGAGGTCTGCGCTGTCAAGGCCACGACCGGGGTGTCATACCCCCAGGCCCGATGGTCTGTCGAAGCCACCTCCCCGTCAACAAAAACTTATGCCCAGGCGGCCACCGTTGCTCCCCGCCCCCCCCACACGTCGCGTCAACACTACTTATACCTCGATCTAAACTGACATGATTCCCGGTTTAGCTCCACTAAAAAAAACTTGCACCACTCACCACACCTGCACAAACCACCCTGGCTCAAAACACACAGACCATTCCAACCAAACAAACGCCAACAAATTCTGCAAGGAATGCCAGACCCCGCAGCCATTCGGCTGCCGGTGAAATGCGAGCCATTTCGGTGGCCCGCCGACCGAGCTCGGCGCGCCCGTTGCCGGCCGGCGACCACGTGACTCGACCGACTCCCAGCCGACGGCCATCCCCCGCGGCAGTGGCCGGCCGCCGTGAGCCGGCCGCCAAGGTCACCGATCAGCCGGACGGCTCGGGTGGAACCGTCCGAGCTCAATCCACACGCCCGCCTGACCTCCAAGCATGGATCAGGCACGCACCGAAAGGTGCACACAAACATTAATTTTATAACGTATGTTCGTATTACAGCAATGGAATTGTCGCAGTTTGATATCAAAATGGGCCGAAATGAAAGCATTTTTCAGTATTCTCACACCTATTCTCATGGCACTCCAAGAAACATGGTTTTTGCCTACAGATACATAATACTTAATCTTTTCAATTACTCACTGTACCGTCACGACGAGATCCGTGGACCACATCGCAGTAGCGGTACAGTACCTTACATCAACAATTATTTTACACATACACAAATTACACTGAATTCACCTTTACAAGCAGTAGCTTGTACTTTACGTTTGCATGGTAGGAATGTGGATGTATGTTCCATTTATATTCCACCACAAACAGATAATACAACCATTTTGATACAATTGGACAACCTCATAACACAATTCAAGAATCCTTTCATGTTACTTGGCGATTTTAATGCTCATAGTCCAGCGTGGGATAGAACACGCACACTTACGGACACTCGTGGCCGCATCATTGAACAAATTTTAAACCGACATAATTTAGTATTACTGAACACCGGAGAACCAACTTTTTTCACCTTGGACATAATACAGAAACAGCTATTGATTTATCAATATGCTCTCCGACTCTGGCCAATGATTATGATTGGACCATAGACACTGATATTCATGACAGCGATCACTACCCCATCAAATTAACACCCACATTTTCAACTGCGGCAGATACAACACCCAGTTTCATCCATTGCTGGAAAATTTCGAAGGCCGATTGGGCAACTTTTCAGGGACTTTCACATATTCAATAAAACCCCAACGTTTCTCCCGTCGAAAACATCAACCAAGTTACAAAAATACTTTTCGAAGCAGCTTCCACCGCTATTCCACTAACAAAACCTTTCACAAAAAGAACACCAGTCCCCCGGTGGTCGATAGAAGTTTCCCGAGCAATAGCCGCAAAAAACGAGCATTTAGAAAATATTTACGCCATCCCGACCAACAAAATTTAGTCAACCGTAATTATGAACGTGCGAAGACACGCCGCATCATTCGCGAAGCTCGTCGCCGTTCATGGTCACTATATTTACAGCAACTCACCTCTCGAACACCTTTAAGCAAAATCTGGCAGTTAATCCGCCGATTATCAGGACGCACTCCATTTAAATCACTCCCGGCACTCAAAATTCAAAACACCACAATTACAGACCCACAAACAATAGTAAATACAATAGCGGACACCATGGCTCACAATAGTTCTGACAGCAACTATAGACCGGAATTTCTACAAAATGCACAACACACATTTCACACCGATTTCGCACAATTCGATTCGGACAACACTGAAACATACAATATCCCATTTCAAGTTTCAGAACTAGATACTGCAATTTCCTCAGCCGATAATACTTTTGTAGGTCCCGACAATTTACATTATTTTTTTTCAGACATTTTTCCAACGACACAAAACATTGCATCTTACAAACATTTAATGCATTATGGTCTGGCCATACTTTCCCCGAATCCTGGAAGGAAGCCCTCATCATTCCTATACCAAAACCCGGCAAAAACCACACTTTCACATTTTCAATACAACCCCAACATTTCTCCCGTCGAAAACATCAACTTAATTACAAATACACTTTTCGAGGCAGCTTTCACGACTATTCTACTAACAAAACCTTTCACCAAAAGAACACCAGTACCATGGTGGTGTCCCGAAGTAGCAGCAGCCATCGCAGTTAGAACAAGAGCATTATAAAATATCTGAGACATCCAGATTCACACAATTTACTTCATCGAAACCGGGAACGAGCTCGAACACGCCGCATCATCCGCGATACTAGGCGCCGTTCATGGTCTTCATATTTGCAGCAACTCACCTCTCAAACACCTTTAAGCAAAATCTGGCAGTTAATCTGCCGGTTGTCTGGACACACCCCATTTAAATCACTTCCGGCCCTCAAAATCCAAAATACCACAATTACAGACCCACAAACAATAATAAATACAATAGCGAACACCATGGCCCACAATAGCTCTGATAACAACTACAAACCGGAATTCTTACCAAATGCACAACACACTGTTCACACCGATTTAGCACAATTCGATTCTGACAACACTGAAACATACAATAACCCTTTTCAAATTTCAAAACTGGATACTGCGATTTCCTCCGCCGGTAATACTTCTGTAGGTCCGGATAATTTGCATTATTCTTTTTTCAGACATTTATCCGACGACACGAAACATTGCATGTTGCGAACATTTAATTAATTATGGTCAAGTCATACCTTCCCCGAATCCTGGAAGGAAGCCCTCATAATTTCTATACCAAAACCCGGCAAAAATCACAGCAACCCCAACAATTTCCAACCCATCGCTCTCACCAGTTGTCTAGGAAAACTTTTGGAACGTATGCTTATAAAAAGACTGACATGTTACCTAGAAACAAATTCTCTTTTGTCTCCAATTCAATGCGGCTTTCGTCATGGACACAGCATAATAGATCATCTCATTCGATTACAAACCGACATCCGTCTTGGTTATAAAAAAAACACGAACACCATCGCAGTATTCTTAGACATTAGCAAAGCATATGATATGGTATACAAACCCGCATTAATTTCCAAACTTCTTCACATCGGCGTCAAAGGGAATTTAGCTCATTATTTGATAGGATTTTGTCTGGTTCTCGTCATCTCCATCTCCGGTGCCGGTTAGCGATTTCCGAGTTACATTTCATGAAAAACGGATTACCACAGGGAAGCTGTTTACCACCAGTTTTATTTACCATCGTCATTAACGATATTTTCACCGACATACCACCTCAGATATCATACTCTCTTTTTGCAGATGACAGCGCAATTTGGTGCTCAGGTAAAAATGAAAAACATTGTTTATTTAGACTCCAAAACGCAGTTGACCGGATACACCAATGGTCCATCAAATACGGGTTCACATTTTCGGCTCCAAAATCTGCCACAATGGTATTCAGCAAATCACCTCCGTGCCCAAATCCAGAAACACCACTTCACCTCGGAAACACTGACATACCTTTTGTAAATTCGTTTAAATTTCTCGCTATTATTTTCGACCGCAAGCTTTCCATGCAGCAACACATCAAACACATCCAGACCAAATGCTTTCGCCGACTCAATTTATTTCGCTGCATTACGTCTTCATCATTGGGATCAGATCGTCACACGCTTTTACAACTGTACGAATCCTTGGTTCTTCCCATCATAAAATATGGCTCGGTAGTTTACGCAGGTGGCAACACCTCCAGTTTGAAAATTTTGGACACCTTACAAAATAAATATATCCGCGCATAGCACTCGGTGCAATGACCACGTCTCCCATCACTTCTTTACAAACCGAATCAGGAATTCCACCATTAGCTCTCCGAAGAATGGAACAAACACTTAGGTATGCCGCAAAAATTCAATTTAGAGAAAACCACATCACACACGCATCTTTACAAATTCTCCCAAATCTACACCACGAATATTTGGGTCCTGCCGAAAAACCAATCCACCTTACCGTAGCTTCACGCATCAAAACATTTTCTACACAACTCCAATACAATATTCCACCTATTACTGCTCTTCCTCCACCAACTACACCGCCGTGGCAGATGACCGAACGACATATTTTTTTATCTCACCACCACTCCAAAATCACAGCTTTGTCCAGAATACGTCAAACAAAATTCCACCAGTTTCGCTCTCGTTATCGCCATGTTCCTTTTGTTTTCACCGACGGATCTAAACACGAAAATTACACAGGAAATGCCATTGTTTCAGGTACATACATAAAACAGCATGGCTTGCCAAACGGGACCTCCATTTTCATCGCCGAATTGCACGCCATCCTCATTGCCCTTCGCTATGTCCGCAACCGTTCAATTTGCCACCCCATGCGCAGTGTCGTCATTTGTTCGGACTCCAAATCTGTTCTTCAATCACTTTCTTCACTTTCCTTTTCGCACCATTGCCATATTTCCATTTATAACACACTTGAAACACTTCATCTGATGGGCATGAAAGTCCGTTTCCTGTGGGTTCCCAGTCACTGCGGCATCCCAGGAAACGAGGAAGCAGACCAATTAGCAAAATCATCATTACGACTTCCAAACATCACAGAAATTCCACAACATTTTGAAGGCATTCAATCAACAATAAAACAGAGCATCCGACACTTTTAGAACCAACAATGGACTGAAACTGCAAACCACACACAATTACGTCTCATCAAACCTGTCATTGATAAATGCACCACATCATATAAAAAAAAGACAAGAAGAAAAAGTTTTATCGCGGCTCCGCAAAGGTCACACTTTTCTCACCCATCGACATATTTACACTGCTTCACCTCGACCTTCATGCCCATCATGCAACACTCATCTTACAGTTTCACATTTTCTCCTACACTGTCAACATAACCACGACCACCGAAAAACACTTACCAACTACTGCCGTGTACACAACATCACCTTTTCTTTGCCCACACTATTAGGAGATAAACTCCCTTTTCTCATCAATCTACTTGTCATTTTTCTCAGAAAAACCAACTTGCTTCAGGACTTGTAAATTGACTTTCATAACGTACTTTTTTTCTTCCTATTCACGGCACGAAATGGCCTGAGCAGGCCGAAGTGCCTAGCATCATAAAATCCAAATTTCAAGAAACACCATGGAGTATTCAGTACTATACGCTCACAGATAAACAGAGCCCATTGATTACTCCGCCCTGCCAGTTTTAGCGCGATTGACTGCCCGTCGCCGCAGTTCTTTATTTTTCATTTTGGTGGGGCGACACCCGTCGCTCTTTTCGTTCGTTTCTATTTTCGTCCGAATCGGCCACCCCCCATCCACCAAGACGTACGCAGAGGCGACCAGCATTGCTTCACCCACCCCTCTCGTCAACACCACTTCTACTTCCATGCAAACCGACATTTTTCCCGGCTTAGCTCCACTTAAAAAAACTCACACACTGACCACACCGACACAAAACACCTTAACTGCCAACACACGGACCACTCCGGCTCCACACACTCAGGTAAATTCCACAAGGAATGCCAGACCCCGCAGCCATTCGGCGCGCCACATCGGTGGGGCGCACCCGACCAACTCCAAGCCGGCGGGCATCCCCCGCGGCAGTAACCGGCCGCTGTGACCTCGCCAAGACAACCGGTCGGCCGGACGGCTCTGACGGGTGCACCGTCACCGTACGAACTCAACCCACGCGTCCGCCCGAGCTACACTCCTGGCTCCGGCATGCACCAAAAGGTGCTGACAAACATTAATACTTTTTCTCTCAATGTATACACTTTTACAATATAATTGCCATAGTTTATTATCCAAATGGGCCGAAATGGAAGTTTTTTTTCAGTATTCTCACACCTATTCTCATAGCACCCCAAGAAACATGGTTTTTACCTAATGATACATACCACTTTTCAATTATTAACTGTACCGTCACGACGAGGTCCGTGGATCACATCGAAGTGGCGGTATAGCACTTTACATAAATAATGATTTCACACATACGCAAATTACACTTAATACACAATTACAAGCCGTAGCTTGTACATTACGTTTACATGGTAGAAATATAGATGTGTGTTCCATTTATATTGCACCACACACCGACAACACAAATTTGTTTACACATTTAGAAAACCTTATAGCACATTTCAAGAACCCTTTCATATTACTCGGAGACTTTAATGCACATAGTCCAGCCTGGGATCAAGCACGTACACAAGGAGACAATCGCGGCCACATCATTGAACACATTTTAGACCGGCATAATTTGGTAATACTTAACACCGGAGAACCAACCTTTTTCCACCTTGGACATACTGCAGCAACAGCCATTGATTTATATATTTGTTCCCCCACCCTGGCAAACGATTTTGATTGGACAATAGAAACCGACATCCACGACAGCGACCACTACCCAATCAAATTAACATCCACTTTTTCAACGGCGACTGACACCACACCCAGTTTTATTCCCCGCTGGAAAATTTGAATAGCCGATTGGACAACATTTCAGGAGCTTTCTTGTATGCAATACAGCCCCAACATTTCTCCCGTCGAAAACATCAATTCAATTACAAATACACTTTTCGAGGCAGCTTCCACGACTATTCCGCTTACAAAACCATTCACGAAAAGGAAACCAGTACCTTGGTGATGTCAAGCAATTTCAAAAGCCATTGCGATAAGAAAAAGAGCATTCAGAAATTATTTACGACATCCCGATCAAGAAAACTGATACATCCGTAACCGCGAACGTGCCAGGATCCGCTGCATCATTCGCGATGCTAAGCGCCGTTCATGGACCTTACATTTACAGCAGCTCACTTTTCAAACACCTTTAAGTAAAATAAGGCAATTAATCCGGCGGTTGTCCGGACGCTCCCCATTTAAATATCTACGGGCCCTCAAAATCCACAATCTCACCAGTGCAGACCCACAAACCGTCCTGAATACCATAGCTGATACCATAGCCCACAATAGCTCTCATGAGAACTACCGACCTAATTTCCTAACAAATGCACAACACACTTTTCACACCAATCTCGAACTCTTCCAATCCGACAATACAGAGGACTACAATGCTTCTTTTCAACTTTCCGAACTACAGAATGCCATTTCCTCCGCCGGTAACACTTCAGTAGGGCCTGACAAATTGCATTATTCCTTCTGTCGACATTTATCTGACCACACCAAACAATGCATCCCAGACACATTTAATTCATTGTGGTCAAATCATGTCTTTCCTGAAGTATAGAAACAGGCTATCATTCTCCCTATTCCAAAACCCGGCAAAGACCATAGGAACCCCACAAATTTTCGCCCCATTGCACTCACCAGTTGTTTAGGAAAACTTGTTGAACGCATAGTTATTAAAAGACTGACATGGCACCTGGAAACAAATTCACTTCTATTTCCCTTTCAATGTGGTTTTCGGCGAGGACGCAGTACAATAGATCATTTTATTCGGTTAGAGACAAACATCCGCCTAGGCTACAAAAAAAACATCAACACACTGTTGCAGTATTTTTAGACATAAGCAAAGCTTACGATATGGTTTTCAAACCAGCACTCCTCTTAAAAATTCAACAACTCGACATAAAAGGACACTTAGCACATTATTTAATAGGTTTCTTATCTGGTTCGCGTAGATTCAACATCAGGTACCGGTCAGCCATTTCCGATCCAAATTTTCTGCAATACGGACTACCACAGGGAGGTGGCATATCACCAATTTTATTTAACATCATCATTAACGACTTTTTCGCCGACATGCCTGCAAATGTATCGTATTCTCTTTTCGCCGACGATAGTGCATTTTGGTGCTCGGACAAAATATACGAAAATTGTCTGACTCGGCTTCAAAATGCTCTAAACAGGATACACGAATGGTCCATTAAGTACGGATTCAATTTTTCGGCTCCCAAATCTGCAACAATGATTTCTAGTAAATGCACTCCCTGTCCAAACCCAGAAACACAGCTTCACCTTGGGCAAAATGACATATCTTTTGTACATTCATTTAAATGTCTTGGTGTTATTTTTGGCGTAGGCTTTCAATGCATAAGCACATGAAACACGTCCAGAACAAATGTTTCACCGACTAAATTTATTTCGCCCCATTACATCCACCCCATTGGGAGCCGATCGTCACACTCTTTTACAACTTTATAAATCATTAGTGCTCCCCATCATTGAATACGGCTCAGTAGTCTATGCTGGTGCCAGCCCATCCCCCTTACACATTTTAGACACCATTCAAAATAAATTTATCCGTATCGCACTCGGTGCAATGACTACTTCACCCATTATTTCTTTGGAAGCCGAATCAGAATTCCTCGATTAGTTCTCTGCAGAATGCAACACACACTTAGGTACGCTTCCAAAATTCAATTTCATTCAAACCACCCTATACACGAGTCATTGCAAATTCTCCCAAGTTTACATCATCATTACTTAGGTCCTGACGAAAAACGAACTGGTCTCACCATAGCCTCCCGGGTCAGAACATTTTCTGAGCAACCTTGTTTCGAAGTTCCACCCATTACTTCTATTCCTCCACCAGCTACACCACCGTGGCAAATAGCCGAACGATACATTCTGCATTTCACCACCACTCCAAAATCACAGCTTTGCCCAGAATATACTAAACAAAAATTTCAAATACAAATTTGTAGCATGGATCATTATTAATCATGTCTCTGGCCGCGCTGAACGGAATGTTGCGTGTGATTCACCGATGACTGTTATCGCAATGTTTTGACTGTGTGTACTAACTTACATCCGCTTTAGATAAGATTAGGACAGCCGGTATGTGCCTTCTGCACGTGGCATATGTGTGAGTCACCCTCAGTCACGATCAGCGGCCATTCTGGCAGTAGGCGTGACGCATGACGTGTTGCCAATGGTGAACGGGCGGCGGTGTCGGCCCACCAATCGCGCCGTTGGACGCGCGGCCGCGAGGCGGAGCTACTTGTCGGCTCAGAGGGTGCTGTTTGAGATGTGGTTAGTTACCAGTAAGTAACAGTCAAGACGGAACTAATACACCGACGAAGAAACACCGTTCTCTCCGCTTACGTACGAACGAGGTAGTCTGTACTCGCTGAATAAGGTGCTGGCGGCAAGGGCGTCGCCACCGGGGGAGGGGGGCAGGGGGCAGTTGCCCCCCTGCCGTGAAACTGGGGGGCGCCGCCCCCTGAAATTTGAGGAGGCCCCTATCCGCAAATGCACAGAAAAAAAATGTGAGCAAGGAGGCCGACGGGACAGAAGATCATGCTGTCAATGAGGCTTCAAGACTGACGAGGCCCCAGGAAATATAATCAGGTCTCTATAAGAGACGTAGAACAGAGATTGGGAGGAGGCCCCCAGGACGAAAAGGAGGTCCCATGACGAAAATGAGACCCCATGACGAAAAGGAGGTCTCAAGACGTAGAACAGAGATTGGGAGGAGGCCCCCAGGACGAAAAGGAGGCTCCCCGGGACGAAAATGAGGCCCCCAGGACGAAAAGGAGGCCCCAAGACGTAGAATAGAGATTGGGAGGGGCCCCCAAAGACGTAGAACAGAGATTGGGAGGAGGCCCCCCAGGACGAAAAAGGAGGCCCCCAGCACGGACAAAAAAGAAGGCCCCAGAACGAAAAGGATACACCCAAGGACGAAAAGGATGCACCAGAGGCCAAAAAGGATGCACCAAGACGTAGAACAGAGATTGGGATGAGGTCCCCAGGACGAAAAGGAGGCCCCCAGGACGAAAAGGAGGCCCCCAGGATGAAAAGGAGGCCCCTAAGACGTAGAACAGAGATTGGGAGGTGGCCCCCATGACGAAAAGGAGGCCCCCAAGGACGAAAAGGAGCCCCCAGGACGAAAAGGGCCCCTAAGACGTAGAACAGAGGGAGGTGGCCCCCAGGACGAAAGGGGAGGCCCCCAGGACGAAAAGGATGCCCCCAGGACGCAAATGAGGCCCCCCAAGACGTAGAACAGAGATTGGGAGGAGGCCCCCAGGACTAAAAAGGAGGCCCCCAGGACGAAAAGGAGGCCCCCAGAACGAAAAGGATGCAAAAAAAAGCCCCCCAGAAAAAAAACAAAAAAACAGCCCCCAAACTCCAACAACCAACCAACCAACCCCAGGACGAAAAGGATGCACCAAAGGACGAAAAGGATGCCCCCAAGACGTAGAACAGAGATTGGGATGAGGTCCCCAGGACGAAAAGGGGTCCCCAGAACAAAAGGAGGCCCCCAGGACGAAAAGGATGCCCCTAAGACGTATAACAGAGATGTGAGGTGGCCCCCAGGACGAAAAGGATGCCCACAGGACGAAAAGGAGGCCCCCAGGACGAAAAGGAGGCCCCAAAAACAAACGAAAAAGGATGCACCCAAGTACGAAAAAGAAGCCTTTTTGAGGTAAAAAAAAAATTGGAAGGTAGTCCCCAGGACGAAAAGGAGGCCCCAGGAGGAAAAGGAGACCCCAGCACGAAAAGGAGGCCCTCAGGACTGAAATGATGCCACCGAGAAGGGCAACAAGCCACCCAGGTTAGACGAAAAGGCTTCTGATGGGTTGCAGGTTATTCTTAAGTTGGAAAGCGAGGCCCCCAAGACGGAAGAGGATGCCCCTGCAATATAAAATTAAGACCTGAGATAGGTGATATTTATCCGGACGCAATAGGGGCCCCAAGACGGGTAAGAAGGTCTCCGCAGGAATGAGAGAAGGCCACCGAGACCAGCCAGATAAGGCCCATATTTTGGAAGAGGAGGAACCTGGAAGAGAAGATCTAGGACTAGGACGCAAAAGCACCCTGCTAAGAGGGTAATGAGGCTCCAAACACAGATAAGGAGGCCCCTAATTTGAAAAAGAAGTCACCTAGGAGAGGGTATGAGTCCTCAGAAATCAAGAGAGTGTCAAAAATGGCACGGAGGCAACCAGGAATGCAAAGGAGGCCCCGACACCGGAAAGGAGGCCCCAGAATATGAGAGGACGCCCTAAGACGGAAAAGGAAGCCATTGGATATGAGATGAGGTTTCGGAGACGCAAAAGCAGGCCCCAAAAGGGTGAGGTTCCACCGAGATAGAAAAGGATGATCCAGAGACCTGGCAGGAGGCACCTGATTCGGAAGAGAACGACACAAGATTGGAAATGAGACCCCATGATGAACGAGGAGGCCCCTAAAATAGGAGAGAAAGACCATTGGATAAGAGAGATGGCTCCCAGGCGGAAAAGAAGGCTCGAAGACGGCTAAGAAGGTCCACGGGAAATAACAAGGCCACTAAGATAGGAAAGGTTGCCGGTAATTTGGCAGAGGAGGCGCCTGGGAGAGAAGAGGAGTCCACGAGGAGATAAGAGACCAACCCTAAGATGGGTAAAGATCGAATCCAGAGCGCAGAGAAGGAGAACGCACAGCAAGAGGCCCCCAAGACGTGAGAGGAGGCCCCTAAGTTGAAAAAAAGAAGGCCTCTAGAAGAGACATGAGGCACCTGCCGGACTCGAGAGGAGTCCCTCAAGAAGGAGTAGGTCTCCAGGACCAAATGAGGGCCCGAAGACCGGAAAGAGTTCCCAGGAAATGAGAGGAGGCCCTTAAGATGGGAGTGGTAGCAGGTATGGAAGGAGGTGAGGTTTCCAAAATTGAAGATGCCTCAAGACGGGTAAGGTTTTTTCCAGGATAAAGGAGGAGCCACACGAGGCGTGGCAGGAGGCCCCTAATTAGGCAGAGAATGCCCCTCGAAGGTGAGAGGAAGCCCCATGCCACGTTAAAGGGGCCCCAGAATGCAAGAGGAGGCCCTCCAAGACGGGAGAGGAGGACCATTGAATATGGAGGAGGGTAGGACACACAAGGAGACATCGAAAACCGGTAAAAAGGCTCTAGGAAATGAGACGAGACCCTTAAGACGCGACAGGAGGCCTATAATTTGCAAGAAGAAACCCCTAAGAAATAGTAAGAATCGTGTCTGGGTATTTTAAAATCACGATATGGGCCCCAAAAGATCCGGCCGGGGCCCCCGCAAATTACGCTGAGCCTGGGGCACCAAAAATTCACGCCCGAACCACGAAAATCATGCCAGGGGCACGACAGGTCGTACGGTGCTCCAACAGTCTCATTGGGACCAAAACAAATGAAGCCGTAGCAACGAAAAACAATCCGGACATGGATAATCACTCTGGGGGCCCAACAATGACGCACAAAGCATCCAAAACGCATTGGACCCCAAAAAAGTGTCGAGGCAGCTACAGCTCGCGCTAGGGATCCAAGAAAATGACGTCGGGGCCCAAAAGATCACATTGGACTAAAAAAAGTCGCGTCGCAGCCCTTGAAAATCACACTGGAGGCCCAGAAGATCGCGCCGGGGCCCCAAAAAGTTGCAGCTGCCCTAAAAATCAATCTTAACCGGAATGTCACTCTGGGACAAAAAAAACTCCTTCAGTGGCCGCAGTGCTATATCAAAGGGGCAAATGCCCCCTCCATCCTGAGAGGGATAAGCTCCCAAGAATCGTGTCGGGGCCTCAAAAATCGCGCTGGGGCCACCAAAATTCGCGTCGGTCCACCAGAATTCGCGTATGGGTCTCCAAATAAATACGGCGAACCCCGGGAAACTCGCTCCGAGGCCCGAAAAATTGCGACAGGAACCGCCAAATCGCGTTGGGGCCACAGCTAAATACAACGCGTCGCACAAACTCGAACCGGGCCCCCCAAATATCGCGCTCGGGACCCAGAATTCCCATCGGTAGTCCCGTCGAGGCTCTAAAAAATGCCGTCTAGGGCCACACGTAAGCACAGTGTGACCACAAACACCGGATCGGTATCCGACAAAAATCAAGCTGGAGCCCTCCAAAATAAGGATGGATTCCAACAACTAAATGCCCAGGTAAACAAAAATTGCTCTGGAGCACCGAACATATTATCAGATGCCTTCACAAATTGCGTACGGCACCGAAAAACAAACCGGATCTCGAACAATCGAGGTGGGATACAAAAACATGGCGCGAAAGACTCGAGAAATCAGGCCGGGATTCGGAATTTAAAAAAAATCAGAAAAGTTTCACAAAATCCTATTGAGCCCATAAAACTGGGGTTGGGTCTCCGGAACCACGCGACTGGGCGCGATAAGCCGCTCTGGGACCTAGAAACATCGTACCGAAGCCCCAAAATTGTACTTGGGCCCCACAAGTGTGCGTCAGAAGCCCAAAATAAACACATCGGGACCCTAAGAGCACAGCGGGGGCAGAAAATACACTGGCCCTCCAAAGCGCACAGTCTCACAAAAACGACAGGGCCTTAACACATGCGTTGCAGCCATAGATATATATACCGGGACGTCTAAAAAATACACCGGAAGCTCTCAAGGCACACAGGGGTCATGATAACGCACAATAGTCTGAAAAGGTGGCAGGGGCCGCAAAAGGCAACATGGTTCCAAAACAAACAAAAAGACCGGGCGCTAAATAAACACATCGGGATCTTCGAAAACGCCCCGACACGTAAAAAAAATCCTCGGTGCACAAAAATGCAACAAACCCTAAAACGAGCAGGGGGTTCGAAAATGCTTTAGGCGCCTAACAAAAATGGATTGGAGCCATAATGCACAATCATAGACCAAGAAAGATGCAACGGGTTAAAAAAAGAACGCTGAGGCTTGGCCTCGGTTCGGTATCCAATCTGGGAGGATAGCAGAAAAGATATGAAGTGCATCAAAGCTCAGCGGAAACCGCATTTCGTAACTACCAGAAAATGTGAGAAGTAGGAAACTAATGATCGAATTTAATCAATCGACTTTTCGCAGCGAACGCCCATACGAATCATTCCATCACGCCAAATATGGCGCAAGTCTATCAGGTGGCAGCAATTAGCAAAACGCAGAAGGCCTAGCAGAAACCATAGCATCGCACGTAGTGTGGCGAATGCACCGAATACGAAAAATGGGTGTGCACGTGCACTGACGTTGCCGTCGTGGCGACCGGGTGCTATGAACTGGAATGCCTGAAATTGTGAAGTGTTGTATTTTAAAGTGGTGGGTAATACATTTTACTTTGAAGTTATGGGCCTAATACATCTTCGAAACCCTGCTCGTTTTAGGGCTTTGTTGTGTTTTTTTTTGTGCACCGAGTATTTTTTTACGTGTCGGGGCGTTGTCGAAGATCCCGATGTGTTTCTTCAGCTCCCTGTCGTTTTGTACGTTTTGGAACTATGTTGCCTTTTGTGGCTCCAGCCTCTTTTCCAGGCCCTTGTGCGTTCTCATGGTTCCTGTGCGCCTTGCGAGCTTGCAGTGTATTTTTCTTAGAGCTCCCGGTATGTTTATTTAGTGCTGCAACGCATGTTTTAAGGCCCTATCGCTTTTGGGAGACTCTGTGCGCTTTGGAGGGTTAGTTGTATTTTCTGGCACCGTCGTACTCTTAGGGTCCCGCTGTGTATATTTGGGGCTTCTGATGCACATTTGTCGGGCCCCAGTATGATTTTGGGGCTTCGGTGCGATTTTTTCTGGGTCCCAGCGCGACTTATCGCGCCCAGGCGCGTGGTTTCGGAGACCCAACGCCAGCTTTCTGGGCTCAACGCGATTTTTTGTGGATCTTTTCTGGTTTTTTTTTTAAAAGTCCGAATCCCGGCCTGATTTTTCGAACCTCTGGCGTCATGTTTTTGTATCCCACCTCGATTTTTCGAGATCCGGTATGCTTTTCGGTGTCATACGCAATTTTTGAAGGCATCTGGAAAAAATATTCAGTGCAACAGAGACATTTTCCGGACCCGGACATTTATTTATTGGAATCTCTCCTTTTTTGGAGGGCTCCAGCTTGATTTTTGGATACCGATCCGGTTTTGTGGTATAGGTGTAATTTCAGCAGTGTGAGGTAACTTATCAAGGGATACCAAAATAAAACCTAAGAACTGAGTGGTGGAGTTAGGGTTGAAATCCGACCAATCAGAAACCATAGTGGTAGATTAGGCCCCTCCACAGGACAATTCAGTTGATGACTAAGTACATGATTTCGAAATGTACCCTTTGACAAAATAGCGGTCGAAATCCAAGGACTTTTTAATGGGTGTAGGAGCCCCCCCCCCCTGCAAATCCGTTTGCCCCCTCCTGCTTGACGCAAATATAGGTACTCCACTGGTCCCTCAATAATTTTCCGAAACATACGCCCATGGGGAAACGCCAACATTGAGGGGACAAATTACCTCTCATAACCATACAATACAACATCCATGCCCCATATAAAGTGGGATAATGATGTTTTTAAATGCATTTTCTTCCAACAAACTTCTTTTCTGTTATTACGGCCTGCATGATTAGAGCTTCCCAGCTTCCATACCTTCTCAACCTCATTTACAAAACGGTACAGCACAGCGAAAACGATGGGCGTGACGGCGTGGAATTTGAAGGCTTGGATTATGTATGTACTGACATTGTTGCATTGTTGCATTGTCATTTATGCATTGCTGTTCAATGCTTGTTCTTGCCGTGAATTTATTCGCTGAGGATATATTTTAGCTCGTGTGACAGTTGCCTTGCAGCCAGCATCAAATGTTATAAAAATAAATAAAGTCCTAAGATGGCGCTCAGAAAACCAATGCAATCCACTTCTCGTTGTCACCTTTGCGAAATTGTCGTCCTTGGACTGAGAAATGGTCGTTCAAGCTTTGCTTATGACATCAAGCTGGTGGGAATAAATAACAGTAGTGATGAATCTAGCTATATTCAGTTAGACTTGGATGACTTAAAAGTGGGTTTATCAATGGCAGATATCTGTAAGATATGCTTAGCACCAGCCCCGCCAGCTCGCTGCAATCTAGAGGCAGCGGGAAGATTCGAGAAAGCATTGAGAAGATGGTTTGTTTTGGCACCTATGTATGTATCCAAATATTACTTATTTATACCCTGGTATGGCCCAGTTTTAAGCGAAAATGATTAGTGCTATTGCGTTTTGAGTAAATGATGCACCATGCCAAGAACCAAAAAAACTAATATGAAATCATGTTCCCCATCCTCGACCCATAGTATAAGAGCCTAAAAACAATATGAGACCCTAACACAATGGAGGCCCCCTTTCGGGGAACAGGAGGCCCCATTTCGACCTTGCCCCCCAGGAAGGATTTCGTGGCGACGCCACTGGCTGGCGGACGCGTGCTAAATTGCCGCCAATACCCATCATATTTCGGCCTCGCGCTATTTGTTATACGTTTAAATTAACGACGAGTCTTGCGCTTCTCCATTTCGGGTTAATTGCGGTTCGCGACGGTCCTACTAGACTATCTCATGTCAGGGGTTAAGAACTACCCTACAAATTTCAAAAATTTCACATTTCAAAAATTTCACATTTCAAAAATTTCACTTTTCAAAAATTTCACATTTCAAAAATTTCACATCTCAAAAATTTCACCCATTTCAAATACAATATACACAAAATTCAAATACAATATACAAACAAAGATTTCACCAATTTCGGGCTCGTTATCACCATGTTCCTTTTATTTTTACTGACGGTTCTAAAAACGCGACCTTACAGGAAATGCAATAGTTTCAGGAGCGTACAAAAAACAACCTCGATTACCAGACGGAACATCAATTTTTATCGCTGAATTACATGCCATCCTCATTGCCCTTCGTTATATTCATAATCGTTTCCTTTGTCACCCCATACGCAGCGTCGTTGTTTGTTCGGACTCCGAACAATCTGTTCTTCAATCACTTTCTTCACTTTCATTTTCACACCATTGCCATATTTCCATCTATGTAGAAAAGGTTTCAAGTCCATCCCTGAAGGGGGCAAACTCTTCTGGCAAGTTGATAGTACTAGGGTACCTCAGCGTTTGCGATATTTAAGACCCCGGTTATGATTTCAATAATGGCTCTGACTTCCATCTCAGAGCTCTGATCTGCACACCTCTTGACACGCACTTCCAAAACCAGCACTTCTATATTGTGCAAATTAGTCAGCGGATAAATGGCCACGAAGATTAGACATTAACACGCGCACTGGAGAGGGGTGGGAGCGAAATCCGCCCACCCCTCCGATTTTTCGCAAATAACTGCAGATTTTACCGGTGGATATACGCGATTTTCGGTGTACCTACTTAGAAATGAACGGTGCGTCGTTTAAAGTAAGAAAAATGGAAATCGGCCGAAGATTTTTCAAGTTAGGGGCCGCTAAAGTAAAAAAATGTTATAGCGCCAGACCACAAAAATCGGCGCCGATGCGCTTCCAGTATACTGACAAAAGGGAAGTGTTCTAGGCAACACTAGCGACTTGTTTGATGCATATTGATATGCTGTATAGTTTCAAGGTCATGTTAGGTCACCAAGGTCAAGTCAGGTCAAGTTCATGACAGGTTAATGGAACCAAACTTGATCAACTGGAATGTTGCCATAAATGCACTACTGGTTGTCATTTGCACTGTTTGTCATTGCGTTTCCATACTTTATTCATGTACTTCACTCCCTTCTTCACGAAGCCGATTGCTCCGAGCTGCCCGACGGAGCAGTCGGGCGGGCGGCCGGTTCCGGTAACTGGAACAGGTAACTGACCTGATAAAGTGGTGCTATATAGGTGACCTGAGGTCAAATGTTGGGTCTAGCATCTGCATTGCATCATTAGTAATGTCCAAAACATCATTGATGCCCATTTTGGAGCATTTAAACACAATCACAGCGATCCATAACGATGACAAGCCAAGTCACGCAAAACCGGAAAACTTTGCCAATCTGACCTCATTTGACCTTGAAGATATTGACCTAAGGTCACGAAAATTGCACACAATAGAGTTCACTACCGTGCTCATCCACCCTACGAATTTCGTTCCTCCAGCCTTACTAGGAGCCGAGATCTTAGGGGGGGCGGAATCCGCCCCCCCCCCCTCCAGTGCGCGTAATTCTCCGAGGCCCTCCAGGGCGCGTGTTAATGGTGATTCGATCAGCTTGACAGAAAGAGCAACAGTTTCACCTTCGATCTACATCTCAACAGACGTAGCGACTCTCAGGCAGAGTCCCGACGTACCTCGGTACCTTAATATGGTGAGCCAGGGCGGGCTTGGCGGCGGTCGGCCGCCAGAGGGGCGACCGCCCACGACGACCGTTCCTCCAAGAGAGACCTCCTGCCTCGCGGTACCGTCGCTAGATACTCGCAGACAACGACACGTCACTGGTCACGTGATCAACCCGCAACACGTCACATGACTGACTGCGTCGCATGGCCAGTGGGGTTACTCATCCCCGCTAGAGAACAAAGGCGAACTCTGACTTCTACTGCAAGCGGCCCGCTGTCCCTCTGACATCAGAGACAGAGACACCTCTGATCTCAGCACGACGGTCCACATCCGTGGGAACTGGTGCTGGGAGTGCACATCGGCAGCCTCGCTCGGCCTGGCGTCGCACACGTGGGCTGTATCAGCATTTCACCGGACGCTGGCGAACCACAACAATCGGCTGACTGGCAGAGGCTCGGTACTGCAGCCTCTGGTCTGGCGACACAGCGCCTGACACAATAGCGACACTCGGCCACCTCACCGCATGACAGCTGGCTTAGACATCATAGACACGCCTGTCCATAGGGTTCCCATAATATAATCACTTGTCCTACATCACCCACTTACGTCACATCACTTCACTGGCATTCACCATCTGACGACGGCGGCGGTGCGCGCGCCGGGGTACTGGGGTGCAGCGGTGGCGGCCGACCAAGCAAGCTGGGGTCAGGTATCGAGCTCACATCTCCGGCGGCCGGGATGACTGCCGGAGAGGAGAGGGGAAGGGGTAAGGTCCATTGAACGGCCCCGACTGGAGCGGGGACTTCACTTGTCAGCATCTAGATAGGCGGGCGACAGGTAACTGCCGAAAACTTGTCGCGCCAGGAACGGTGGGGGTAGGGGCTGAATGGCTGGGATTAAGATGACCCAAAACCAACTTTGTTACATCTATGACACACTTCAAACACTTTACATGATGGGCTTGAGGGTCCGCTTTGTAACGATGTTAAAGTTAATACGAACGAGCCAGCCTCTGGAATGTACTGTATGCGTCACCGCGATGGGGCCGCATGAGGCACCCACACACCTGTCACAACAAGAGCGTCAGGCATGCGGCCCACCCGATCTATCACAGATAAGGCCAAGTGCCGCTCGCATTGTTCGATTATTAGCCACCGCGATGAGATCACCTTACGAGGTTATAACTGATAAGAACCGGAGCTCGTGTCGGTGAGTTCGCATACCACAAGGCAACTGGCGCCACCAGTCGGGTACGTCCACAAATCATCGCTGGTTGCCACGCGACCGAGCAGCCAGGCTGCCGTGCAAAACTGCAATCTCAGCGTGCGAGAAGTGCATTAGAACTGAACCCATGACCTGCGGCGAATCAACAGTCAGCAACGTCCAGCGAGGGCAATGGCCGCTGGCGTGTCGGGCCAATCACGGCCCGGTTCACTTGCGGGTTGGCGTGTTATGTAGAACCAGCCAATAGCAGTGCGGGTTGCATGCCGTCAATGTACTTACGTGGGCGGACTCGTGTGTATATATATGAGTGCAAATGAAAATAAAGGGAGAGCTCGAGACGGGGCTCGAGACTCAGCTCGAGACTCGACCTAGACTCGGACTACGAGGTAGAACCATCACGTCTTTGCGATTTCCGGAGCGGACTGGCGTTTGCCTGTCGCGACTCAACGTAGTTGGCGGGCCGAGGAAGCTTTCAGCCCGGGAAGTCACTCATCACGGAGTTTTAACGAGTGAGCTGTCCACCTACTGTTCTGGGGTATACAAAGCGGAAGCGATTGGTCTATCCCTAGATTTCCCACGGCCAGGGAAAAAACTACCCTATAACTGGTGCCGAGACCGCGGATGTAGGCCCCTGGACAGTCACCAAGCTGTCACATCTGGTGCTGGTGATCTTCGGGCATCACATCGGACGACCTGAGGTCAGCACATCCGACTACGAGTACATCTGTCTGCAGGAGGAGCAAATCAATCCGACTACCTCAACAACGCAGTAAGCCCGGAAATTCCTAAAATCCTCCAAACAATACCTGTGCCAAATTTTGACCACTGCATAGTATTGAAGTGTTCGCGTGTTCATTGTGTACTACATGTATGAACTGTACGTGGATTAGGAAACTAATTAGTCGCACACCTCTCCGCAAAACCTGTGTAAACCGAAATTTTATTTTGAGAACTTAATTAAAGTAAAGGAACAATGACCGAGATTCCGCTGGATCGTATCTCTGAGAGTTTTAATCAAATCAGGATGGAATTAAGAGCTCAGGGCTTAAGCAACAACATTAAACAATATACAGGCGACAGCCATAATAAGTTAATGGACTGGTTAAAACAGCTGGAAAGAATTAGCTACAGTATAGATAATGAACAGATGAGAATCATTTGCTTGAAAACACTTGGCAGCCGAATTTCTCCAACGTATGCTAGCGCTACAGGCAAATCTAACGTGGGCAGATATTAAACAATTAATGAAGGAACGCTATTCTGACCTTGCCGATCAGAAAAACGCTCAAGAAAACTTAAGAAGAACAAAACAATTCCGCGTTGAGTCGATTCAGAATTACTCTGAGAGAATCATTTCACTAGCCAAGGAAGCTTATACAGACATTGATAGCCCCGCTACCCAACAAATTTTGTTAGATGTGTTCAACAAAGGAGTACAAAGCCAACAGCTAGCAGAAAAATTATATAGACATACCTTTCAGACCCTTGAGGAGGCAATTCAATTCGCTGTGCATGAACAGCAACTGCTGAAAACATTTTTATTATGTCGGGGATCACAGAAAACGGATGAGGAACCCATGGAAGTTGACATGGTACAAAGTGGAAATGAACGGTTGGACAAAATCGAGAAACTGGTAGTATCCCTAGGAGAGACTGTATCAAAACTGGCAGCTCAAAAACTGGACCCCCCGAAACCACAAACCCAGCCACAATCAGGACCACGTGTATTCACCCCGACCTATCCACCATACCCGCGACCACCCAGACCGTACGTTCCCCGACCCAACTATGGACCTCCAATGCCGCGCCCCTCTTTCGGCCCCGCGACTTGGAAACCTCGACCGCCAAACCCGCCTAATCCCTCATATCAATGGACCCCGGACGGCCGACCCATTTGTCACAGATGCACCAAGGTAGGTCACGTGGGATGGCAGTGTCGTTCCTGCCCAACGTCTCCTAGAGAAACGGGAAACGGCCGAGCTCTGCTGTGAACGACCACCACGGTAGAGCTAGAGCTAATTGGAATCAGAAACCACAGAGTAAGGAAAGAAAAAACGTCCGTAGGAAGCGAAACCCGCAGAAACAGAACTTGAACCACAAAAATGTACAGCACGTTCGTGTTAAACCCAACACTCCCATGTGCTGGATCAAAGTCGGAAGTCAAAAAGCTTATACGCTCGTTGATACGGGCGCCGATATTTCCTTAATCTCAAAGGAACTTTTTGATAAAATCACGGAAAAACAGACTCTCAGATTTTCAGAGGACCCAAAAGACCGCATCCCACTCATTTCAGCAAGCGGGCATCGTTTGAAAAACATTGGTGTAGGAACATTTAGAGTCGAGATGAGTAAATTCAGTAAACCATTCAGCTTTCAAATTGTAGCAGGACTGAAACAACAATGCATGTTAGGAAACGATTTCTTAACGGAGTTCGGAGCAAAATTAGATTTCGAGAAAAAAGCCTTGTGTATCGAAGGTAGTATGATTCCGCTTCGCCCTCAGCAGCGCACGACTAGCGAAAAGGCGAGTTCGCTAGTCAGGATCAAAGGACGCACATTTATCCCGGCCAATACGGTCGTGGAGTGTCTGGCAGCTGTGAATAGGACGCAACTAGTGAATCAAACGTGCTATGTGAGGTCACTGGACAATACACCAGTAATTTCCGAGGAGCCAGGCTTAATCATAGCCGAGATAGTGGCAAAACCAGACCGCCATAAGCGACTACCAGTGAGAATTATAAATACGTCTACCCGAGACTTCACAATGTATAACAATCAAGTGATCGCCTATGCTGAGAGAATAGATGACTCGGATCTGGAGTATCTTGTTGACGTGCCACAAGACCTTGACTTAGCCCCGACCACCTCACCCACTGACCCAGTTGAGCAAGCGCGACTGGCTCATCTGACCGACGCTGACAGGGACGATCTCGAACAGCTGTTACGAGCCAATGCTGACCTGTTTGCCGCGAGTGACGCCGACCTCGGTACAACTGACCTTGCTGAGATGGAGATAGAGACTGGTGACCACGCTCCCGTCCGTCAGCCGCCTTACAAAACGCCGTTTAGCCAACGAAAATATGTGGAGGAACAGATACGTATCATGCTAAAAGCTGGTATAATAGAGGAATCCGACAGTCCGTGGGCTGCACCCATCGTAATAGTTCGGAAGAGGGACGGATCGAACAGGTTTGCAGTCGATTATCGGAAATTAAATAACATTACGAAGAAAAACAGCTATCCCCTTCCACTAATAGAAGATATTCTCGCGTCTCTAGGCGGAGCAAACTTCTTCTCATCACTAGATCTAAAGTCAGGATATTGGCAAATCCCAATGGCAAAAGATAGCATACCTAAGACAGCCTTTATCTGCTTCATGGGTTTGTGGAACTTCAGAAAAATGCCCTTTGGAATCTGCAACGCTCCGAGCCTCTTTGCTCAAGTGATGTCCAAAGTTCTATCTGGAATACAGAATCAATTCGCAACAGCATACATCGACGACATAATAATATATTCAAAAACATTCAAAGAACATCTAGCTCATTTGGAGGAAGTTTTTCGACGCCTGCGAAAAGCACAGTTAAAATTGAAACTATCAAAATGTGAGTTTCTAAAAAAGGAAGTACACTATCTTGGACACGTAGTATCAGCCTCTGGCATCAAGCCAAACCCGGAGAAGGTAGAAGCTATCCAGTACATGGCAGCTCCGACTACTGTGAAAGGAGTCCGATCATTTATCGGCATGTGTTCTTACTATCGACGTTTCATCCCCAAATTTAGCCAGATTGCCACACCACTGATTGACTTAACGAGGAAACATGCAACCTTCAATTGGACCAATGATTGCGAAAACGCTTTCACAACACTAAAACACAAGCTGGCTTCTGCACCAGTACTGTCTTATCCAGATGTCACAAAAGACTATAAGTTGTATACCGACGCCTCACTGAGAGCGGTAGGAGCAGTTTTAGTACAGGAACACAATGGAGAAGAGAAAGTGATCCAATATTTGTCTAAACAACTTAACGAAACACAACAAAAATGGCCGATTGTGCAGCTCGAGACATATGCCGTCATTTACGCAGTCTCAAAATTACGTCAATACTTACTGGGATCAAAATTCACCATCCTGACTGATCACAGACCACTTACATTTTTAAATCTTTCAGAGATGAAAAACCCAATGATACAGAGATGGGCTATCATGCTTTCCGAGCACAACTGTGAAATAGTATACATTAAAGGCTCAAAGAATGTTGTTGCAGATCATCTCAGCCGTATAAGTGAAACTAATCAGGAAATAAATGTAATCGATTCCGACCACGTTCCCATAGGAGACTTCAAGGGAACCGAATTCGGTAAACCGGAGGAAGAATTGAGTCGAGAAGAAAAATTCAAGGATGTATTAGTAAGATGGGAAAATATTGACTTACTTCAGCGAACAGACGAGGAAATAGGAAAAATTCGGAAAATGATAAACGATAAAAATCACGCGGATTATAAAAATGTAGTTTTACACTATATGGAGTTAGACAAACTCATTTACAAAATTAGCGAAGGACCACGCTGTGGACCGTTCCCTGGACTACAATTATGCGTGCCAAAATGTTTGAGACAAGAATTACTCAAAGAATTTCATGAAAGCTTTTTTGCTGGACACATGGGATTGGTCAAAACGTATGAAAAATTGAAGTTTAGATATTATTGGAGTGGTATGTGGCGAGATACTGTAGCATACATAAAAGCTTGTGTATCGTGTACAGGACGACGAGCGAAGGCAGCTCCAGCCCCAATGCAGGAAATGCCTGTGCCACATTACCCGTTCGAAATGATAGGAATTGACACTTGTGGACCATATCCAGAAACGGAAAACGGTAACCGGTATGTAATTACCATTGTCGACCACTTCTCTTCATGGCCGGAAAGTTTCTGCACGGCACGCAAGGATGCCAAGACCGTTGCCAAAATCCTTATGGAGGAAATTATCCCACGGCACTCTTGCCCACGAATAATCCTTTCCGACCGAGGCACGGAATTTCTAAACACAATCGTTGAGGAACTAGAGACATGCCTGAACATTCGACATATTCGTACCAGTGCATATAGACCTTCTACAAATGGAAAAGTTGAAAGGTACCATCGGGTACAAAACGATATCCTAGCCAAATCAATCAACCGGAACCAAAACGACTGGGACACAAAAATACCTGCCACTTTAGCTGCCTACCGAACAGCAAACATTGGAAGTTCAGGAACAATATCACCCTTCTTCACGCTATACGGTCGTGACCCCGTCCTCCCTTTAGATAATTTATTGCAACCCAAAGTTAAATACTACGGAGACGACTACGTTCCAAAAATGTTAGCCAATTTACATGAAGCCTATAGTCACGTAAAATCACATATCATTGCCAGTCACGAAAAGAATAGAGAGTATGCAGACCGAAAAGCGAAGCCGCGTAGTTTTAAAATAGGAGACCCAGTGTACTATTACGACACTACAGTGCGTCCTGGTAATTCACCCAAATTCGCCTTGCCGTGGAAACCGTATTACAGAATAATTAAACAGGTGAGCGCTGTTAACTATATTATTCGAAGTCAAGTTACGGGAAAAACTCGCCTGGTACACGTACAAAAACTACGTTTAGCTGACCCCACAACCGCCTGGGAACCCACGAAGGATGTAGACGAGCCGATTAATCTGAAGTATATCAATAAACGGTCCAATCCCGACCGCATCACTCCCGAACGTATCCAGCCATCAAGGCTAGCTAAGCGCGCGGAAGCCGAACTCAGCCAGCAGCCAAGTTGTGGCTATGAGCTCATGGACACGGACTGGCCAGTAGGGTCAGCAGACAATGACGTCGACATGCCGACACGGGCCCCAGACATAACTGGCACAAGGCCAGACCCGCCGGTCGAGACAGGCCGACGAGAAGCTGAATCATCACCCACCCAGTTAGCCGAACCAAGTCAACTCCCAGGTACCAGTGAGTCCGAGGACGACTTACCACTGGCCGAATTATCCCGGCGAATAGCAAAACGCCAATTACCCACGTCTAGCGAATCGGAGAATGAAAAGTCGCAGCCACGCACAACGAAATGCACAAAACTTCAGAGTAGTGACTCAGAAGACAATGTACCTCTAGCAGAATTGGCCCTTCGTTTGAGAGAATCAGCAGAGAGCCCACCAGGTGTTGCTCCAGAAAAACGGCAATTAGAACTAACGTCAGACGATGATTGCCCTCCCGACAAACAGCAAATATATGAGGATACGTCGTCTACAGAGTACGATGCAGACGTGGAATCTATAAGCTTGAAGCAACGTAAGACTTCGGCATTAGTAGCTTTTGCGGAGAAACAAAACGCAATGTTGATGGCACAGATGAAAGCGCAGATGGAAACGTTTAAGTCGATGCTGGATTAATTAATGCTGATATGTAATGTGTACAAGTGAGTCACTGCAAATTGGTAAGACGTGTTGATACCAGGCTCAGTGAAGCCACCTTCGATGGCGCGGTGACGTCATCCTTAATGGATTGCCATATACTGGCATGTGGATATTAATGGAACGCTATGACGCGTATTGATGCTAATGGGACGCTGTAACGACACCCCAACCGATGTACGGTGTGGTACGCTGTTATACTGTATAAA
Source organism: Ashinkailepas kermadecensis (assembly GCA_034440615.1). Taxonomy (NCBI): domain Eukaryota; kingdom Metazoa; phylum Arthropoda; class Thecostraca; family Neolepadidae; genus Ashinkailepas; species Ashinkailepas kermadecensis. The sequence goes on along the minus strand of JAOTOM010005125.1, from coordinate 134,713 downwards.
AACGTGTACGGTGGTCAAAATTAATGCCTATCATTGCTTCCGTACCTCTGAACCGAGTACCGCATCTCTGTACCTGAAAGCAGCGGCAAACCTTAAATCCATTCAGTTACCCTCCCGGTGAAGATGAGCTGTCTTCAGCTCATGCCAGCGTCAGACCTGACCACGAGTTCAACAGTTCTGCTTACGACAGCAAAGTACTGATGACTGCAGCGGCGCAGTACGTGCGCCGGAACCGAGCGCTACCCTCGGAATGAATCACGACGTATGCATTCTTGACCTGCAGTAACCCGTCAGCAGCTGTCGAGGGTCCGGACCATCCCTGCCAGCGCCACCGACGCAACCCGCGTTCATAATGGACTTCGAGCCATCTTCGTATCAAGGTGACGGAATGTGGTGTACCACGTGCCGCCAGCCCATGGAGCATCACACGGAACCGTCAGCTCGTGATCCGATGCTGCCCAGCATCCCCGAGAACGCCGGTGATGCAACCGCGGACGCCTCCGCCGAGCCCACAGCCGACGTAAGCAGCTCTGAGGACATTACCGTTACGGCTGACACAGCAGGCAATACCGTCCCCGCCGACGCCGTGTGCAGGGCCAGCAACCTAGCTGACTACGCGGACATTGGTGTGACTGATGAATCACACCTGGCAGACACGCTGCAGGATGCACCCGGTGCATCACACATTGCAACCGGAGTAGCGAAGGCACGCGCTACAGCGAGTGCGGATGCTAACGGACCGTTACCATTACCGAAGCTCGCCCAGCTGACCGAGCCTGACGAGCCGGATAGCACCGCCGACTTAATGGAGAAGATACGACGGAGTGTCATGCTGTTTCATCAGCACATGGAAGGCAGAGCACCTAGCCCAACTGAATCGGAGTGATAAAGGAGAAAAAGTGCAGAGGTGACAGACAACGAGCAGTGGTCGCTCGTCGTCTACGGACTGAACTATAGTTGGAATAACGTAGTGAGTGTCGTGTCGTAAATAACCTCGTGTAATCATGTAAGGTGTTTATTTAGGGGATTTCATGTAATGTGTTTATTTAGGGGATTTCGTACCACATTTATTTAGGGGATGTCATGTAACATGTTTATTTAGGGGATTTTGTGCCATGCTTATTTAGGGATCATTGTATAACGTGGTAACTAACATGGACCAGGGAAGTTGGGAACCCTACAAATCCCAGTAGTTTAACCCATGTAGAAAACTGAAACAATCGTATAAAATAAAAAGTGTATGTATCACCACGCAATTTCACGATGTATCAAGGCCGCTGATAATCTAATGGATTGCAGAATCGAATTGAACAATCCGTATTCGCAAGGCAGAACTCGTGTTGTGGCTGTAACGATGTTAAAGTTAATACGAACGAGCCAGCCTCTGGAATGTACTGTATGCGTCACCGCGATGGGGCCGCATGAGGCACCCACACACCTGTCACAACAAGAGCGTCAGGCATGCGGCCCACCCGATCTATCACAGATAAGGCCAAGTGCCGCTCGCATTGTTCGATTATTAGCCACCGCGATGAGATCACCTTACGAGGTTATAACTGATAAGAACCGGAGCTCGTGTCGGTGAGTTCGCATACCACAAGGCAACTGGCGCCACCAGTCGGGTACGTCCACAAATCATCGCTGGTTGCCACGCGACCGAGCAGCCAGGCTGCCGTGCAAAACTGCAATCTCAGCGTGCGAGAAGTGCATTAGAACTGAACCCATGACCTGCGGCGAATCAACAGTCAGCAACGTCCAGCGAGGGCAATGGCCGCTGGCGTGTCGGGCCAATCACGGCCCGGTTCACTTGCGGGTTGGCGTGTTATGTAGAACCAGCCAATAGCAGTGCGGGTTGCATGCCGTCAATGTACTTACGTGGGCGGACTCGTGTGTATATATATGAGTGCAAATGAAAATAAAGGGGGAGCTCGAGACGGGGCTCGAGACTCAGCTCGAGACTCGACCTAGACTCGGACTACGAGGTAGAACCATCACGTCTTTGCGATTTCGGAGCGGACTGGCGTTTGCCTGTCGCGACTCAACGTAGTTGGCGGGCCGAGGAAGCTTTCAGCCCGGGAAGTCACTCATCACGGAGTTTTAACGAGTGAGCTGTCCACCTACTGTTCTGGGGTATACAAAGCGGAAGCGATTGGTCTATCCCTAGATTTCCCACGGCCAGGGAAAAAACTACCCTATAGCTTCCTGTGGGTGCCCAGCCACTGCGGCAACCCAGAAAACGAAAAAGCTGACAAATTAGCAAAAGAATCATCACAACTTCCAAACATTAAAGAAATTCCACCACATTTTGACGCCATTAAATCATCAATACAGCAGAGAATTCGACATTTTTGGACACAAAACTGGACACAAAACTGGACACAAAACTCAAACCATACACAATTATGACTTATCAAACCTACTGTTAAACCATGGGCATCATCTTTTCAAAAAACCGACACGAAGAAAAAGTCCTATCACGTTTACGCATCGGCCATACTTTTCTTACCCATCGATGTATCTACATGAATTCACCTCAACCTTCATGCCTACCATGCAACACTCATATAACAGTTCCACATATATTACTACACTGCACACAATATCATGACCATAGAAAACCACTGATCGATTACTGCCACGCACACAACATCCCTTTCACTTTGCCCTCACTGTTGGGGAACGATCACCCTTTTCTTATCAAGTCACTTTATATTTTTCTGCGAGAAACCAACTTGTTCCAGGCCATATAAACTGACTTGTACGATTTAGTACTTTGTTCCTTTTAGTCAGCGGCACGAAATGGTCTGGGGTGGCCGAAGTGCCTAATTTAACAAATCAATCAATGAATGTTAAAAAAAAAACATGGAGTATTCAGTACTATTTGAGCGCACATCGACAGAGCCAACTGACTACTCCGCCGTGACAGTTTTGGCCAGACTGACTGCTGGTTATTGCAGTTTATTTTTCATTTTCGTGGGGTGACACCCGTCGCTCTTGTCGCATTTAGTTTCCCAGTGGGGTGACACCTATCGCCCCACCTAGTTTTTTTCGTCGCCGCATTTCCGTTCCCTTTGTTCTGCGTCTTTATTTAGATTTCGTTCGGTAGGTTTTTTCCCCGTGATGGGGAAAAAGAGGAAAAAGGATACCGACCCAAGCTCGACACCGGACCCCGAGTCGGAATTTCCACCCCTAGCTACACCTGACGACCATCGCGCGACCCCGGACTTTGCACATGATGTCCCATCTCTCGATACCACCGTTGATGACCCGCGCCGGACAATTCCTTTGGATGACGCTATGGAGGCCCTTTGTGCCTCACCGACCCCTGCTCGTCCAAAGACCTCGACCTCGCCTCGCAATCCGGACCATACCATCACTCTTCACGCCGCTGACCCACGCTCGAACCACACCACACCCTCCCAACCTGAACCAATCCAATCCGTCGAACCCTTCCACGACAGTGCTGGCTCCTTCATAGTAGTCAAGCGTGTCGAGGAATCCGTTTCCTTCCGCCGTATTAACGTTTTCTGGCCGACCAAGCAACTCCTCTCCATCTGCTCCTTAACCAATCCAGACATCGAAGCCCCTGCCAACGGAACCCTTGTCATCAAAACCCAAACCCGAGCCCAGACCAAAGCCCTCCGTCGTACCAACACATTTTGTGGTAAATCCGTCACCATTTCACTCCACTGCAACCGCAACTCCACCAAGGGCACCATCTTCGCGCCGGAGCTCCGCTTCATGTCCGAAGCGGATATCCAGACGGAGCTCAGGCCGGGGGGTGACCGACGTCCACCGCATTACCTCATTTAAAGACGGCCAGAAACGCGATACAAACCTCCTTGTCCTTACCTTCAACTCTACAACTCTTCCCAAGACCCTCCTCGCCGATTACATCCGATACCAAGTTCGCGTAATTATTCCAAATCCTCTCGGCTGTTTTAATTTCCAGCACTTTGGCCATAGCAGTAAAACTTGTCGCCAATCAGCCCGCTGCCCAAAGTGCGGAGAACCACCCCATCCTGATTCCACCTGCTCCAAGCCTGCCCACTGCCTCAGCTGTATCACATCGATCACCTCACCACTTCCAATCCATGTTCAGTTTGGCGCAAGGAGAAGGAAGTGTGCGCCGTCAAGGCCACAACCGGGGTGTCATACCCCGAGGCCCGACGGTCTGTCGAGGCCACCTCCCCCTCGACCAAAACTTACGCCCAGGCGGCCACCGTCGCTCCCTCCACCCCTCGCGTTAACACCACTTCTACTTCCATTCAAACTGACACGATTCCCGGATTAGCTCCACTCAAATAACTCACACCACTGACCACACCGACACAAACCACCCTGGCTCCCAACACACAAACCACTCCGGCTCCCAACAAGCGGACCACTCCAGGGAGGAGTGACAGGCCCCGCAGTCATTCGCCTGCGGGAGGAAATTCACGTTTCCCATCAGCGGGCCGCCGATCGAGCCCTGCGCGTCCAGCGCCGGCCGGCGCTCACGCGACACGACCGAATCCAAGCCGGCGGGCATCCCCCGCGGCAGTGGCTGGCCGCCGTGACCTTGCCAAGGTCACCGGTCGGCCGGACGGCTCTGGCGGATCCACCGCCGCCGCCCGAAATCAATCCACATGTCCGCCATAACTACACTCCTGGTTCCGACATGCACCGAAAGGTGCAGACAAACACTAAAACTTTTATTCTCGTTGTCTACACTTTTACAATGGAATTGCGGCAGCCTTATCCCCAAATGGGCCGAAATGAAAGTTTTTTTTTCAGTATTCTCGCACCTATTCTCATAGCACTCCAAGGAACATGGTTTGTGCCCAATGATACATACAACTTCAATCTTTTCAATTATTCCCTGTATCGCCACGACGAGATCCGTGGATCACATCGCAGTGGCGGTACAGCACTTTACATCAACAATGATTTTACACATACACAAATTACACTTAATTCATCTTTACAAGTCGTAGCTTGTACTTTACGTTTCCATGGTAGGAATATAGATGTATGTTCCATTTATATTGCACCACACACAGACAACACAAATATTTCGATAGAATTAGAAAACCTTATAGCACATTTCAAGAACCCTTTCATACTACTCGGAGACTTTAATGCACATAGTCCAGCCTGGGATCAAACACGTACACATAGAGACACTCGAGGACCCATCATTGAACAATTTTTATACCGACATAAATTAGTATTACTTAACACCGGAGAACCAACATTTTTTAACTTGAACATAATACAAAAACAGCTATTGGTTTATCAATATGCTCTCCGACCCTGCCCAACGATTTTGACTGGGCCATTGATACCGACATTCATGATAGCGACCACTACCCCATCAAATTAAGACCCATATTTTCAACTGCGACCGATACCACAACCAGTTTCATCCCCCGCTGGAAAATATAAAAGGCCGATTGGACAACATATCAGGAACTTTCACATATTCAATACAACCACAACATTTCTCCCGTCGAAAACATCAACTTAATTGCAAACACTCTTATCGAAGCAGCATCTACTACAATCCCGCTCACAAAGGCTTTTGCAAAACGAAAGCCAGTACCTTGGTGGACTCACGAAATTGCACGTGCCATTGCGGTAAGAAAAAGAGCATTTAGGAAATACCTAAGACACCCCGATCAACAACATTTAATTATACGTAACCATGAACGAGCGAGGACACGCTGCCTTATTCCCGATGCTAGGCGTCATTCATGGTCAGAATATTTAAAGCAGCTCACTTTTCGAACACCTTTAAGCCAAATCTCGCAATTAATCCGCCGATTGTCCGGACGCACCCCATTTAACACGCGCACTGGAGGTGGGGAAAAATCCGCCCACCCCTCCGGTTGTTCTTACATAACTGCCGATTTTACCGGTCGATGTACGCGATTTCTGCATACCTGCAGAAGACATGACCGGCCCGTGGGTTAAAGTAAGAAAAATGGAAATCGGCCGACAAATTTTCAAGTTAGGGGCCGTTAAAGTAAAAAAAAATCCTAGCCCCAGACCACAAAAATTGGCGCTGATGCGCTTCTCGTATATCCGCAAAATCGAAGTGTTCTTGGCAACACTAGCGACTAGTTTGATGTATATTGATATGCTATATAGTTTCAAGGTCATGTTAAGTCACCGAGGTCAAGTCAGGTCAAGTTCATGACAGGTTAATGGAACCAATCTTGATGCACTGGAATGTTGTCATAAATGCACTACTGTGTCATTTGTACTGTTTGTAATTGCGTTTCCATACTTTATTCATGTACTTCACTCCTTTCTTCGCGAAGCCGATTACGCCGAGCTGCCTGACGGAGCAGTCGGGCGGGCGGCACGGTTCCGGTAACTGGAACAGGTAACTGACCTGATAAAGTGCTGCTATATAGGTGAACTGAGGTCAAATGTCGCGTCTAGCGTCTGTATTGCATCATTAGTAATGTCCAAAACATCATTGATGCCCATTTTTGAGCATTTAAACACAATCACAGCGATCCATAACAATGACAAGTCATGCCACGCAAAAGAAGAAAATTTTGACAAACGTGACCTCATTTGACCTTGAAGATATCCACCTAAGGTCATGACATTTGCACACAATAGGGTTCACTATCGTACCCATCTACTCTGCGAATTTTGTTCTTCTAGCTTTAATAGGAGCCGAGATCTTAGGGGGGGGGGGGGGCGGAATCCGTCCCCCTCCAGTGCGCGTAATTTTCAGAGGCCCTCTAGGGCGCGTGTTAAATCACTCCCGGCCCTCAAAATCCAAAACATCACCATTACAGACCCAAAAGCAATAGTAAATACAATAGCGGGCACCATGGCTCAGCATAGCTCGGATAACAATTACACACCCGAATTCTTATAAAATGCACAATCCACTTTTCACACCGATTTAGCACAATTCCATTCGGCCAACACTGAAACATACAATGGTCCTTTTCAAATTTCAGAACTGGAGACAGCCATTTCCTCCGCCGGCAAAACTTCCGTAGGGCCCAACAATTTACATCATTCTTTTTTCAGACATTTACCAGATCACACCAAACATTGCATTTTGCACAAATTTAATGTACTATGGACAACTCACGCCTTCCCCGAAACTTGGAAAGAATCTTTAATTATACCCATCCCAAAACCTGACAAAGACCACAGTAACCCACTAATTTTCGACCCATTTCACTCACCAGTTGTTTAGAAAAACTTTTTGAACGCATAGTTATCAAAAGACTGCACTGGCACCTAGAAACAATTTCCCTTCTATTTCCTTTTCAATGTGGTTTTAGGCGAAGACGCAGTACAATAGATCACCTTATTCGGTTAGAAACAGACATCCGCCGAGGCTACAAAAACATGAACACACAGTCGCAGTATTTTTAGACATAAGCAAAGCTTACGATATGGTTTTCAAAACCGCATTACTTTTCAAAATTCAGCAAGTCGGTATAAAAGGACACTTAGCTCATTAATTAGCAGTTTTTTTTTTAAAATCCGGTAGTCGCCCATTCCACGTCCGGTGCCGGTCAGCCATCTCTGATCCACATATTCTTCAAAATGGACTACCACAGGGAAGCTGCATTTCACCAGTTTTATTCAACCTCATCATTAACGACCTTTTCACCGACATGCCTATTAATGTATCATACTTTTGTTTCCCGATGACAGCGCAATTTGGCGTTCCCGAAAAAATTACGAGCATTGTTTATTTCACCTACAAAACGCTCAAGACAAAATATATCAATGGTCCCTGAAGAATGTTTTCATTTTTCCGCTACAAAATCTGCAACCATGATATTTAGCAAATCTCTTCCCCGCCCAATTCCAGAAACACCGCTTCGCATCGGAAACAATGACATACCTTTTGTAAATTCGTTTAAATTTCTTGGTATTATTTTTGACCGTAGGCTTTCAATGCATAAACACATCAAACACATCCAGAACAAATGTTTTCATCGACTGAATTTATGTCGATGCATCACTTCTTCATCACTTGGAGCCGACCGTCATACACTTTTATTACTTTACAAATCTTTAGTTCTGCCCATAATTGAATATGGATCCGTAGTATATACCGGTGCTAGCAGATCCTCTTTACACATTTATACACCATTGAAAATAAATTTATCCGTATCGCACTCGGTGCAATGACTACCTCCCATCATTTCTTTAGAAGCCGAATCGGGAATTCCTCCACTAGCTCTCCGTAGAATGCAACAAACACTTAGGTACGCCTCCAAAATTCAATTTCACGCCAACTACCGCACACACGCGTCATTAACATTCTCCCAAATTTACATCATGATTATCTAGGTCCAGCCGAAAAAACGAACTGGTCTCACTATAGCTTCTCGAGTCAAAACATTTTCTGAACAACTTCATTTCACTATTCCACGCATTACTTCCCTTTCCCCACCAACTACACCACCGTGGCAGATAGCCGAACGACACATTTTTTATTTAACCACCACTCCAAAATCACAGCTTTGTCCAGAATATGCGAACCAAAAAGTGTACAAATTTCGGTCCCGGTATTCTCATGTTCCTTTTGTTTTTACTGACGGTTCTAAAGACGCCACCTTTACAGGAAATGCCATAGTTTCGGGAACATACCAAAAACAACATCGACTACCAGACGGAACATCAATTTTCATCGCCAAATTACATGCTATCCTCATTGCCCTCTGTTACATTCGCAATCGTTTTCTCTGTCACCCCATGCGCAGCGTCGTCATTTGTTCGGACTCCAAATCTGTTTTACAATCTCTTTCGCCACTTTCTTTTTCACATCATTGCCATATTTCTATTTATGAAACGTTAGGAACGCTTCATCTGATGGGCGTGAAGGTCCGTTTCCTGTGGGTGCCCAGGCACTGCGGCATACCAGGGAACGAAGAAGGCGACACCTTAGCAAGAGCATCATTACACCTCCAAAACATTACAGAAATTCCACCACATTTTGAAGGTATTAAATCATCAATACAACAGAGCATTCTACATTTATGAACACAAAATTGGATACAAAACACGAACCATACACTATTACATATCATCAAACCTGTCGTCGATATCTGGACCACATCATATAAAAAACGACACGAAGAAAAAGTCTTATCACGTTTACGCATCGGCCATACTTTTCTTAACTTAACGTGCTGCTCCCAACGACTTACCTCACTATTTGACTGGTCAGTTTCAGACGTTCCCGGCCTGAGCGACCACTACCCAATCACAATTAGGCTCAGCACGGACGCTATCCACGACACTAAGCTATTTAGACAATCTTGGAACTTGAAATGAGCGGACTGGGCTAAATTCGAGGAACAGGTGGATCTCAACCTAACAACTTCAGAAACCAGTAAGATCAAGACAACCCTAAGGGCCATCAATCAGCTCAGCAGCACGAGACTCAGTCCCAAAAAGTAACAAACCTAGGAAAAAGGCATCTACGCCATGGTGGACCCCGGACTGTCAAAGGGCAATCGCCGCACGGCGCCGTGCCCACAAACTATTGAAAAGATGCGTGTGCGAAGCACACCTATCAGCATACCGACAATCTCAAAAACACTGCCGGTACACAATTCGAACAGCACGACAAAACTGTTCGCAGTCTTTTGCCTCTCAATTCAATAGGTTCACCCCTACCGGCAGAATATGGGACCTGATGAAGCATTTCAACCTGAAAGGCCCACCACCAGGCCCCTTCCCCCAGCTGACGGTGAAAGGACAGGACATCACCGACCCACAACAAGTCGTAGACCACTTTAAACTGCGCTACGCCAGCGTATCTGGCAACAGCAACTACGACACCACTATAGTAAGCGCTCTAGACGCCCTTGCCTCCAAATACAATTTTAGCTCTAGCAATAGAGAAATCTACAATCAGTCGTTTACTTTGCAAGAATTACATCTTGCCCTCAAAGTGTGGAAACACGTCGGTTGGACCGGACGACATCCATTACCAGTTTTTTTTAACGACTTAGCAAAAACTCTCTAACGTACCTACTAGCGGCCATAAATGAACTGCACCAAAGTGAAACGTTTCCCGCATCCCGGCGAGAGAGTGTAGTCATTCCATTGCCAAAGCCACACAAAGATCACTCCACCCCAAAAGGTTATAGACCCATCTCACTTACTAGCTGTGATAGCAAATTAGTCGAACACATGGTAAACACACGGTTAAGGACATTTCTGGAACACAACGACCTGCTCGACGAATTTCAATGCGGCTTCCAGCGTCAAAAATCAACTACAGACAATCTCATCAGATTAGTGCATGACCTAAAAAGTGGTCTACATATCAAACGCACAACAGTAGCTGCCTACTTGGACATCACTGCCGCATTCGACCGAGTACACAAATCCGCACTGACACACAAACTCCACAAGATAGGCCTACGTGGACACATGGCACACTTCATTCTCAACTTCCTCAGAGACAGGACCCTTAAGGTCCGATGCGGCAGCGTCACATCAAACACCACAACACAGGAGCAGGGCCTGGCTCAGGGGAGCGTGCTCTCACCGAGCCTCTTCATCATCATGATCAACGACATATTTGCTAACCACACTGACACTTCACTTCAATACTCACTTTTCGCGGACGACATAGCCATTTGGACAACATCATAATGCTTCCTTAAAGCTGAAAAATCATTCAAGCAGGACTAGACCACATTGCAAAGTGGTGCAAAACTTGGGGCTTCACCCTGTCCGCATAAAAATTACCCACCGTCACACATAGTCGTCTCCGCCCACCACCCAAAACTCTACTTAAAATCGATGGCAAAGCCATCAGGTGAAATTAATGAACAGGTGAAATGCTTCAAGTTCTTAGGAGTACATTTAGACGAAAAACTCAGCTTCAACACCCACATCACCTCCTTCTCGAAGCGATGCGCGAAGCGGGTCAACATACTACGTGCACTTGCAGGCACAGACTGGGGCGAAGACAGGAAAACACTACTGCGACTGTACACCTCAATCATACGACCCACCCTAGAATACAACAGCATCATTTTTGCCACCATTTCAGAAAGTCAGAGCCGAAATTTATAAATCATCCAAAACAGCTGCATCACAGCAGCCACAGGTGCCCTCAGCACCACACCGATAGCCAGTCTTCTAGTGGACTCAAACACAGGGTTGCAAAAACCCGCGAACTCGCAAACCCGGGTTTGCGTGACAGTTTTTGTATTTTTCCCTACGAAAGTGACAGAACACAGCGACGGCGACGTGTTTATTAACTGCGTAGCATCGTGAAAAATAATTTCGCCAGAAATGTAGCCTCTTGACCAGGGGCGTCGATTTGTATCCTTTTGCGGGGGCCATGGCCCCCCCAATGCTGATCTTGGCCCCCCCAATGTTGATTTGGGCCCCCCCAATAACCCATGCTATTTTTATGCTGATAAAAAGCTAAAGGAAAAAAGAAGAAAAACACTGTGTTAGGTACATAGAAAACTTAGTTGATGTTAACCAGCACATTTTGTACTGAAAAAGAACAGATTTGGATTAGATAGTGGACTGAGTATCCAACTTTTGCTACACAATTCAAAATTATGTGCAAAAAAAACAAAATAGCTAGATTTCCCTCCACTGTGCAAGGAAAACTTACGCCATAAAATGTTAAGATTCACTGATGATGCATTTTAAACCAGATTGTCTTTTTTTTAATGTTAAGCCACAAAACAACAATTGGATTGTCATACTGATATTTGTACACACCACCAATGGCAAAACCACACACATGTGAGCTTAAACAGGAAAAAATCCATTCTTAATTTCCAGTCATTGTCAAACTTGCATTGTCCAGTGAACAGCAGACAATCATCCTTGAGATTGTGGATATGCAAACTATAATTATCTTCAGCAGCCCACCTATCACACCATCAGCTTGATATTTACCTAGGTACCTACCTAAATGCCCAATAACAATGCATGCATTCAATATTGATATGGGGAAAACGAGAGCCATGTGTGGCCAAATCTGCCAGCTTATGATGCCATGACAGAGAAAACTCAGCAAGAAGCTGCATGGCCACTGCAATATAATTGGTATTCCTAAAAGAATAAAAAAAAGAAAGCTATGGCTCACATGACTTTTAAGCAAACCTTAGTCATCCACGACCAATGCTGTACAAGAGAAATAGCCTTGACAAGCCCAATGTCTCGTACGCCGCAAAAACACCATTATTAAACGCCGCAAAAATACCATTATTTTAAAAGGTACACCAAAGTCGCATTCAAACCTTGATGACGTCACATATTTATATTCGTATATTGCAGAAATTGGTAGCATCAGGCAAGTTTCAATTTAACTGCATGGGGAGTGACTTTTTCAGGCGTACCGGACCACAGAGGTCAATTGCGCCACCTTTTTGAAGCGAGTACATTACATGTCTGACTATAAAAGCGGGTGTTTGCGATCAAGGTGCAGGCATGTGGACGTTTACATAAAGGGAATTTTACGTTATAGTTTGTGTTATATTTTAGGCGCTGAAGGCGGGGCTAGGATGGGGACATCCCCCTAATGTCTAGATGGCAGGGGCGTCGATTTGTATCCTTTTATGGGGGCCAGGGCCCCACCAGTCTTGATCTTGGCCCCCCAATGTTGATTTGGCCCCCCAATAACATATGCTATTTTTATGCTCATAAAAAAGTTGAGAAAAAATAAGAAAATCACCATGCTAGGTACATAGAAAATGTAGTTGATGTTAACCAGCACATTTTGTAATTAAAAAAACAGATTTGGGTTAGATAGTGGACTGACTCTCCACCTTTTGCTACAAAATTCAAAATGGTGAGCACAAAAACCAATTGTCATTGTCAAACTTGCATACAATCCAGTCCCGTGAACAACAATCAGTTATCATTGAGAGTGTGGATATACAAACTATAATTAACCTCAACAGCCCACTCATCACACTATCAGTTTGATATTTGCCGGGTACCTAGGCACCTAGGTACATGCTGCAGAAAGACTTAGAAGAGCTTGTGAAGTGGTCCAAAAATGGCAGATGAAATTAAATTTTGATAAGTGCAAAATCATGCATGTATGCAGGGGCGTCGATTTGTATCCTTTTGTGGGGCCCCACCAATGTTGATCTTGCCCCCCCAATGTTGATTTGGGCCCCCCCAATAACCTATGCTATTTTATGCTGATAAGAAAGCTAAAGGGAAAAAATGAAAAACACCATGCTAAGTAGAAACATTGATGTTAACCAGCACATTTTGTACTGAATAGAAACAGATTTGGATTAGATAGTGGACTGACTCTCCACCTTTTGCTGAAAAATTTAAAATTGTGTGCAAAAACAAACAAAACAGCTGGAATTCCCTCCACTGTGGAAGTACAGCTTACATCTTTCTGGGTTGGTTGGTTGGTTATTTGGGTTTACTGGCGCATTGACTGCGTTGGTCATACAGCGCCCATACAACTTTTATTGTTCCCACCTTAAAGCACAATAATACCCAAAAGATTCCGAAAAAAAAATTACAACCATGTTTACAAAAAATATAATTTTGTATTCAAAATCAGCTTAGGTCAGGTTAGGCTCGGTTAGGTTTCTTTTTTAAGGTTGAGAATTTTCAGAAAATAAATTAAGTGAAATTTTAATTTAGTTTAATTTTTGTTCTCAAAAGATAGGTTAGGATAGGCTAGGTTAGGTTTTGTTGCATGAAAAAAAATATGTTTATGCGATGTTACCGAACTCAAAGCCTTTTGGCATTATTTTGCTCACAACCTGAAAAGTAAGCACAAAAAATAAGTGGGTCCAATCATCTTAGTCACCTTCATAAACATGGTATTCTTCATATTTTTCTTTGTTTTAAAGGAAAAAAAGAACACCTTAGACTGCAAGGTTACCAAATAATTTGCAATTTTGGGGGGAAACGTTTTTGGATTTTTTTTTTTAAAGTTTTCCAACTTGAAAAGCCTAAACTAACCTAACTTAACCGAACCTAACCCATTTGCTTGCTATATGGAGGCAATTGTGTAAAAACTTGTCTTGTTACCACCTTAAAGCACAATAATACCGATTTAGCTAGGTTTGGCTACTTTAGTTGTTTACCTTGGAAAAATTGTTCAATCATTTTCAAAAATAAAATAAAATTGGAAGTTTTCCTTCAAAAGCAGCTGACATTAGGTTCGGGTAAGTTGGGTTCGGTTGTTCAATTTATAAAATTTTCAGAATATATATTGCTTAATTTTTGTTTCTATTTTTTTCTCCAAAGCAGGGGCGTCGATTTGTATCGATAGACACTAGCGCGCATTAAATGTCACACATCGTGATGGGCGTTCCTCAGAACATCCAAAATCGTAACATGCAAAGAAAAAAATTCCAGTTACAGAAATTCCAGCGCCTGAAGTCTAAATTTGAGGTTACAGTGACAAATGTGACGGAGGTAAGACATCTGTGGTGCAATTGCGCGCAGTGTTTAATCCGGAGGCCAATCTCATGTGACGTCGTACTGATTCGTTTTTTGTACTTCGCACATTCTGATGTATCGCACCTTCTGATGTATCTGCGGATTGGTGTGATTTTAGAAAGTGAATAAATAGCTTGCTGATATTTAATTCCCAAAGGAACAGTAGTTGAAGAAGTTGGCAGGTAAGCTTGAAAAAGTCCAGTCCATGCTTTTTTCTGATTTGTGCTCAGGGTTTCCATGTTAATATCACATAACTACCACGTTTGTCTTCAAGAAGAGCTGTTTTTAGTTTACTTTTATTAAAATTTTCATTCCACTGCTCTTAGTGCCCTTTCTGCCCAGGATTGGGGCACCTAGTGTTGCATTTCCGTCCAGGGGTTGGCACACCTTTTGGTAAATTTACAGCTTAAGGTAATTTCTGATTAATTTTTTCCCATGCAATGTTTAGGAATGTGATAAACACGATGTTTCTGCTCATTTTGGTAAATTTGTGTTTTAAGGTGTTTTATGAATTCGTGGAATGTATCATTTCAATGCAATGTTTATGAATGTGACTCAGATGATGGGACCACTCATTTTCTATACAAATGCCTGCATTTCAGGTTGTAAGCAAAATAACATCAACAAAAAGCTTTGAATTAGGTGACATAGGGTAAAGTATTTTTTTTTAAATAAAATAAATGCAACATAACCTAACCTAACCTAGCTTAACCTCCCCTTGGAGAAAAACAAAACCAAAACATCAAGTTGTAAAAATTTCAAGCAATGTATTTTTTTTACAATAAAAAACTAACCGAATCTAACCAACCTAACCTATCCTAACCTAACCTAACATAAGCTGCTTTTAAAGAAAAAAGATCTATTTCTTTCAAATTTTGGAACAATTTTTGCAAAAAATGTCGAACTTAAAACACTTAAACTAATCTAACATCACCAAACATAGCCCATTTGTTTGCTTTATGGAGGCAAATGTGTAATAACTTGCCTTGTTACCACCTTAAAGCACAATAATTCTGGTTAGATTAGGTTGGGTTAGGTTTTTTTCATTTGTCAAAATTTCAAGAAAATAAATTGCTAGATATTTTTCCAATCTTGTTTTTATAGTTGTTTTCTCCAAGGTCAGCTTAGGTTACATTAGGTTATGTTGAATTTTTAATGTATTTCTTTTAATTGCTATGTTACCTAACTCAAAGCCCATTTTTAATGTTATTTTGCTCACAACCTGGAAAGTAAGCATTTGCACAGAAACTGAGTAGTGCCATCAGCTTAGTGACATTCATAAACATTGCATTGGAAATTTAAATATAAAAATATTAATAAAACACATAAAAGCACACATTTAATGTCCTTTCCTCTGCAAATGCATGCCTTTCAATTGGGAGTAAAAAATAACACCAAAAAGGGTGTGGAGTAAGGAAATATAGCATACAAATAATGTTCAAGATGTATGATAACCTTACCTAACATAGTTCAACTTCCCATACAAGAAATTAATTGTTTTTAATTTAAATTTTCGAGGCATTTTCTCAAATATTTTCAACTTAAAAAACCTAACCTAAGCTTGCCCGAACGGTTTATTATTTTTTTGTAGAAAAATCATTAACAAAAATTATTTACCAAAAAATGATTTTTTTATAACTTACAACAAAAGCCTAACCTAACCTGACAAACCTCACCCCTTTGTATGCTTCATGGAGGTAAAATGTGTGTAAAACTTGTCTTGTGGTTACCTTAAACTGTGATAATACCTGGCTTTTTGGGTAATATTTCAGCTCATGGTACTCTCTAACTTCTTCTAATTTCTTGTTTAATGCAGTGTTTGTTAATGTGCTGGACATGATGTAACCGCTCATTTCCTCTGCAGATGCACACTTTTCATTTGTGAGGAAAAATAACGTGGAAAAGGGGGCTTGGATTTGAGTAATATAAGATGAAAAATAATGTTCAGATAAAAAAATGTAACATAACCAAACCTAACCTAGCCTAGACTTCCATGCAAGAAATGATTATTTTTATGCCAAATTCTCCCCCCCCCAATTTCTTTTTTCTCAAACATTTTGAACTTAAAAAGTCTAACGTAACCTAATCTAGCTTGAACCGTTTTTGAAGATTTTTTTTGTTCATTTACTAACTTACAACAAAAGCCTAGCCTAACGCAATTAGACAAAACCTAGCTCCTTTGAATGATTCGTGGAGGTAAAAATGGGTGTAAAATATGTTTTGTGGTTACCTTAGGTTGCAATAATATCTCTTTTTGTGCTACCTGGTGTACGTGATGAACCTCCATCTGCATGCTGCATGAGAGCATTGCACTTATTGCTTCACAAAGAACAATAACATGTTGAAAGTACAATATTTTCAGGAATGGAATCCTGTGCTGATAACATTTTCTGAGTTATAAATTTGCAGATCAGATCTACATCATTTGTGTTAATAAATATGAGAAATTCATAGAAATGCATGCACCGGTTTGTGGACAAGAAGTTATTCTGATGATTTCTGATGTATTGGAAAATGACAAATTTTCATGATGGAAGCAGGCAAAGTTAAAGTGCATATATCTCAATAAGTGGTCAGTTCACTAACAAGACAGCAAATTCACTCAAATAGCACTCAAAATGCCAGGCGGCCCACTCTTTTTGCAAGTTTAAAATCGATGACAGTGCTTTCTTGAATCATGTTTAAAGCACATGAAGGAAATGTATTGCTGACACTTGTTAGGAACTGATGTGTGTAACGTTAATTAACATTTCTAATGTCCTGATGTTTGTACACAAAATATAGCTCACTATTGTAAATAGCATGGGAAGTATGATGCCATATATCATGGCTAATTTATGGTCAAACTGTTATGCAGCAGATTCCCTGCATTGTTACTTAGTTATTTGGGCTTTAGGGCACAGACCATGTTGATCACATAGCTCCCTGCATTGGTGTTAACTGATACATCAGTATGTTTGCAAATTCACTTATGAGTGAATCCATACCATTCTCACTGGGGTATAAAAGCTACATTATAACATTGTTTATACCGGGCGGCTGTGTCGGTGCATTGACGGCACGTTAAACTTTCGGTCAAAATTCTGCCGTTTAACTTGAATTAATGGATCGGGTGGTGGGGCCAGGGTTCACGCAACAAGCTCTGCTTAGCAATCGGACCCTGGTTCATAAAGCCACCCCAACAAGAACTCGGATGAAACTTATTTAAAAAAAAAAAAAAAAAAATGCCTATAACAGAAACCCATCTCGATTGTCCTGCTTACTCAGGACACCATAGAAGTCAATGAAGCCAATGAAAACCATAGAAGTGAATGAAAATGTTACTTCATCCCCTGTATTGTTAATGGAAACAAGTCTCTTGAACCATATGTTATGTCCTTCACAGTGTTGCTCCATCCACCTCCAACTCCAACCCTGACCAAACTTCAGGAGCTCATCCATCTCCAAAGCAGTGTGTTGAAGAAGGTATGTATTGTAGCATAACTACTGTGACCGGAATTCCATGGTATCCATGTTGCCTTACAATCCATCCTTGCTGATCCATGTAGCAGATGTTTGACTTTCCTCAAACTGTCTGGATAACTGGGGAGTTGAAATCACATGTGTGATGAAACAGATGAACTATTTCTGGATTCTTATGTTGCATCATTGCATGGCACAGTGACATACCGAATGGGGAGTGGGAATTGTGGGAAGTTCCCTCATCCCCCCCGTCCTGATAGGTTGTGGGGACCCCAAGAGTCCGCCGAGCTTAGGAAAAAAATGCGCTATGCTCCCTAAGAATTTCACTCGGTCGACCAAAAATCGCACCAGGGCTCAGAAAAATCACATTCGCGGCCCCCAAACGTAGCGCAGGGGCCCCGATAATGACGCTGGGGCCTCAAAAGTTTGCACCTGGGCCCCTGAAAATCACGTTGGGACCGCAAACAAGTCGTGCCGGGATTCAAGAAAATCACGACGGAGGCCACAAACGGTCGGGACGGGGCCTCCTGAAAATCACGCCGAGACTGGGGTATTAAGAATTATCACCCGGGCCCCTGAAAATCACGCCAGAGGACTAATAGGTCCCACCGGGGCTCTAAAAGTCTCGTTGAGATCACCCAACAAATGAAGCCGGGTGAATGAAAAACAGTCCGGACACGGAAAATCAATCTGGGATCTCAACAATAGCTCCAAAAGCCCACACAACTTGTTGGGCCCCCACAAACGTGTCGTAGCCACCGCAAGGGATCCCAACAAGTGACGACGGGGCCCCAAAAATCGCACTTAGACAAAAACAAATTCACGCCGCTTCTCTTGAAAATCTCACTGGGGCCAAAACGTCGTGCCGGAGCCCCACAAGTTGCAGCTGGCTTCCCAAGTACCAATATATACCCGGAATGTTACCTTGCGGACGCAAAAATTGCGTCAAGGATCCACAAAATAAGAAGTCGTCGGACGCCGGAAAAGAAACCTGTTTGGGCACCGGAAAAAACGCACCGAGAGCCAGAAAAATCGTACCGGGTTCCAAAAATAGCCTGCAGGGGGCTTATAAAAATAGACTTCACCACAAAAACCACAAGGAGACTCCATCGAATCGACCAGAGCACCGGAAAATTAAGAATGGGTCCCGAAAGAAAATTATCCGAAGGGCCTTTCTACTCTTGATCGTGCAATCTGCGGAAAAAAACACGTTGAGCAGCCGCAGTGGCGTACTAAATGGAAAAATTCCCTCCCTAACGTTAGGCACCAAGGAAATACTTTCACCCATCGTCATTACCGTTCAGGTCTGCTGTGCTCTGATGCTTCATCAATGCCGGTGTGTTTTAGCCTGCATCTGATCGCTGAAGTATTTTTATTTAAGCCGGTGTGTGTTTGTTGGTGTGTGGAGTGAGGAGGAGGGTAACAGTGACGGTGACGATGACGATAGATCCGAGCCTACTATATGGCACTGCAGTCGCATCCTATTACTCAGAGTTGTTATGTTGGTGAGTTCGAGTCTCACCTGTCGCTACTCTTCGCCCGCGACCAATCGGCGTGAGAGATTGGCGACGCTATATGACACAACGGTCGACGTGTCGTAGAACCAATGACCAACCAAGAGTTGTTATGTTGAAATGTACTGAGCACTGCTCTTTTAATTATGTGACTTCACCAGTTATTGGGCGATTTTCCCCGTCGGTGAGGATGCTGAATAAACATAAACATACACATCGTCGAATAAGAAATCATAATTTCTGAGATCTGAAAATATAGTGGGCTAAATCCGATGAGTTTTTTTTTTTGGGGGGTGTCTAGTGTTTTGGCACTTCGGCCCCCCAATGTTTTTCAAAAATCGACACCCCTGTCGCCATCTATTATCGGTATGCCCTAATGCTGTCGGCCAGTCAGCTGATAATGTAAACAAACAACTCGTGAAGAAAGAAACCGGCGATCGCAGCCCGTCATTTTATAGGTACTTGATTAATTTTGTCTTACACATTGTAAGTTCAACATTTATGATGTATTGCAGTTAGATGTAGGTATCTGTTTGCAACGGAAATAAGAAGTTATCGTGCTCGCAACATTTCAGTTACCGACACATTAAGAAAACACCTCAAGACAAAATCTACGAACAATCGAAAAAGTAAGACTTTTGAAACTAAGACATCTTGAATTTCATGAGATCGCTTTTAAAAGATTCTTAGTTTTACATTTCTTAGTTTTGAAATGTCTTAGATTTTCATGAAACTGGGCCCAGGCCCTAGAATGACGAACAGCACAAGGAGCACAAACACGCGCGGGCTCAAGTGCCTTCCGACGGCTGTATGACGTCATGAGCTGGCCGGGTGCCAATGATCTGGCCGGGTGGCTGAACGCTCCGAGCACAGCCGCGTCTCAGTGCCGGCGCGGCGCGCTCCCTCGTCAACATGTAATAATTTATAGTAGATACTATTTACATAGGTGCGACGACCGCTAGGGGCAAAAGGCAATATTGTAAATATCAATAACTTGAGATGTTTTCGGAAGCTTAAACTATTGCCAATATTATATTTTAAGGCGGAAAGATGAAAATACATATTTTAAGTACCTTTTTTGTGCCAATCATAATATTACAAAACTTTTAGAACTCTTGGTGGCTTTCTGGCTGCAGATGGAGCCGTCAAACAAAACGGGGCTTTGGACAAGGTCAATGCTCGTTGGTATTGGTGCCAGCGTCGTTTGCGTGCGAGTGCGTGGAGCGAACTGGAAGGTAAATTTTGAGTGTGAAAATGTACAGAGGCGGAAGAAGCAAAGCAGATGAGTGGGAATAATTCACCCCGCATGAAAACGGAAAGCAAGGTGCAACCATTGTGAAACAATGGTGACGGGAAAAATTGAAAGAATGCGAAGCCATCTAAACAAATGCGAAGATTTCAAGTGTCAGCAAAAACGAGGCAGGCAAGAGGAAAGTGAAGACGATGTTCCGACAGCAGCAGCAGCAGGACCAAGTTCAGAAAAGACATGGATGCATGGAGATGTATGGAGCAACAAACCCTGCTGCGAACAAGTAAAGTGCTGAAGGAAAAGTTGGACCATCAGTTCGCCCGAGCTTTCTACGCGTGCAACATTCCCTTCAACGCAGCCGAGAACCCACAGATGAAGAAGCTGATGACGATGGCCAGAGGTGGCTCCTACGAGCCGCCGTCCCGCTTCGCTCTGGCTGGCAAACTCCTGGACGACGTCAGCGGGGAATGGGAAGGTGTGCTATTCGAGAAGCTGTCCGGTCGCTGCGTGTCTCTCGTCCAGGATGGATGGTCGAACATCCACAACAACCCGATCATCGGCACGTGTCTGTACACTGGCAAAGAAGCCGTGTTCGTCGGCGCGACAGACACCGGCAGTGAGAAGAAGGACGCGAAGTACATGGCCAGCGTCACAGAAAAGGAGATCGAAAGATGTGAAGAAAAATATGGCTGTCAGGTTGTTGGCTACGTTTCCGACAATGAGCCAAAAATGCTTAAGTGCAGAGAGATCCTGCAGAAGTCCAGGGCCATCCACGTTGTGGGGTGCGGAGCGCATTACCTGAACCTTGTCGAGAATGACGTAACACCGAAGACTGTGGTGGCCTCTGTGACTGAGGTTCAGAAGTACTTCCGAAACAGACACCAAGCTCAGGTGATAGCAGTGAAAATCAGCCGCAACGCCTTGCTTATATTTCTGCCATAATTATTTGTGAGACAAATAAATATTTGCGTCTTATTTTGCCGGGAAAATTTCACGATTACATCGACGAATATGACATGTTTAATTTAAAATAAATAAATAATAGAATATAAATTATATATATATAAATAATAATAAATAATAATAATAAATGAAATAAATACATTTTATTTAAACTTTAATGTAACCAAGAACTCAAAAATTGTAATTGAATATAAGCCTACACGGTAAGTCTACATATCTTCTATGCACTTCGCTTGAGTGTAGTCACGCGGGCGCCTTGATCGCACTCGTGAATAGGCTCAGCAGCTAAAAAGCAAAAAAAAAAAAGAAGCCTTTCGATCGCTGGCTTTTTTAGTAACGACTCTGTTCTCACTTCCCCACGTTTCAGGTCTGGCTGAGGGAGAAGCCTGGGAGCGTCAAGCCGCAGATCCCGAACAACACACGCTGGAGCAGTCAGGTGGCCTGCGTGGACACCTTTCTGAAAAACTACGCCCACTACATCATCAGAAGTGAGCATGCGCGCGACATCGACAACGACATCGCCGAAATTATCGACGACACCGCCATCTTCCGCAGCGCCACAAGCCTGCTCAGCCAGCTGAAGCTGATGTCTGTAGCCCTGGACAAGCTCCAGTCGGACGCCTGCACGCTCGGCGACGGCGTCAGCGTCTGGGTCCAGCTGCTGGAGGAAGAGGAACTGACGCCATATCGCGCCGTCATCCTTAAACGATTCCAGCTGACCCCGGTGCACATGGCGGCCTATCTGACGCACCCAAAGTACAAAGGGAGCGGCCTCACCCACGAGCAGGAGGAGCAGGCGCAGAAGTGGGTGGTCAGCAAGAATCGCCAATTTATGGCGCCTCTCAGCTGGTTCCTCATCGAAGACGAGAAGCTTCCTCAGTCGATGTTTGCGGAAGAAACCGTCGAGTCCCTCGAGCCGGCCTCCTGGTGGCTCCTGATGGAGAGGAAGGCTGCGAAGAAGCACCCGCTGCCGGATGGGTTTGCCATGTTGATGACGCGAATCCACCGCCTTCCGACTAGTTCCGCCGCTGTGGAGCGTGTCTTCAGCACTTACGGGGCCATCCACAGCAAGATCCGCAACCAGCTGGGTAACGAGAAGGCCGCGAAGCTCGTGAAATGCTTCTGTCTCCTCCGTTCTCGGGATGGTCATGAGTGGTAATGTCACTGTGCAGCGCCTTCAGGGCACTACTAACTTTGCGGCCTTCTCGTGACCCAGCTGGTGGTTCGTGACCCAGCATCTCGTGACCCCATTGTGAGGTTATCTGAATACATACGCTGGACGATTTTGGTGTTTTCTCAGATTGCCCCAAAAACCCAATAACCCACAAAAGCCCAGGGTTTTTGCCAAAAACCCAGGGTAATTGGGTTTTTGCTAAAAAAAAACCCTGGGTTTTTCACAACCCTGGTACGCGCGCTCGTTTCACCACACCCCGATGTGGCTTGCGATCCAGCACAAGTTTTTCCATCTCGTTCCAGCCTTTCCCTCGCCCTCTTTGGTGCCTTTGTATATAGGGTGTGTGAAACTCAGAGTGTGTGAAATCAGAGAGAGAGTGAGTGAGAAGTGAAGCAGGAAAAGTATAGTGTACCAGGAAAAAAAGAAGAAGAAGTGAGATATCGGCGAAGTGGCTGAACTACTTAGGGAAAATTCTTCTGGTTATTTCTGACGGAAATTGTGCAGTGATCGGACCGTGATTGCACAGCGATTGTATTTTCTTAACTGCGTGAGTGGAGAAGTGACAGCGCCTTTCTCTATATTGACTTTCCTCGCTTAAATCATCAGCTACTGCCCGTGGTTAGTCTTCTTTCCGACACTGCAGCGGAGAAGGCTGAAGGACTGAAGCCTTGGTGCCGCTCGGAATTCCTGTGCCTCCAGCAATAGTATTCTTCATCGTCTATCTACAGCTCTACTAGTTTTCATCATGCACACGGACATCATCAGGCTGCTGCTATCCATCGCCCTCGTTCAAATCTTAACCGCCTTCACGTCCCCCGGTCACCCGGGCTCGCCACGGGCACGCAGCCGTCCCGTCCGTGACGTCATCACCGCCGCCTCCGGCAGTCACCAGCTGGCCAATCCCTTGGCCAACCGGACGGAGGGGTGCGTCACCGTTATCGCAACGCCCAAGATAACACGCCGGGGCAGGCGCGGCGCCAGGGGTGGCAGAAGGCGCGGATCGCGGGGCCGAACAAGCCATGTGACCGCTCAACAGCACAAAGGACAGCTCCACCTGGGACTCATCAATGCACAATCCATAAAACCCAAGCTACTCGAACTACACAACGACCTTCATACTTACTCTCTAGACCTAGCTGTGGTGACTGAGACCTGGCTGCGCCCAAGCACCCCCACGCGTCTCATTAACTTCCCCGGTTACCAAGTGAAACGCGCGGACCGGCCCGACTCTAGTGGTGACGGTGGGGTGGCGATTATCGCCAAGTCAGCTCTAGCTATTACCGTCATGAAAATTTATACGCCTCCGAACTCTAGCTCCAAACTAGAATCACTCTGGGCCAAAGTCAAAGTGAAGAGCGGAAAGTATTTCATTCTAGCGGCAATCTATCGGCCACCTCGCAACACTCTTCCTGCTTTAAATGATGACTTCACTGAGCTCGAAAGACAGGTACAATTGGCGACACTGAACTTTACCGGCACTTTCTACCTCGCAGGTGATCTAAACTGTAACCTTCTCGACACCGCAGATAGCCCCAGAAAAACACACCTGCTTGAATTCATCAGCAACTATTCACTTCCCATGACAGTTCAGCGCCCTACATTCGCCACAGGCTCTCTATTGGATGTCATCCTAACAAACTCGCCCATTTCCGTCCGCAGAACCAGTGAGTTTCTGCCACTACAGCCCACATAAATTTATCATATGTTCCATTAAAGTAAACAGGCCTGCCTCAGTTAACACCGTAATAAAGTCACGTTCTTACGGACGAGTAGATACCTCGGAACTGACTCTTGACCTTGGTGAGATCGACTGGGTACAGGTCACCGGGCGCATCTCAGTAACGGACAAATGGGGCACCCTGCTGAAATTGCTGACACCTATTCTCGACGAGCACCTGCCCCTCAGAAACATCAAACTTAGGAACCCAACAGCACCATATGTCAGCGAAGCTACCAAACAGCTCATGCACCGGCGAAATGTAGCTCTCCATTTGCAAGATAGAAGCACGTACAAAATACTTAACAGACAAGTTCGCTCAGCTATTAGAGCTGACTGTAGGGACGATATTAGCAGAAAGATATCACAGAAAGGCCCATCAGCTGCGTGGCGTGCTATTAAGCCCATTATCGACACCAAAAAGGCTCTCATAGAGTTCAACCCCAGGTCATACCTGAGCATCTAAATCAATACTTTGTTAGTGTCGGAACTAAGGTATCAGCAGAGGTCAAACGCCAGGCAAACATGTCTGAACACACACCTCCCAGTTGCCGGCTATCGCGCGTCTCTACCAGCTCCTATAAAGTATCACCCATATCCCTCGAACAGCTAACCAAAATTGTCATGGATATGAGGAGCACAAGTGCTTGCGGACCCGACGGGATCTGTATTAAGGTCATCAAATTTCTGTTCTTTTTTATCGGAGAAGTGCTGCTCGACATTATAAACACATGCCTGACTACAGCTGATATACCCTCCTCTTGGAAACAGTCAATAGTAACTCCCATTCACAAATCAGGAGATCCTTCGGATCCCTCTAATTTTAGGCCCATCTCATTGGTTCCGGTTATCGCCAAAATCACAGAGAGGGTAGTGCAGAAGCAACTCTATCACTACCTGAACGCAAACCACCTACTGGCCCAAACTCAGCACGGCTTCAGACCACGTCACTCTACGGAAACCGCTCTGATTTCAGTCTCGGACAAAATATTAGCAGCAATGGACCGTTCGGAAATAGCTCTCCTTTGCATTCTGGACCTCAGTAAATGCTTCGACGTAATAGATCACACCAAACTGCTCACTAAACTAGAACTCCATGGAATTGATACTGACTGGTTTAAGGCTTATCTGGGAGGTCACACGCAGGCTGTTAGCATCTCAGATCAACGCGGAAACAGGCATCTCTCCTCCTTTCTTCCTAACAACATAGGTGTTTTTCAAGGCTCATCACTAGGTCCACTCCTCTATTGCATCTTTTCGAACGATCTCAGTTTGCACGTCCCGGTAGCACACGTCACTCAGTTCGCAGACGACACCCAGGTCCTCATCTCCGGTCGCAAATCTGATCTCCCAAATCTGATAAATCAGATGGAGACATGTCTGAACCAACTATACGACTACTTCCTGGATAACGGTTTGAAGGTAAACCCGACCAAAACTCAGCTTCTCACGTTCGGATCGCGTCAGAATCTTCGCAATATTACCCCGATACGAGTGTGCTTTAGGGACGCTGTGATATATGAAAGTCATTCGTGTAGGAACCTTGGGGTGACATTTGATCGCCACATGTCGTGGGATTCCCATGTAGCTATCGTGGTCCGCAAGTGCACTGGATTCCTTATGGCCCTGAACCATCTGCGTCACCATCTGCCAACCAGTACCCTCTTCACTATAGTCAATAGCCTAGTTATATCAAATATCCGCTACTGCATATCTGTTTATGGGAACGGGTCGGCAGCAAACATCCACAGACTAGACAAAATCATTAACTTCGCCACTAGAGTCGTGTCAGGTCTACGGAAATTTAATCATATTTCTGATTTCCGTAACGAGTTGGGTCTTCTCACCGCAGCTGATCTGCATCTATTTCACAGCCTTACTTTGCTCCACAAGATCATTCTGACGGGTGAGCCAACGCACATTGCCGGTCAAATCTCTGCAAACTCTACCCTGCGAAACCGTCATACGCGTGCAGACGACCACCTGCATCTACCAGCCATACAGAGAGGCGGGCCGCAAGAGATTTCTCTACTCGTCTGTCTTCCACTACAACAAACTCCCTACTGAAACAAAAACATTGAAGCTGTCTAACTTCAAGAAGCGTGTACGAGCTCATCTCCACGAGCAACACTAGTCACAAAAAAAAACACTTACAAAATGGATTTGTGTACACCATGCACTCACATTTAGGCCATCGCTTTTATATCACTTCCATAAACTACTCGTTTACAGCTCGTGTTGCAAGCACGGTGTGTGTAGTGCAGAGTGATAGGGGTATTGTATTATGTTGGTGTATGAATGTTTGTTGCGCATGTGTTCCCACTATTGACCACAAATCTATCCTTTCTTTGTAAATATCTGAGTTATACCCAGACTGTCCATAATAGCCACTATACGTGGAGGGCATGTATTGTGAAATAAATAAATAAATAAATAAATAAACGTAGTAGAAGAACCTTTGGCCCCTTTACGACGCATTCAACCGCTAGGTCATATAGCGTCGCCAACCTCTCATGCCGCGGGTGGACTTGGAAAATGCCGTCGGTTGTGAGATTCGAACCAGCAATATTGCGATCAAGAGTCCGACGCTCTACCAACCGAGCTATCGCGGGCCCCGTTCCAACGTAGTAATTCGTATGAGAATGTTAAGTAGTAGTGGTTCTGAGGGATAAAAACAGTCGGAGCCAAAGGGCTGCTAAGGGAGTCAGATAGAATCACATATAGAGCGTCCCGAGAAACCTCTATAAATGAGTGTCTTCACGATCGTAATGAGCTTAGAGCTATAAACAGACATATACAGGCAAACTAAACAAACGCACAGTAGTACAGCACACAAAGGCACACCTTGCTCCTGTGGTACTCCTGGAAGCGTCAGTAAAAAGCATTGTGTTCAAAGTCTAGTCGTACAAGTGATGCAATCAACATGTCAATTCACTCAGGGTTCTAAGAGTCCAAGTGTTCAATCGTTCTCGACCGACACAATCCCGACGGGATGTCTCCTTTGTGCATGGCTGACATCGATCGATAACAAACGTGTCTGTGGAGTCCATTTGGCTTGATGTTGCTGTGGGAAAAGGCAACAGCAATAAACTGAGGATAGGAGCTTTGTATCCATCAGGAACATTCCCACATTCTCAGCAACTGGAGCTCGATAAGGTGATCTGTGAGGAAATCAGTAGAAACTTTCAGAGGAAATGCCTTATTCTTGGTGACTTTAATCTAAAAGGATATGAAAATGTTGGTGTTGGCTCCCCATCATGTAAACTGTTTAGGAAATGCCTTGAAGAGGACTTGTTCTTACACCAGTTTGCAACGGAACCAACCAGGCAGGGCTCATTCTTGGACCTTGTCTTCTCAGATTTAAGTGATTTAGTTCAAGATTTGACTGTAGGAGAAACTCTGGGAAGAAGTGACCATAACATAGTGAGATTCAAAGGCACAAGTAGCAGGGACAATCAAGGATAATTTGGCAAAGATTCCAAATTTTAACAGGGCAGACTTTGACTGCATGAGAGAGGCTTTAAGTGCCATAAAATGGGAAGAAGAATTCTTTGATTTAGATGCCTGTGAAATGTGGGAAAAGTTCAAATCTTACTTGAGGGAAATTCAGATTAGACATGTCCCCCAAAAGCAAAGGCGCAAAAGAAGGGTAGGAAAGCCAGCATGGCTTACACCAGATTTGATGAAAGCAATTAAGGCTAAGAAAGATGCATTTACAGTATTTAAGGAAGCTTGAAATATAGTAAGTCTAAGGTCGTATCAAAAAGCTAGAGATCTGTGAAGCAGAAAACCAGAGCAGCAAAGCGAGAAAAATAATTGGATTTGGATAGGAACTGTAATGAGGACAGTAAAAAGTTCTTTAGTTTCTATAAGCTAAGTAAAGTTTCAAGCACAACTGGTCCACTGGAAGTAAATGGGACTATCTTGAGTGAGGATGGTGAGATGGTTGAGGAACTGAGCAAGCAGTTTAAATCAGTGTTTACAGTGGAGGATTTGACTAATCTGCCGACCGTGAACCACAGTTCAGTGACAGGTGATCAGATACACGATGTTAATTTCATTGATAGTGATGTTGTTTTCAATCATATCAGAAAAATAAAGTCAAACAAGGTAGCAGGACCTGATGGAATTTATGCTAGGGTATTGCGGGAAGCTGAAAAGGAACTGGTAATTCCACTTAGTATAATATTTTGTAGATCAGTTTCACAAAATGAAATTCCTACAGATTGGAAACGGGCAAATGTAGTTCCTATTTTCAAGAAAGGAGAAAGACGGGAAAGTTGAAAACTATATGCCAGTAAGCCTCACATCCCTAGTCTGCAAGGTACTCGAATCAATTATCAAGGATAGAATAGTTAGTTTTCTGGAAGGAAACAGATTGATTCAAGATACTCAACATGGGTTTAGAAAAGGGCGATCGTGTCTCACAAATCTCTTGGTCTTTTTGAATTTTGCTACAGAACAATTTGATCAGGGAAATCAGGTTGATGTAGCATATCTTGACTTTAGTAAGGCCTTTGACAAGGTACCCCATAGACGGTTAATGATGCAGCTTCAGGTCCATGGTATTGCAGGTAGCATCCTAAAATGGATAGAGTTGTGGCTTTCAGATACACAGCAGAGAGTGATGCTACATGGTACAAAGTCATCATGGCAAAATGTTCGTAGTGGATACCCCAGGGGTCGGTACTGGGGCCACTATTGTGTATTATATATGCGAATAGCATTGAATGTGGCCTAAGCAGTAAGGTTTTGAAATTTGCGGATGATTTGAAGATCCTTAGGGCAATAACAGGGCACAATGAGCAGGTTTTGCTGCAGAAAGACTTAGACGAGCTTGTGAAGTGGTCCGAAAAATGGCATATGAAGTTTAATTTTGATAAATGCAAGGTCATGCATGTAGGTAGGCAGCATATGAAGGCTCCATACTTGATGGGAGGCCAAGTACTATCTGTGACTCAGCAGGAGAAGGACTTAGGTGTTATTTTGAACACAAAATTTGGGGCATCAGAACAGACCAAAGAAGCCAGGAAGAAGGCACTAAGAATGCTTGGGGCAATACAGAGGAATGTGTCATACAAAAGTGAGGAGGTCATCAGGAAACTTTACTGTGCATATGTCAGGCCACATTTGGAATACTGTGTCCAAGCTTGGTCACCTAGTTATAAAAAAGATTGTTGGCTTTTAGAGAGAGTACAAAAGAGAGCAACACAAATGGTTAATGGTATAGGTAACCTGGCATATGAGGAAAGATTGAAGAAATTGAATATGTTTTCACTTAGATATAGAAGGCTGAGAGGAGATCTCATGGAGGTTTTTAAATTTGTTCATGGTCAGGAACAGGGATATCTCAGAGAAATGTTTGAATTTAACAGAAATGATGCAATTAGAGGTCATCAATTCAAAATTAAAGTTAATCACAGCAGGACAAGGTTAAGACAGTCTTTCTTCACCAACAGGGTAGTAGAACACTGGAACCAGCTGCCAGGAACCATTGTCAGTAGCAACACACTGAACATCTTTCAAAACGGCATAGACAATCATTATAAGAATAGACAATCATTGTTTTTCTGTATTCCAGGGAGGGTTGATCGACAGGGAGGAGTTGGGAGGAGTTTGTAATTGTTGAGTGTGTTATGCAATAGCAAGTGAGTCTCTTAATAAGTCTAAACGCTTTATACCCTTATATAGGGTGTACCTAGCAGTGGATTCAGCACCTTCCTTCGGGATGTGATACTGATGAGATTGTCTATGGTAGCACAATGGGTATGATGGGAGGAGTTTGTAATTGTTGAGTGTATTATGCAATAGCAAGTGAGTCTCTTATTAAGTCTAAACGCTTTATAACTTTATATAGGGTGTACCTAGCAGTGGATTCAGCACCTTCCTTCGGGGTGTGATACTGATGAGATTGTCTATGGTAGCACAATGGGTATGCTGGGAGGAGCTTGTAATTGTTGAGGGTGTTATGCAATAGCAAGTGAATGGTGCTAAATAGGCTGGGATATATAGCTTCCTAGGAACTTGGGATAAGGGATTGATTGGGGTGAGAGTATGTACATTTCTAGTACCTTTTCTAGATAGGCTTAACCTAGATGGGCCCCTGTGACTCTTATTAAGCCGTAATACTTTGACATTATTTAAGTGTCTTGAAGTTGTGTTTGCATGTCAGGCGACTGCCAAAATGTACTCCCAGAACTTCACGGCTGGTTTAGCGGACGGATAGATCAGAGCAAGCTGGTCTACCTGCCCTCAACAGGGAGGGATTTTTTTTACATCGAACCGACAATGGGATAAACGAAAAAGGGTGGGAAGAGCTAGTGTCTGCGTGCTCGCTTAGCACGTCGCCAGCAGAAGTTGGCGCCCTTACGAAGAGTTCCAAAATATAAACTTGCTGTTGCCAAAATAAAGATTGAAACACGCACTTATCCGGGTAATTGTATTTTAGCAGCATGGATTCAATCACGCACCATTTTAACACCAATGCACTTGAAGACGGGTTCCAAGAGAGAAGTTGAAACGACCAACTGAAGGTTGATACACAACAGAGTGCAAGCTGGGGCCGCGAGCACACCACTACCAGAGGCAGGCCTTGTACACACCGAGACACGCACATCGAGACACGCACCGGGGCAGGGGTGGCCGTGACCTCACCCCTACCAGAGGCAGGGTTGGCCGTGACCTCACCACTACCAGAGACAGTACACACCGAGACACGCACCGGGACATGGGTGGTCGTGACCTCACCACTACCAGAGGCAGGCCCTGTACACACCGAGACACGCACAACGGCCGACACCGGGGCAGGGGCAGACACCACACGGAGGGACAGGCCAGCGTATGAACAGATACATACACCTACACACAGGCGCAGAGGGACAGGCACACTGTACGCAGGAACAGACTTCGACCGACATCCTATGCACGGGAGTGCACTCGTGTGCACATTTGTCAAGGAGAATCCTGTACAGATGCCAGGGCGGATCGTGTACAACAGGAAACCTGTGCGGGACGGGGGACCGCTGCACAAGGCGGCACATCATGCGCGAGGGGACATGCAGCGAGGGGCACGCCGATAGACCGCCCAGCGGCGGAATTGAACTGCCCGACATCTGCCGACGACATGGCAAACCACAGGTGCGCGCGGCGCACGCAGCCCCGCCCGACATCTAGCGGCGACACGGGCCGCCGCAAACTCGCGTGGCGCACGCTCGGCGGCGCGAACAGGGCAGAGCGACACGACGGCGGCGGCGGCTCGGCGGCGGCGCGACGGCGGCTCGCGACGGTTCCGACGCGGCGATTAGTACATGTGTCGCGACGACGCCGGCGGCGGCGGAGGCGGTCTGCGGGCAACACACAGCACACGCGTGAACGCGCCGCGGCGCGGGTCGTCTGTCCGGTCGGAGGCGCCGCGGCCGCGGCGGTGCTCGGAGGTCGGGCGGAACAGCGGTCAGACCGGGTTCGTCCGCGACGGGTCACGGGTCACGGGTCAGCCGCCGTCCGGACGACGGAGTGCGGCCAGGTCATCAGCGACAGCCACCCAAAAGCCACCAACCACATTGCCGAATCATCAACAACACAGAAACACCACACGGGCACGCTACGGGGAGGCCAAAATGAACTCACACCACGGCAGCCGCAACTTTGACCACCTTGGTCTTGCGGCGTGTCAAGCTCGCCGACGGCTAGTGGGAGAATCACTGTGCATCACTTCAAGTGATGCAACATGTCAATTTGATTTAAATATGCCTAAAATTTGATTTCAATTTGACACAGACACCACAGCGTCACCAAGTGTTGTCGGCGGCCAGGCCGTGAACCCTGTTACACACAAACACACACACACACGAACACATCATGCCCAACGAACTCCACCACACGTTTCACTGGTAAAATACCCGACTGCTGTCTGCCAGCACGGCGGTAATGTGTCCAGGCCGACGCGCCATGCGAGTGGCGCAATACCGGGTCACTGATTACATGTGAGTGGCGCAATACTGGGTCACTGATTACATGTGAGTGGCGCAATACTGGGTAACTGAATACATGCGAGTGGTGTAATACTGGGTTACTGATTACATGCTAGTGGTGCAATACTGGGTCCCTAATCACATGCGAGTGGTGCAATATTGGGTCACTGATTATATGCAAGTGGTGCAATACTGGGTCACTGATTACATGCGAGTGGTGTAATACTGGGTCACTGATTACATGCGAGTGGTGTAATACTGGGTCACTGATTGCATGCGAGTGGTGTAATACTGGGTCACTGATTACATGCGAGTGGTGTAATACTGGGTCACTGATTACATGCGAGTGGTGTAATACTGGGTCACTGATTACATGCGAGTGGTGTAATACTGGGTCACTGATTGCATGCGAGTGGTGTAATACTGGGTCACTGATTACATGCGCGTGGTACGATACTGGGTCACTGATTACATGGGAGTGGTGTAATAATGGGTCCCTGATTACATGCGAGTGGTGTAATACTGGGTCACTGATTGCATGCTAGTGGTGTAATACTGGGCCACTGATTACATGCTAGTGGTGTAATACTGGGCCCCTGATTACATGCGAGTGGTGTAATACTGGGTCACTGATTGCATGCGAGTGGTGTAATACTGGGTCCCTGATTACATGCGAGTGGTATAATACTGGGTCACTGATTACATGCAAGTGGTGTAATACTGGGTCACTGATTACTTGCGAGTGGTGTAATATTGGGTCCCTGATTACATGCGAGTGGTGTAATACTGGGTCACTGATTACATGCGAGTGGTGTAATACTGGTCACTGATTACATGTGATTGGTGCAATATACCGGGTCACTGATTACATGGAGGTAGCGCAATACCGGATTACTGGTTACATGGGGATTACTTTTAGTTACATTTACATTTAGTAGTCATATTTACATTTAGTTATATTGGGTGAGTTATTAAGTCAGTTATTTGGGCCTTAGGGCGCGCTGATGTCATAGTTCATATAGCACCCGTGACGGGTCAGTTATCACTTTGGGGTGGCGAAGTAGCGAGTAATGAACCAGACAAGAGTACCTCAAGAGACAGGAGACATGTACATGGTTGGTGCTTTGGTTATTGGTTTTACGACACGTCGACCGTTGAGTCATGTAGCGTCGCCAATCTCTCACGCCGATTGGTCGCGGGCGAAGAGTAGCGACAGGTGAGACTCGAACCCACAACCTTTCGATTGTGAGACGAGCATCTTACCCCTAGACCACTCGTCCCCAGGAGACATGCATAAGACTACCTCGCACGGTCCGTGTTTGTCTGGCTGTCTGTCTGTTTATCTATCGCTCTCCCTGGATTAGCTGATCGCGACTCGCGAAACCATCCTTAAGAAAACCCAGCAGCCACCGTTCCACTTAATGGTTGAAGGGCATGGCCATTTTCACTGCACCGACCCGCCGTTCCCAGAGCACAAGGGCCGGTGCTGACACATTAGGATACTAGGAGTAGGAGTAGGAGCGGGAAAGGATCACGTGAGGTATCGCGGCGGTCAGAGGTGTCGCGGCCGCAGACCGGTGACCCGGAGAGGCGACCTCAGGTCAGCTGACACGGCAAACTGTAACAAGGACGTAGATCTACACCGCCACATACTCCCACTCCCACACATGATATGTGTGGGAGTGGGCGTGTGTGAGAGATAGAGATTACACGGGGAGGTGTGGAGCAGCTCCGTGTTGTGGTGTGTGATATTACACGGGAAGGTGTGGAGCAGCTCCGTATTGTGGTGTGTGATATTACACGGGAAGGTGTGAAGCAGCTCCGTGTTGTGGTATGTGATATTACACGGGGACGTGTGGAGCAGCTCCGTGTTGTGGTGTGTGATATTACACGGGAAGGTGTGGAGCAGCTCCGTATTGTGGTGTGTGATATTACACGGGAAGGTGCGGAGCAGCTCCGTGTTGTGGTATGTGATATTACACGGGGACGTGTGGAGCAGCTCCGTGTTGTGGTGTGTGAGATTACACGGGAAGGTGTGGAGCAGCTCCGTGTTGTGGTGTGTGAGATTACACGGGGATGTGTGGAGCAGCTCCGTGTTGTGGTGTATGAGATTACACGGGGATGTGTGGAGCAGCTCCGTGTTGTGGTATGTGAGATTACACGGGGATGTGTGGAGCAGCTCCGTGTTGCGGTATGTGATACTATACGGGAAGGTGTGGAGCAGCTCCGTGCTGTGGTATGCGTATTACACGGGGAGGTGTGGAGCAGCTCCGTGTTGAGGTGTGTGAGATTACACGGGGATGTGTGGAGCAGCTCCGTGTTGTGGTGTGTGAGATTACACGGG
This sequence comes from Ashinkailepas kermadecensis, assembly GCA_034440615.1. Classification (NCBI taxonomy): domain Eukaryota; kingdom Metazoa; phylum Arthropoda; class Thecostraca; family Neolepadidae; genus Ashinkailepas; species Ashinkailepas kermadecensis. Next base: position 99,884 of record JAOTOM010005125.1, on the reverse strand, counting down.
GATGTGTGGAGCAGCTACGTGTTGTGGTATGTGATACTATACGGGAAGGTGTGGAGCAGCTCCGTGTTGTGGTATGTGATATTACACGGGGAGGTGTGGAGCAGCTCCGTGTTGTGGTGTGAGATTACACGGGGATGTGTGGAGCAGCCCCGTGCTGTGGTGTGTGCGATTACACGGGGATGTGTGGAGCAGCTCCCTGTTGTGGTATGTGATACTATACGGGAAGGTGTGGAGCAGCTCCGTGCTGTGGTATGTGATATTACACGGGGAGGTGTGGAGCAGCTCCGTGTTGAGGTGTGTGATACTACACCGGGATGTGTGGAGCAGCTCCGTGTTGTGGTGTGTGAGATTACACGGGGATGTGTGGAGCATCGTGTTGTGATGTGCGAGATCACATGACACCTGCTTCGGTGCGGAATCCGCCGCCGACCGGCAGCGGTGGCCAAGTGGCCGAGTGGCCTTGGACGCCGAACACTATTCAGGGAGAAAAACGGGGCTGCACGCCATTCACGCACCCCAACGTCAGTGGCGTTCATCACGTCCAGCGTGTGCACAGAACAGCGTTAGGACTACGTCTTGAACACTGCTTTTCTAAACGACGCACACCAGCTAAAATACATTGCGAATTTTGATTTAGCCCCACGAGATAACGCCAGGTACGCGACGAATAAGTTGCAGAGCCAACGTCCATTACACTGTAGACACGTTTCTCGCATCTGGAAACTGCTTAGGTATTGCTTTAATGCGCACACAACGTAAGCTGGTAGGCTGTTGTGATTGGGCATCACCTGAGCCAGCACGACGGAGCTGCGGACCGTGGTCCTGCAGCGCTCAACCCCGCATTCGTTCACGCGCCCGACTGCCAGGCGGCATAGCGTCGCCAGCCTCACACGCCGGTTGGTCGCGGGCGGACTCGAAAACCGCGCCGGGTGTGCGATTCGAACCGGCGAACTCACGATCACCAGTCAAACGCGCTACCGACTGCGCCACCGTGCCGGCCGTCAGCCCCGCTTACGCGTGCCACACAGCCGCGTCGCTCACCTGTACGTCTGTCGCCTGTCATACAGCTGATCAGTCGAACGGCGCGCCGCCGCGTACGGGTCGTACGGGTCGTAGGGGTCGTGCGCCGGCTGCAGGGGCACGGCGCGACGCACGGCGCCCCGCCGCTCGTACAGGTCGTACTCGTCGTAGTAGTCCTGCGGCACCGCCGTGTAGTAGTCCTGAAACGTCGAGAACCCGGATCGAATCCAGACGGCGGTGACCTTTTTCACGGATGGGATCAGTGTGGTCGGACACCGCTGCGTCTCGGCGTGGCTGCGGGGTGCTACCGGTCTACTACAATGCGTCGCCTGCTTCGGCTATATATCGTCGTCAATCTCTTACGCCGATTGGTGGCGGGCGAAAGCAGCGCCAGGTGGGGCTCGAACCGACAACCTCAGGTTAGGAGACTGACACTCTATTCCTAAATACCCATGGCACGCCAGAGGTACGGGGTTCGATTCCCCACGGCGCCCGCCCTCCCTGCCAGAGTGAGAGGCAGGCGACGCCATATGGCCGCAGCTGCTGGGTGCGTCGTAAAGCCACAGTCCAGTCCAATCCAACCCTCAAATACACACACGCGGTCGCACTTTGCGGGTGATATTTGCAACCAATCAGCTCTTGGAGGTGGCTTGTAGCCAACATGGGAACATATTCCGATCTTGTGTCAGCTTTACAGATCACGTGGTCCGCTCACACTTGAGCGCCTCGAGTCACTTACATTCAGTGGATTTTGAGCAACGGGAAGTCTAGAGAACTTCGTATCCACTAGATTCGCTACCGGCGCCAATGACCAATATCAGCATTGGCCGGCTCCACGTCACCGCCAGCGGCCGTGACCACCAGCCTGCCGGCGCCAACGACCAATCTCAGCATTGGCCTTGGCCGGCTCCACGTCATCGTCAGCGGCCGGTAGCCATCCGCCGGCGGATACCACAGCCTGCTCAAGTCGGTGTCTTGTTTTTGCCTGTATTCTTGCCTTTTTTTTGCTGCAGTCGGTGTCTTGCCTTTTTCGGCTGCAGTCGGTGTGTTGTCGGTGTTTTGTTTCGGCTGCAATCGGTGTCCTATTTTTGCCGTAGTTGATATCTTGTTTTTGTTGTAATCGGCGTCTTGCTGTTTTCTGGCTGTAGTCATTCGATGTCACCGTCAACAGCAAAGTAACAACAAAAAAAAACAGGCAAAAAGGCTGAACATTTTGCGGTTTCACTGGTAATATTTGTATCAACGAACTTCCCATTTCTATTTTTGCTGTAGCCCAACCATAATAGGAGCAGCCGTGATAGATAGACTACATTTTGCATTGATGATTGACCCAAATCGTCCAGTTCCATACCATGTGTGTCATGCTCACATTCAGTTCGAAGACTTTTTAAGGAAAATACCATAGTCAGATGTTTATATTGGCTTCCTTAGCTTGCTTTTAGTGTTCTTCTTGCAGTGACTTCACACGTGAGTAACAAGACAGCCTAAACACGAGGAAACAAAACAAAATAAGACACTAAATGCATCCGAAACCTATCTGGCTCCATTTTGTTCATATAGGAAACATTTCTAGATGGGCAATGATTGCCTACAAGAGATAAAACAAGTTACCATTTTATCAATGTAGCTTACTCCCAGTACGTTCATATTTCCAAGAGCACAAACTGGAATATACTTGATGGTGTGTGTTGTGGTGCATAATGCGCTAACATTAAACCACGGTTTTCGTACATAACAGGAAACCAAACTGAGCAGAATAGATTGAGAACGGTATCTGAGGAGTGACGTGTATCTACAGCATAACTTTATGCAGCTCATATATAAACATGGTGGCTTGAAAGTGAGCATCCATGACAAATGGATACATCTTCATCGATGAAAATGAAATGCGCACGTGATATGCTCACAATCAACACATGCGCGTTGAAGCGCATGTGATGAAATGCGTTGAGACGCAAATGTAATACACAATGCTCACAATCAACACTTACTGTTCAAAACAAATCACCTGGCGAAATATTTGAATTCGGTTGAGTTTGCTTCATCTCGGTTAACACAGGGCCGAGGACGAGTTGTCGGTAGCTGTCGGTTGAGTCCGGCACACAGGCCGGGACCGAGCTCGACCTCCATCTCGTGGAAATGAACAAGGCTGTGTCGGAGACGGGACCGGACTCGACCTCCATCTCGTGGAGATGAACAGGGTCGTGCCGGGGACGGGACCGGGATCGGGCTCGACCTCCATCTCATGGAGATGAACAGGGTCGTGCCGGGGACGGGACCGGGACCGGGCTCGACCTCCATCTCGTGGAGATGAACAGGGCTGTGTCGGAGACGGGACCGGGCTCGACCTCAATCTCGTGGAGATGAACAGGGCTGTGTCGGAGACGGGACTGGGCTCGACCTCCATCTCGTGGAGATGAACAGGGCCGAGCCTGAGACGGGACCGGGACCGGGACCAGGACCGGCTCGACCTCCATCTCGTGGAGATGAACAGGGCTGTGTCGGAGACGGGACCGGGCTCGACCTCAATCTCGTGGAGATGAACAGGGCTGAGCCGGAGACGGGACCGGGACCGGGACCGGGACCGGAACCGGGGCCGGGCTCGACCTCCACCCCGTGGAGATGAACAGGACTGTGTCGGAGACGGGACCGAGTCGATGTCCGATGAGACCGTGGCGACCATCATCGGCGGCACGCCTGCGGCTGCGGACTTCAAACAGGGCCCGCCGACAGCCATGCCAGACGACGTGCGGCCGCCTCAGGAGATCGTTCAGAGATCAGGAGATCGTTCAGAGAGATCAGGAGATCGTTCAGAGAGATCAGGAGATCATGTCGCCGGCAAACAACTGGTCATGCCACCCTCGCCTCCCCGAGGGAGGTGGAGCGGCTGACTCAGGAGATCGTTAGTCGCCGGCACACAGCTGGTCCGCCTGACCACCCCGGGGGAGGTGGAGCCGGCTCACTCACGGTCGCATATGGTGCCCGAGTCCTACTGGGCACACCAGAGGTGGCACATTCAACGACCGTCAGCCCGGTCCGAAAGCCGGATCCGGACCGGCGAGCTTTTCGACTGTTCCTGAGATTCATGTCGATTTTTAAACAGCCTGTCAGTTCATTACTCTTGTTTTACCAATAACCGGTCACGTTCGGCGTCATGAGCGGACATAATACCGGTGGCGCCGCTCTGGTGGTGGGTTTGTGAAGGAACACCACCAGAGTGGGCTTACTAGGATTAATGCTATATTCTAGTTTCTAGAGGAGGTGCAAGTAATTTCCAATGGTCAAATTTGAACAACATTGAAACAATCTCTCATATGTATTTCGCTTTATTATCAAATCATTTCACCTTGTCACTTTACCCTTAAAGTAAAATAGAATCACACAACATCTTGTAATAAAAACGCATCATACATCTTCTGTGTGATGTGCTAAGAATTTCCAATGTTCTGAACTAAACGAAAATCGAACGTGCTACATTTGATATCATCTTGCATAACTTTCATGAAGGTTTAACCGTGTCACTTTTGCACTCAACTCCAGAATTTGTGTCCCAAATCATCACATTGTATTCCTATAAATTGTATATCAGATGTTCTACATTACCGAATAAATTTTCAATGGTCTCAAATAAATCGGCATAAAATCAGCTGCCTTCTGATGCCATACTCGACTACTTTTATATACATCTAACCCTGTCATTTTTCACCTTTTGGCATGAAGCTGTCCGGCATTATTGAGGTTCTGGCATGACTCGATGCACGTCAAGCGCCGACGGTTGTTGCACAGAGGATCCGTAGGGCCGCCGAGCGGTGGCACGACAAAAAAGTAAAGTTCCATCCTTCAACAATACTAAGCAACATCCATCGGCTCTGCCACGCCAAAATGGTGCAGGAGAAATGCACGGTTGTAGATGCATTCTTTCCACTCAACGCCCATAAGCGTAATGTTCTTAAACAATATCGAGAAAGCCTGCCGGCCTCAACTCCAATGGTGGCGGAACTCATGCAAGGTACAACGCCTGTCGTTTCAAATATGAAAATTTGCTTGTAACTTTTGCGTTGGGGCCCATTAACATTCAGGGAATAGTTTCGTGCACCGCCATATTATGAATGGCGGGCGGTCGGGGACGGGCCGCCGGCCCGACGTCTATGGTGGAAAATAGTTCCCGAAGACAACACGCAAGTAACAATATGCGCAATATATAACTAAGTGGCAATGAAATTGACGTCTGAAGGCAAAGCTAACTTTCAAAAATTGACTTCGCATCATATTTTGTGGCGACAGAGACTCATAAATTGTAACTATATTCTTGTCGCACACACTAGTGAGCATCCGGGCGCGCATGTCGCGGGCGTATATTTCAGAGTTCTTGAACGGCATCAGGAACCTACCTGCTTTCTTTCTTTACTGGAGATCCCGATGTCCGCATTAGCATTGGGTCTGACGCCTAACGAGGGGACGAGTGGTCTAGGGGTAAGATGCTCGTCTCACAATCGAAAGATTGTGGGTTCGAATCTCACCTGTCGCTACTCTTCGCCCGCGACCAATCGGCGTGAGAGATTGGCGACGCTATATGACTCAAACGGTCGACGTGTCGTAAAACCAATAACCAACCAACCTGACGCCTAACGAAAATGCCCGCTGTTCCTGGCCGAGCTTTCGGCCAGCATTTCTCACATCTAGCACACACCACCCCTCCCCGCTCTTCCAGATTGCACGAGACACTGGTTCTGATTGATTGATTATTTGGGCTTAAGGGCGCGCCGACTACTCGGTCATTTGGCGCCCATAGACACCGGTTCTGCCCCCCCCGGCCACCGACCCGCCTGCAGCCGCACCGCGTCAGGGTGAGCCAAGAGAGAGCTATCCGACTACAACACACGCAGATAGCTCTCTCTTGATTCTCCCCGCCGCCGGTCACACAGCAGGTGAAGTCGTGCCGTCACCCAGTCACACGGCAGATAGCTCTCTCTTGATTCTCCCCGCCGCAGGTCACACAGCAGGTGAAGTCGTGCCGTCACCCAGTCACACGGCAGATAGCTCTCTTGATTTTCCCCGCCGCAGGTCACGGCAGGTGAAGTCGTGCTGTCACCCAGTCACACGGCAGATAGCTCTCTCTTGATTCTCCCCGCCGCAGGTCACACAGCAGGTGAAGTCGTGCCGTCACCCAGTCACACGGCAGATAGCTCTCCCTTGGATTCTCCCCGCCGCCATCACACCAAAACCTCTTATTCCCCCCCCGGCGGCAGGTGAAGTCGTGCTGTCACCCAGTCACACGGCAGATAGCTCTCTCTTGATTCTCCCCGCCGCCGGTCACACAAAAGGTGAAGTCGTGCTATCACCCAGTGACACGGCAGATAGCTCTCTCTTGATTCTCCCCGCCGCCGGTCACACAAAAGGTGAAGTCGTGCCGTCACCCAGTCACACGGCAGATAGCTCTCTCTTGATTCTCCCCGCCGCCGGTCACACAAAAGGTGAAGTCGTGCCGTCACCCAGTCACACGGCAGATAGCTCTCTCTTGATTCTCCCCGCCGCCGGTCACACAAAAGGTGAAGTCGTGCCGTCACCCAGTCACACGGCAGATAGCTCTCTCTCTCTTGATTCTCCCCGCCGCAGGTCACAAGGCAGGTGAAGTCGTGCTGTCACCCAGTCACACGGCAGATAGCTCTCTCTTGATTCTCCCCGCCGCCGGTCACACAAAAGGTGAAGTCGTGCTGTCACCCAGTCACACGGCAGATAGCTCTCTCTTGATTCCCCCGCCGCCGGTCACACAAAAGGTTAAGTCGTGCTGTCACCCAGTCACACGGCAGATAGCTCTCTCTTGATTCTCCCCGCCGCAGGTCACAGCAGGTGAAGTCGTGCCGTCACCCAGTCATGCCGACGCATGTGCCACGTTCGTCCCCGCCATAAATATACTTCGGAATATGAATTCAGATTTTTCACCCAGTACCCATGTGCATTAGCAATATAATACATCTTTACATATAGAGTAGCACCATTGGTGTTTCTATTTAATGAACGTGATATTGGCAGTTCATATCACTTCGGAAAACCACGTGTATTTCCAAAACACGGATTAAAAATAACTATATATAAAGACATTATTATAAGTTGGCAAGCATTGATAGGAACATGATAGCCATCAGATAAATATATTTCTTAAGCCCACAAGTTAATACCCATAACTTACCATTGAAGCAACACAAGCAAGACTACGAAGCCTCGACCACAACCTAGTGAGTAATCATACGATACCACTACCAGTATCATACCATACCACTCCTACTGTATACAACATGGGCGGCACATTCAGCGACAGTGAGCCCGGTCAGAAAGCCTGATCCGGACCGGCCGGCTTTTTGACTGTTCCTGAGATTCATGTCGTTTTTTTTTCAAACGGCCTGTCAGCTCATTACTTTTTTATTAAATAAAAAAAACTGTCAAAAAGCCCGCCCGTCCCGGCCGGGCTTTCGGTCCTTACATTTCTTACCTCTAGCACACACCACCCCTCCCCGCTCTTCCAGACTGCACGAGACACTGGTTCTGATTGATTGATTATTTGGGCTTAAGGGCGCGCCGACTACTCGGTCATTTGGCGCCCATAGACACCGGTTCTGCCCCCCCCCCGGCCACCGACCCGCCTGCAGCCGCACCGCGTCAGGGTGAGCCAAGAGAGAGCTATCCGACTACAACACACGCAGATAGCTCTCTCTTGATTCTCCCCGCCGCCGGTCACACAGCAGGTGAAGTCGTGCCGTCACCCAGTCACACGGCAGATAGCTCTCTCTTGATTCTCCCCGCCGCAGGTCACACGGCAGGTGAAGTCGTGCCGTCACCCAGTCACACGGCAGATAGCTCTCTCTTGATTCTCCCTGCCGCAGGTCACACAGCAGGTGAAGTCGTGCTGTCACCCAGTCACACGGCAGATAGCTCTCTCTTGATTCTTCCCGCCGCATGTCACACGGCAGGTGAAGTCGTGCTGTCACCCAGTCACACCGACGCACGCGCCACGTTCGTCCCCGCCAGAAATATACTTAGGAATATGAATTCAGACTTTTCACCCAGTACCCATGTGCATTAGCAATATAATACATCTTTACATATAGAGTAGCACCATTGGTTTCTCTATTTAATGAAGGTGATATTGGCAGTTCACATCACTTCGGAAAACCACGTGTATTTCCAAAACACGGATTAAAAATAACTATATATAAAGACATTATTATAAGTTGGCAAGCATTGATAGGAACATGATAGCTATCAGATAAATTTATTTCTTACGCCCACAAGTTAATACCCATAACTTACCATTGAAGCAACACACAAGCAAGACTACGAAGCCTTGACCACAACCTAGTGAGTAATTGTGTATAAATAAAATATATATACGACCTTCAATATACCAGGAGGTGCTGAGTTGACACCAAAAGTAACGATAAGGGTTGTACTTTATTGCTCAACGTTTCGGCCAGGGGCCATCGTCAGGAGTGATTAAAAAAAGCTCAAGTTTAAACAATTGAAATAATCACGCGGGATAAAAAGCGTGCAAAAAGACACGATGTTGGCAAGCATTGATAGGAATATGAAATAATCAGATAAATTTATTTTTCAAAGCACTTATGTTAATACCCATTACTTACCATTGAAGCAACAAAATCAAGACTATGAAGCCTTGACCACAACCTGGTGAGTAATCATACCATACCACTACCAGGCTCCGACAACCAAACTGTAATTTTCTTCAGCCATAAAACATTGTGTTCAATGTTCAATTTCAAGTTCAAGTGTTCGATGCTAAAGTAATGAGAGGATAATGTTCTGGATGGCAAAATACAGGAACAGCATATTTTTCAACCCTGGGTACGAATGTTCCCGAAAACACCGGCGTTGACACACCCAGTATAGATTGCGACACCCGAAAACGTCGTCGTCGTCGTCGTCGAGGATTTGCAATTCTAGATTGCAATTCAGGATTGCACAATAAATTAGTCCATTTTCGTACAGGGCTAAACTGCGGGTTGTCCTCACAACTCGCTTTCCATTCCTCCGGTCAGAACGACCCCAGAGTGCATGTTTGGCATTGGCGGAGCTCGTTCGTCACCAAGGCCACGGCGAAAAGCGGCCTGCATTCCAGCCTAACGGGTCGACAAGTACTAGTGATTATTCCCTGCCGTAATAGATGCCGCTGTAGCGCGCTCCTTGCAGCGCGCTCTGCGCAACAAGGACGTGGCAAATGGGGGCGTTTACACGTTCGTTGAAGAACAATTGGTTCTACCACGTCACATAGCGTCGACAACCACTCACGCCGATTGGTCGCGGGTTGACTGGGTAATGGCTAATCCCGGCCGGTTGTGGGATTACCCAGCCGACGGCCTCACAACCATCGATCCAACGCCCCACCGACTGAGCTACCGCCACACCGGTGGTGGCGGCAGCCGGTGGTGGCGGTAGCCGGTGGTGGCGGCAGCCGGTGTGGCGACGGCATCCGGTGCACTCACCGCCACGTCGTAGTAGGGGTCGCGGCGCGGCGCCACGTCGTAGTAGGGGTCGCGCCGGTAGGCGGGCGGCGGCGGCGGCCCGTAGGACGGGTAAGGCGTGTACCTGGCCCGCTCCCGCGCGGCGGCCGCCGCCTGGTAGCCGCTCCACTGGTCCGGGCCGGCCGGCGCGCCGTACGCCGGGTAGCCGGCGTAGGCGCCCACTCCGGCCCTGCGGGCCAGCCGTCACGCGAGGTCAGAGGCGCGGCGGCGGCGACAGGGCCACAGCCGAGGCCAGGCGTCGGGTCAGGCGGGTCCAGGTCAGACAGGATCAGAAGTGGGGCCAGAGGCGGGGGCAAGGTCAGACAGGATCAGAAGTGGGGCCAGAGGCGGGGGCAAGGTCAGACAGGACCAGAGGTGCGGCGACAGGGCCACAGCCGAGGCCAGGCGGGTCCAGGTCAGACAGGACCACAGGTGGGGTCAGGGGCGGGGTCCAGGTCAGACAAGGTCACGGGTGGGGTCCAGGTCAGACAGGACCAGAGGTGCGGCGACACCGACAGGGTCACAGACAGGGCTAGTGGTAGGGTCAGGTGTGGGGTCCAGGTCAGGCAGCGTCAGGGGTGGGATCACATGTACACAGCAGGCACGGCCCGGTCTCGGAGAGAGAGAGAGCCTAGGGTTCTTTTACGACGCATTCAACCGCTAGGTCATATAGCTGGCCCGGTCTCGGAACGTTGCCATCACTGACAGTACACAACGGATGCAGACAGCAGGCAGCGTCAGCATTCAGCAAAAGCTAATCTGCCCCCTCCCTCTTGTTCCCAACATCCCTGTCCTTATCGTCCACGATCCTCGCTCCAGTGTCCCTGTCCTCACCACCCACAGTCTTTGCTACAGTGTCCTTGATGCCCCTGTCCTTAACATCCAATCCCCATTAGTGTCCCTGTCCTCACCGTCCGCAGTCCCTGCTCCAGTGTCCATGTCCTCCCCGTCCGCAGTCTGCTCCAGTGTCCCTGTCCTCCCCGTCCGCAGTCCCTGCTCCAGTGTCCCTGTCGTTCCCGTCCACAGTCCCTACTCCAGTGTCCCTGTCCTCACCGTCCGCAGTCCCTACTCCAGTGTCCCTGTCCTCCCCGTCCACAGCCTGCTCCAGTGTCCCTGTCCTCCCCGTCCGCAGTCCCTGCTCCAGTGTCCCTGTCCTCACCGTCCGCAGTCTGCTCCAGTGTCCCTGTCCTCACCGTCCGCAGTCTGCTCCAGTGTCCATGTCCTCCCCGTCCGCAGCCTACTCCAGTGTCACTGTCCTCACCGTCCGCAGTCCCTGCTCCAGTGTCCCTGTCGTTCCCGTCCACAGTCCCTACTCCAGTGTCACTGTCCTCACCGTCCGCAGTTCCTGCTCCAGTGTCCTTATCCTCCCCGTCCGCAGCCTGCTCCAGTGTCCCTGTCCTCCCCGTCCGCAGTCCCTACTCCAGTGTCACTGTCCTCACCGTCCGCAGTTCCTGCTCCAGTGTCCCTGTCCTCCCCGTCCGCAGTCCCTGCTCTAGTGTCCCTGTCCTCCCCGTCCGCAGTCTGCTCCAGTGTCCCTGTCCTCCCCGTCCGCAGTCTGCTCCAGTGGCCCTGGTGTCTTTGGTCTCACCGTCCGCAGTCCTTGCTCCAGTGGCCCTGGACGCCACAGCGATAGCAGATGTCCAGCTTGTCCATGCCGGGCACCTGACGCACGTTGCTGGTGGACATCTGCACTCTGATCTCCTGGCCGTGCAGCTGGTACCCGTTCAGCGCGTCTATCGCCACCTGGGCCTGCTCCTCACCCTCCATGTGCTGCCGAGGTCAGGTCAGGTCAGGTCAGCACATCGAGCGTGAACTGGACTTGCTCCTCACCCTCCATGTGCTGCCGAGGTCAGGTCAGCACATGGAGCGTCAACTGAGCCTGCTCCTCACCCTCCATGTGCTGCCGAGGTCAGGTGAGGTCAGGTTAGGTTAACACATCGAGCGTCAACTGGACCTGCTCCTCACCCTCCATGTGCTGCCGAGGTCAGGTGAGGTCCGGTCAGACGAGGTCAGGTCAGCACATCTATCGCCAACTGGGCTCGGCACACAAAGCGTGCAGGTTGACAGGGAACATGCCTCGATCAAAGTCCCACTGCATTAACCGACCTTACCCCACTGTTTCGGCCACAACCCCACTATTCCAGCTGACCATACCAGTATACCAGATACCAGTATATTCGAAAATGGTCCAACATGTTGCGGCTTTTCACATTTTCACGTCAGGTGTGTAAAACATTGTGGTATAAAATAAACACGGCTAAAAGTGGTCTAAAATAAGCACGGCTATACGTGGCAGTTCATTAGCATTCTCAATGGCACACATACATACATCAATCCATTGGACCAGCGCGCCCTTTCATTTCGTCGACGGTCGTCCATCCTACTATAGAAAAGCACACGACTGATCAGTATATAACAGTGCATCAGTACGTAGCTACATTTATCTACCATCGCTTTCCTACGATTTCCTATAACTGAGGTAAAAGCTCACTTGAAGAAATCACCGAAAATCACAGAAAATCAAGCAAAAGACGCAATGAAATCACGTATCATCTACGGATCGTAACGCGTCCTGAAGCGCTGTCCTAAAAGTCGGGTCACAGGGTTCAACGCCTATTGAATTGAACAGCGTAACGCCACGATAGCATAGTCCGCGACGGCCGGCTTCCGTGCGAATTTGCGGTAGCGTCCACTGGTCAGCCTGTCGCGTGCCGTAGCCGTGTATTCTGTTGGCGCGCGGTCCGATTGTCCCACTGATGTACACCGGCTCGCCAGGTATAATTGCACGTTGTACAGCAGTCACAGTGTGGAAATCAGTTAGTTGCTGTGCAGTATACCACCCGAGTTGTCTAATTGCATCGGAAACATGATCATACCGTCGCCGTCCGGCTACGACTCGAGCGCAGAAATTCACTATTTTCTGCACTCTATGCACTTGGGTGATTCCACATGAACCGTAAACAGATAAACAGTATCGAACAACGGAAAGCACGAGCGCCTCGACGATAACCTTCAGGGCTGGAGCGGGTATCACGTGGCGGGCGTGACTGAGTGCAATCAGTATCCCAGTGCACTTCCGTGTGATGGTGTCTATGTGAGGCTGGTAGTTTAAATGTCTGTCAACCATTAGTCCTAGATTTTTGACAACACGTGTTTCTGTTATTGCTGAACCATTAAAATTTAGCGTTGCAGGCGGGAGATTGCGCAACATTGCTGGCGTACCAAGGACGATCATTTGAGTTTTCTGTGCGTTAACCTTCAATCCGTTGTGGCAAAACCAGCGGAACACGGACTCCAGGGCTGCCTCCATGCGCGCAATGTGCGGTAAATCTCGCTTCCTTCCACTGACCTGGATCTGTGTCATCACAGTATTGGACAATCGTTACATCGCCATGGACACACAGACTCAGGTCATTGGCGTATAACGAGAACAATAGACATGACAAGGCGCCCCCCTGGAAAACACCCATGGAGATATTTCTCTTTTTTGGCACCACGGATGCTCCGCCGGGTCCGCTCTCACCCTGGCTCTGCGCCGCGCGAACCTGCACCTGTTGTGTGTGCCCCTCGAGGTGACTTCGGAACAAGTCTGTGTCAATGCCATAAAGTGAGAGTTTTTGAAGTAATTTTGGGTGGGGCACAACATCGAAACACTTTGACAGGTCGAGCAATACTAATATGGAAATTTCTCCATCGTCCATTGCCCGAAGTGCAGTGTCAGTGATTACGTGAAGGGCAGTTTCCGTCGAAAATCTTTTTCTGTAACCATGTTGAAAGTCCGAAAGCAGTTTGTGCTCCTCGAGGTACTGGGTAAGTTGTTTTTGTATGATACATTCTATCAATTTAGTAATAGCCGGAAGGATTGAAATAGGTCTGGTATCAGATGGATCCGCAGTTACCTTTCCTTTCGGGATAGGCGTGACTAGTGCGTGTTTCCATTCCGTAGGTACAGTACCGGAGATTACACTTGAGTTGATCACGTCTAATAGTGGAAAACCCCACGTCCTGATCATGGGACCCAACTACAGTTGCTCTACTTGACACATACTCTATATTCATCTTTAGATATAAATCTTGACTTTACATGTATATATTTGGACATACAAAAATATTTTGAAAGTATATGGCATGCAGGACTTATTTTTAAGTGCAAAAATAATGGTGGGATTACCGGCACTGCTTTAATTTGGCTACAAACATACTCAGAAAATAGGGAACAGCGTGTAAGGGTAGGAAACAGCCTATCGTCACCAATTACCATAAATGTAGGCTGCACACAGGGTTGTTTTGGGACCTCTTTTGGCATTAATATATTTTAATGACTTGGCGGACATGATTACAAATGAAATACTTTTTTTTCGCTGATGACACGTCGCTTTACACTTTGCACACACAAGGCTCACTAGAAGCACAACAATCAATTCAAAAAGATCTTGATATTATACACGAATTTGGAACAGGATGGGGCATACAATTTAACGCGGCAAAAACAATCCAACAAACATACACATGTAAGAGTACCAATAAACCCCTAAATCTCAGAATGGGAGGCCAACCATTACCAAACCAAGAAAATCATAAACACTTCTGCCTAACATTTGCTTCTGATTTACGCTTCCATAGTCATATAAACGACATTATCCTAAAGGTCAATTGTGCACTAAGCCCCCTTTATCCTGTTACAAGTAAAATTCCAAAGCGAATCTTTTGTAACTTGTACAAAATTTACATTCGGCCCTTGTTTGGCTACGCAGATGCGATATACAACGGAAATATAACTATATCAGATGCACTCAGACTTGAAAAATTACACAAAAAAAGCAAGTAGAATAATCACAGGTGCACTATACAGAACATACTCAGGAAAATTTGATCGGAATTGGGATTGGATGAGCATAAAACACTGCGAGAAATTCATAAACTTACTTTGTTTCACAAAATCAAACACGCAGGTCCGTGTCTCCAAAATTATATTAGAAAACTAGTCACTGAACCACGGCAGACCATTACAGGAAGGCGTCTCAGAAATTCAACTACACAAACAGTCCCGCGAAATAGAATCGCTTCGTTCCAAAATTCGTTTTTCCTTGCCACAACAAAAATGTGGAATAATCTTCCTGAAAATTTGAGGCATGAACCAAACATCAAAAAATTCAAGAGTGCAATTATAGATCGCACAGGTTCCACGATACCACCACAATATGATTCGCTAGGTACAAAAGCAGGCAACACGCTGCATGCAAGGTTTAGAATGGGCCTCACTCAACTAAACGCAGACGTATTTGTCATTAATCCTCTATATGACCCATCATGCCCATGTGGCCACTTCAAACAAGATAAAAATCCACTTCATATTTCACTGTCCTATTTATGCTTATCATATAAATATTATATTCACCAAACTCCGAAACACAACAGATATGTTCACTAATTTAACTGAAAAGGAGATCTCACAAACGCATATTTTGGGAAATGGTCTCAGAGAGAACCTTGAGCAGTGTGTTGCATTAGCATTTCAGACTTTTCTTATCAACACAAAACGCTTTAACACAACAAACTAACATTCGGAACTAACCGGGTGCCACCGGGTGCAGGCATAGTGTTGGGTACCACTCAGATGAGTGTATGCTTTGTGTGGCGATGGGGCGTGCTGGCGGGGGCGGGTAGCGATTGTCGCACCGTGTCGGTGGCCAAGCGTTTTATTGGTTAAAGACGTTGTTGCGGGAGGCACCTCGACTTAAGACCAATTTGGTCTTTTGTGGCAATCGCAAAATTGCCCATCTTATATGTGTGCTATGTGTTAAATAAATAAATAAACAAACAAACAAACAAACAAACAGCGCGCATGCCAGAACCTGCGATAGCGCACATGCCAGAACCTGCGACAACACACATGCCAGAACCTGCGACAACACACATGCCAGAACCTGCGACAACACACATGCCAGAACCTGCGACAACACACATGCCAGAACCTGCGATAGTCACTGACCAGCCACGGCAAGGGCAAAACAAAAACAAAGGCACAACAAGAGAAGAACCTTGGGTTCTTTTACGACGCATTCAGCAGATGGGTTATATTGCGTCGCCAACCTCTCACGCCGATTGGTCGCAGGTGGACTCGGTAATGGCGCCGGTTGAGCGATTCGAACCCGCAAGCACACTGAGAGAATCACGACAGAGACAGAGAGGCGAGTGCCACCCGAACCGGCCGAGGCCGGCAGACGTGCGGCGCGCGCTCACCACGAAGGCGTAGTTGGAGATGATGTCGGCCTCCACCACGGAGCCGTGGCTGGCGAACAGGCCGCGCAGCTCGTCCAGCTGCGTGTCCTTGTGCAGGTTGCCGACGAATATCTTGCAGCTCCTGCGGACGGGGGCGGACCAAGCGTCACCGCCGGGAGCCCTCACGGCCAACGGTCCAGACCCGGCCGCCGCTCGACACACAGAGGGAAGCGAGCCTCCACTCTCATCCATACACGCCTGTCGCCGGCCCAGTACCGGTTTCCCATTCCTCCCTTGTGCTCTATAACAAACTCAAAATATAAATAAAGCTAGCTTTATTCATGCTTAAACATCTACATACTAAAACATCTACTACAACATTCATGCTTCATCTACATAACATAAAAAGCAGTGCATTTGTGTGATAAATTGTTCCTGCCAGTGTTGTGAGAATAAAATCCTAGTTTTTTGGTCGATTACCAAAATTAAAAATAAA
Organism: Ashinkailepas kermadecensis; assembly: GCA_034440615.1. Classification (NCBI taxonomy): domain Eukaryota; kingdom Metazoa; phylum Arthropoda; class Thecostraca; family Neolepadidae; genus Ashinkailepas; species Ashinkailepas kermadecensis. The sequence goes on along the minus strand of JAOTOM010005125.1, from coordinate 83,630 downwards.
CAACACATCCCGATTCCGGCCAGAACCAAGAGTTGTACTGGATTTTTTTTTGCAAAGGGAGGGAGATACTGTGCATTCCATCGCATAATAAAATATTCAATACTTCACGCCATATTTTTAGTTGCTTGCAGTGTGTGCACATAAATGATTGAGCTCAGTTGTGATATATCTTTCGCGAACTAAAATATGTCGCACAATGACTCGTCACCGGAGGCTACACTAGTTAATATCGGATGGCGTGCAATGCTTAGGGAACACTTTCCAAGGGGAAAACAGCACCTGAATTCGGACTGAGCGTCATGTTTTACACCAGTGAACAGATGACGTTTTGGAGTCTCGTTCTCACGCAAGACTCAGCGTGGGTGTTCACGGCGCCCACGCACATTTTAAAAAAAGAAGAAGGCCCACGCAGTCCAATATTCGGGAGCTGGAAACTCAGGGATACCTGGACACTCACACCAACAACGCTACCCACACCAAACAGCGTCAGCCGCCCGTACAGCGATCTTCGGCCAGGTCAAGCCACCATCCAACCCGTCAACCCACAGCCGGACACAGCATCGAGTCGCCGTTAAAAGGCGTGCCGCTGTCGGGATTCGAACCCAGGCCGGCGTGCGTCGCTCACCGTCCACGCCGGACGCCGCGCTTGTTGAGGCCGGTGCTCAGCTCCACCACCATGGCCTTGCCGTGCAGCTCCTTGCCGTTCAGCGCCGCGATGGCGCGCTTCGCCTCCGCCTCGTCCTCCATGTGCTGCCGACGGACGGGCGGTCAGCGGGTGCTGGTCACACGACTGCAGCACGTCATACACACCTGACCCAACCTCAATATAATAACAAAATAATATAATTTACCTCTCTTCTAGGTGCATATAAGCAAGTGTATGCTTCTCATGTACATCTTCAATCACAGCCTCTTATTCACATCTGACACACAACTGAAAATGAATTTAGTCACACTGTACAGCCCCGCCGCTACAAGCTACAACGCGACATATGCAGTAGATCCCACCAGGACTACAGCACAGCACATGCAGTAGATCCCACCAGGACTACAGCACAGCACATGCAGTAGACCTCAGCAGGACTACAGCACAGCACATGCAGTTGACCTCAGCAGGACTACAGCACAGCACATGCAGTAGATCCCACCAGGACTACAGCACAGCACATGCAGTAGACCTCAGCAGGACTACAGCACAGCACATGCAGTAGATCTCACCAGGACTACAGCACAGCACATGCAGTAGATCCCACCAGGACTACAGCACAGCACATGCAGTAGATCCCACCAGGACTACAGCACAGCACATGCAGTAGATCCCACCAGGACTACAGCACAGCACATGCAGTAGATCCCACCAGGACTACAGCACAGCACATGCAGTAGATCCCACCAGGACTACAGCACAGCACATGCAGTAGATCCCACCAGGACTACAGCACAGCACATGCAGTAGACCTCAGCAGGACTACAGCACAGCACATGCAGTCGATACCACCATGACTACGGCACAGCACGTTCAACCTCCAAATGAAAAAAAAATCAGAGGACTGGACAGTGCTGTGCTGTCCTTAACTGGAGAGGACAGTGCTGTGGATGCCAAAAGTCCAGGAACAGCCTATTGTTGCCGACCCTGCCAACAACACCGCCATCACGGCTGCAGCCGCCGATGACGTCACCAGTCATGACGTCACTAGCCACGAGGCCAGTGGTGTCATGAGGCTACCAGCCACGGTGATGGCACTAGTGGTGGCGCACTCCCACAAAACCATATTTTTGATAACGTCACCGGTGGTGGTGCATCAGTGATAAATTATTCGCGAAATAGGGTGGAATATACCACTTAATGAACACTGAATCGACATCCTTCCCAAAGAAGTATCGCCATCGTGCTTCTTGGTGCATGTTTGTGAAGTCTGTATGCCTCGCTTCTAACAGTATCCCGTTCGCAAGTATCACAATTTTGCTCACCATAACGGATCTGAGATCGTGATAAAGAACATCCCGTAGCGCAATTTCAGGTGAAGAGATTACCTATGATGTGCTATGCTGCTATATAATGCCGGTTTATAGCATAGGTTTTGCATCGTTATCGTTGATATCGGTATATCCAGATAAGATGTATTTCAAAACACGCAAAGCGGGAACAGTCATATGTGCGCAATTATCTCAAAGCTGGGTTTGCAGGACTTACACGATTATAAATAGCATTACATCCATGGCGAACTCGACATCCTGCCGTACTCGTTTCGATATCTCACACCTAACGAGAAATCATTATTTTAACGCTGTGGTGCATTCAGCACGAAGCCATAGTTTTTGATGACGTCACCGGTGGTGGCGCACTCACCACGAAGCCATAGTTTTTGATGACGTCCGCCTCGACCACCTTGCCATAGGCCTCGAACAGTGGCCGCACGTCCTCCGGAGCTGCGGAGTCGCTCAGGTTGCCCAAGAAAATCTTCACCGTTCCCGACTTGACCGGCATCGCGGCGCACGAGCTTCACCTGGCAACACCGGTAGAATGATTTGTTTGTTAGGTGTGAGATGTTGAAACGGGTACAGTAGGGTATCACAATTGGCCATGGAAACAGTGTTATTTGACAAATATGTCAAGTATTTTTCATCCAATTTTGAGCCAGTAGTGTACTTATAAGAGGCCTTTTATGTTTGATTTGAAACATACCTATTGTATGGATACATATATTCACAATAAGGATAACAATAACAATACCAACTCTATCAACTGGTATTATATAAAATAACACATCATAGGTAGTCCCATTACCAGGAATTATACTATGAGACGTTCATGTATCACAATTGGCAATTGTGAGCACAAGCATGATAGTTATAATGATATATAATGATTCAATTCAATGATAGTTACCGTCAGGAATGAGGCATGACGACTTCATAAACGCACAACAAATTGTGAATGACATCATACACAACCAACCAATCAACAACCATCAGGAGCATACAGTCTCTACACTGAGCATGTAGTGACCATACATATGGTTGCTACACCTGATAGGTACCACCCATATGCATGGCCATTACAGAATGCCTACAAATAAAGCCAGCATTTGCCAGCATCAGCATGATGCCTGATATACATTCAGACCGACTTGATTTAGCCCTTTCATAATTTCATACATTTCAATCACATCACCCCTTAATCTCCCATACTTGACATAAAGACATAAAAGATCAGTGTAACTATGGGCCATAAGGGCCCTTCTTGGTTGCACTCTGGACACTGAACCAGTTGCCCACCAAATGCGTCGGTCAACCCTCCCTGGAATACAGAAAAACAAGCCCCCTATTCCTATAATGATGTGGCCTGACAAATGTGGCCTGACATATGCACAGTAAAACTTCCTGATGACTTCCTCACTTTTATATGATACATTCCTATTTATTGCCCCAATCATTCTTAGTGCCTTCTTCCTGGCTTCTTTGGTCTGTTCTGATGCCCCCAATTTTGTGTTCAAAATAACACCTAAGTCCTTCTGCTGAGTCACAGATAGTACTTGGTCACCCATCAAGTACGGAGTCTTGATATGCTGCCTACCTACATGCATGATTTTGCACTTATTAAAATTAGATTTCATTTGCCATTTTTCGGACCACTTCACAAGCCACTTTCAATGCTATTTACGAACATAATGAACAATAGTGGTCCCAGTACTGACCCCTGGGGACGGCACCAGTGTTGGAAAAATGCCCATTTTTTGGACATTTGGCTGTCCAAAGAATTATACACTCCCAAAAATATCCACTCCTTGGGCTGCCAAACTACCAGATGAAGAGTGTGCTGCTCCATGACACCCCCTCCAGTGTGCTGCTTCTCACAATCAGTGGGAAACTTACTTTCCGGGTTGGGAGTCGGAGTGCATACCGATTTCTTCTGGAGTACATTTTCATGGACATTATTTTTTTGGATGCATGGAATCTGTTTACCAGTAACCGACCGGAAAAACCTAAATCAGTATCTACATAATATGCATAAGTAATATCATTCTCATTTTTGGTCAAATCAAATGCCAAAACATAGGAACGAAGAAGTAAACAATGGATGGCACCGCCCGGCAGTGACCCATAATAATCAGCACTGTTTCGTTTCTCATAACTCACAGGATAAATGTGCTTTCCTTTCACTGTTGGTCTCAATACAAGGCTAGCCATATGAAAAACAAACAAAAATACTTCACACTTCACCCTCAGCTCAGAGCGCATACCTACCTACACAGCCAATTTCACACGTAATACGAACGCAATTCCGCTGCCGCACACGCCACAGTTGGATGTGATCAAAGCAAAGGATCATTCAAGGTCTTGTGTTTACAGTATGACACTGTTAACCATGTGTTCAAAGTTGCTAATGGTTATGACGTCATATAACAAATGCCTTGCATTGATTGGTTGACAGACATATTTCAGAACAGAAAACGCTAACGCAGCCAATTCTGATAGGTGGCCTCCGGGACTCCGGAGGACGTCTCTTAAAACTGTCAAACTTTCCCACTATATGGGTGGCAGGAACACAGGTTTTCCGAGATGCGGCTCCAGAGCCGGATAACAGTGTTCTCAGTGTGCATGCGCATCATCTTGTAAGTTGCTGTTGACACGTTGTTGTCGGCAATTCTTGTGGTTGAGATTGATGGAGTGTGTGAAGCTGTGGTCCGGCTGCTGACTGCTACAAAAAGTGATTAGTTTGAGTGGTGACCGTAAGTAGAATAACAAGCGTTTTTTTTTATGTCGTTCCGTTTGTTTTTATTGATATCTTTGTTCCCACATTTCTGTCGGAGTACATGTGAAGCCCATCCTATCCAGCATGAACCTGGAGTGCAAAAATGTTTTCAGAGATAAAATATCTTAAGAAGTGCCTTAATTCCCACCCTGCCCACAATGGTTTCTAGCAGCTGGTTCAAATGTTCTACTACCCTGTTGGTGACGAAAAACTGTTTTAACATTGTCCTGCTGTGATTAACTTTAATTTTGAATTGAAGACCTCTAATTGCATCATTTCTGTTAAATTCAAACATTTCCAAGCTATCCCTGTTCCTGACCATGAACAAATTTAAACACCTCGATGAGATCTCTCAGCTTTCTATATCTAAGTGAAAACATATTCAATTTCTTCAATCTTTCCTCATATGCCAGGTTGCTTATACCATTAACAATTTGTGTTGCTCTCTTTTGTACTCTCTCTCTCTAAAATCCAACAATCTTTTTCATAACTAGGGGACCAAGCTTGGACACAGTATTCCAAATGTGGCCTGACATATGAACAGTAAAGCTTCCTGATGACTTCCTCACTTTTGTATGATACGTTCCTATTTATTTCCCCAAGCATTCTTAGTGCCTTCTTCCTGGCTTCTTTGGTCTGTTCTGATGCCCCCAATTTTTTTGTTCAACAACTAAATCCTTCTCCTGCTGAGTCACAGATAGTACTTGGCCAACCATCAAGTATGGAGCCTTCATATGCTGACTATCTACATGCATGATTTTGCACTTATCAAATTGAAATTTCATTCGCCATTTTTTGGACCACTTCACAAGCTTGTTTAAGTCTTTCTGTATGCTTTTGAGGACATTCATACAAGCTTATATTTGTTCCCAACAACCAGTGTTGTTCCCAGCAAGGTTGCTTGCTCAAATTGTTCCAGGATCTGCCAGTATTTGTTTCTTAACACTCGCACGTCCGGCGGTCCGCGCCAACTCGCATGTCCGGGGGGGGGGGCAGATGTCTGCCTCCCCCCCTAAGATCTCGAGAACTATGCTAGGTAGCGACAAACGGAAAACGGCTTTGGATAGCTGGTGACAAGCTCTATCGAAAGTATTTCGGTCATTTTCTCGCTCAGGTCAATATTTAGGTCACTGGGTCATCATATGTCAAATTCGACCATATCGGGTGGGACCCTCAGATATTGGCACATATCTCAGGACCTGTAACAGATAGAAACAAACTGCAAATGTTATTCGACAGCCCTTGAAATGTGCTATCGACATACGCTGTGTAATTTAAGGTCAGGTCAACAGATGGGTCACCGAAACAATGACCTCAGGTCAAGGTCATGGGGTAGAGTAGGGAGGTCATGTAATATATCAATCGACACGTCTTGGCGATACAAGCACAATGACGGTAATTTCAGCCTTCTAGCTCAATGCATTGCGATATAATGCGCAGAAATGTGCTAGTGATTTCAGGTGACCTCAGCTGACCTTGGTGGGGCCACTGAGCAAAAATGTCAGCGATAGCATTGCGAATAGCTTCCAACTACACGCCATAATGGTTGGAGGTCATTCCGAGAGCAAATATGTAACCAGGAAACATTTGTATATTTTTCCATAGGCCTATAATGGGTAAGCCATGGCCACGACCTGACCTCAGGTCAACGCTACGATAAAACCGTGATATACATATTATAGACCCTGATAAGATCATGACGTGATATAAGTTTGAAATCAATCGCCCAATTATTGTGGGAGTGATGCCACCTAGAACTCGGAGGGACATTAGGTCACTTCGCCTGACCTGGTGACCTGACTTGAGATGACCCAGGGTCAAAAATTTATGAGGATATGCGGAAAAGACCAATGAGCAGCCATGCGAGGTTTGGCCTTGCTAACCCGATTAGTATGGCGGCAAAGTAGGAAAAACCGCAGGTGGGGGCAGATATCTGCCCCCCCCCCCCCGGACGTGCGCGGGTTAAGGAATTCCACAGCCACAAAATTAATCAATCCTTCTTGTAGCATTGAAGCTTTATAAGCCTGTCTGAACGCTGTGCTGGTCAGGCTGACAACATCAAGGTACAGACGGACGAGCCAGACGAGCCCATTAAGGTATGTAAATAGCCGGTTTTACAGCGGATTTTGCTTTGTTGCCAGACCTCTCGGTCTCCGAGATAGAGCGATCCGACATAAGATAATGTGAAGTAAAAAATGCATGCAAATAGTAGTTCCAATAATAATATCCATTTCAGGTCAGAAATATTTATCCAATCGAATCGATCAAAAACTTACAAACGAAAAATAACTTATTGCGTAAACCACGACAACAAACTTCTAGCCTACGTAATCAAATGGCAACTGCACTCAACTGTTCTAGTTCAACTGGCAGGTATCTGGCCACGACTTGGACCAGACGATCGTCGTTTGCCAGATAGCAAATGATGTGCCCATTTGTGTCTTAAAAAGCGTCATATATTCCGATCATTAGCCGCTGATTGGCTGAATTTCTTACTTTGTGGTGTGTGCAGATCTTCGAGCAGTCACCTGTACACTTCCGTCTGAGTTTGGTCGGCGAGGGTTGAAGGGGTATGTATATAATGTATATATACAGATTTTAAAGCTGTTTTAATGTCTTTTTCAGGAAAAATGACTTGCTCTGAGGCTGTGTGCTATTATTTTTCAACTGTTCCATCTATTTTTTTCTTGCATCGTGGTTTTTTTGTTAAAGCCTATTTAGATTTCTGGCATGGGAAAGAGACCTATGCACCAGCGGCACCAGCCATGGCCATATACAGACACCAGTGAAATATATATTGAACATGAAAAAATTTGTTGATAGTTGCCAACGAAATGTTTTCGTAGGAAGATATGTGCTATGCTTCTCCATCAAGTGTAGTAGCTTTTCTTGTGATTCACAACTTATTTTTTCCTAAATGGCTTGTACAGTTTTAGATATAGCCAGCTCATGCTCTGTACATATGTGTAATGGGGAGGAAGGTAAACAGACAACAGGGACCACTGTCTAATCAAGGGATGAGGCAAGTGTGAAATGTGCATAGTTTGCCAAGTGTGCCAAGTGCACATATTTTACATTTGGGTGACTGCAAGCTGCCATAAGGGTGAAATTCTTTATTAAAGCTCTTTTTGGCATGCAGACATGGCTAATCTTAGAAGCTACGTATCTCATCATTATGATACCTCCACAAGATGGTTGAACATGTCATAATTGTGTGAGGTTTCTACTTGTGTAATCCTGTGTGATGTCAATGTCTACCATATGGAAAAAATATTATGAACATACCTTACTTATACAAAATACTTCATGGAGGTGCATATGCCTTCTGCAGACAATTCAGCATGACACATATGTACCTATTAGGTTTTTACTTTTCTAGATTTTGTGCTAGGTCCAAGGAGGAAATTTTTCAACCTGAATTTCTTGCTTGCTGACATGACCAATGTCTGACATGACAGGTGCTGACGTGACAGTTGAATGCCTCTCAGTGCCATTCAACTATTACAATTTATTTTAGGTATATTCCCAAATTATCTGGGTTTGGACTTCTGTGATACTGGATCAGATCAAAGGTTACCAAAGTTTTCAAAGGAGAGTTTTTGTCTTACAGTCATGGCAAATTGAATAAATTACGGAATTATTGCAGTTTAAATTGTTCGCAAGTTAATTTTACCTCCAAAAGGCAACAAAAGATGTTGAGATTGGATTACTGTGTGCTCCAGTATCGATACCTGGTGAACACGAACACACCCGGGATCTCCAGCCATGGTCGCCGGAGCGGTCCAGTTAGGTTGGATATTTAACTTGAAATGTTTGAGGATAAAAATGAAACTGAAAAAATGTCATCAAAAAGGAAGTTAGGCTAAGTTATGGCAAGTTAAGTTAGGACAAGCCAATGTGGTTCAGAAGGTTCTGCAAACCATCTCGACCACATTTATAGCCTAATGTGGCTGAGAGGGGTTGGACCATGATTGACGTCGTAACGCTGTTGGCCCGACAGTTTCGAATTTGATGTGGGCATTGTACTTTACCAACAGTATCAGGTTTTACCAGGTGTGGATCCAGGAATTGTCATGAGGGGAAGCTTGTTTGGATGGGCACCACTGTGAATGTACCTGGAGGTGCACATTTTCCTTCAGAGGAGCACCACTGGAGGACAAAAAATGCTAGGGAGACTGGTACTCTCGAACCTCCCGGAAGTGGGTTATAAAGAGGGTTGCCTTCGCCCCTTCCCCTACAACCCGTCTTTTCACCCTACCTGCTCCAGCGACCACGGCTGGAGATCCCAGGTGTGTTCGTATCCACCAGGAATTGATACTGGAGCACATGGTACATCACTGGGACATACTGCGATTTTTGGGGCTGGGCCTGATTTTTTTTGGGGGGTCGCTACGTTTTTTCGGCGCTATGCACGATTCATGGGATTCCAGGTCGGTTTTCCAGGCCCCGATTCTGGGCCCCCACTGGATTTTTATAAGCCTCGGATTTATTTTTCTATGGTCCTGTCATGAGTGTTCAGCCCCACTGTTTATTTGTATCCCCAGCACAAATTGTAAGCATCCCGACGGAAATTTTGCTGTCCCACAACTATTTTTGGGAGCTCCTGCACGATTTTGCTTCGGGGTCAGGCGCGAGTCTTCGGGGCCCAATGCGTGTTGTCAGGAGGCACAAGTTCTTGTGACCTCTTTTTCGGAGTGAGAGTTGCGTCTCCGGTTCTCGTCGTGAATTTTGAAGCCCCGGTTCGTTTCTTTCGTGGCAGGCACGTTTTTTGTTTAGAGAGCCATACTCAATTTGTGATGCATTTGGAGTTATTTTTGGAATTCCAGAGTTTATTTCCAGGTCCTGATCGACATCTCATAGGCTGCATGGTGAAGTGTAAATGCATACATTTTTAGGAGCTAATATGCTGATCCCGATTAAGTTCTTCATTTTGGTGTGTATTTTGTGGCCATTTTCCCCCTGAGGAAAACTTCTTAAAATATGCCCTTGCATGCAGAGTGGGAAACTTACTTTCCGGGTTGGGAGTCGGAGTGCATACCGATTTCTTCCGGAGTACATTTTCATGGACATTATTTTTTTATGCATGGAATCTGTTTACCAGTAACCAACCAGAAAAACCTAAATCAGTACCTGCATAATATGCATAAGTAATATTCCCATTTTTGGTCAAATAAAATGCCAAAACATACGAACAAAGAAGTAAACAATGGATGGCACTGCCCGACAGTGACCCGTAATAATCAGCACTGTTTTGTTTCTTATAACTCACAGGAGAAATGTGTTTTACTTTCACTGTTGGTCTCAGTACAAGGCTAGCCATATGAAAAACAAACAAAAATACTTCACACTTCACCCTCAGCTCAGAGCACATACCTACCTATGCAGCCAATTTCCCACATAATACGAACGCAACTCCGCTACAGCACATGCCACAGTTGGATGTGATCAAAGCAAAGGATCAGTCAAGGTCTTGTGTTTACTGTTAACTTGTGTGGACACTGTTAACCATGTGTTCAAAGTTGCTAATGGTTATGACGATTGGTTGACAGATAGATTTCAGAACAGAAAATGCTAACGCAGCCAATTCTGATAGGTGGCCTCCAGGACTCTGGAGACGTCTCTTAAAACTGTCAGTTTCCCATTATAGGGTGGCAGGAACACCGGTGTTCCGAGACGTGGCTCCAGGGCCGGAGAACAGTGTTCTCAGTGTGCATGCGCATCATCTTGCAAGTTGCTGTTGGCACATTGTTGTAGGCAATTCCGGTGATTGAGATTGATGGAGTGTGTGAAGCTGTGGTCCAGCTGCTGACTGCTACAAAAAGTGATTAGTTTGAGTGGTGACAGTAAGTGGAATAACCAGCGTTTTTTTTGGGGTGTTGTTCTGTGTTTGTTTTTATTGATATCTTTGTTCCCACATTTGTGTCGGAGTACATGTGAAGCCCATCCTATCCAGTATGAACCCGGAGTGCAAAAATGTTTTCAGATATAAAATCTCTTAAGAGGTGCCTTCATTCCCACCCTGCTTGCATGTGTCATTAAATCGATATTTTGGGTTGATTTTAGTCCCTTTTTGATCCCCTTTATGCCACTTGGAGAGTGGGGAGAGGGCATGGCCTCTGTGTCTCTACCCTTTAGATCCACGAGTGCATAGACCCCATGCATTTAAAAATGTGGCATATATCCAGAACTAGGTAAAATGTGATTTTTTGGAATTTATTTTTTGAATACAGGGTATTTTAATGTAAAAATGATGTGACCACTCATTTTCTCCGCAAATATGTTTTTTTCAGTTGGAAAACAAATACACAACCATAATCTTCACTCTGCAAACATAGCACGTTTCGCGTATAATTATCCGTACCTGGTGTGTCAGAGACGTGATAAAGAAGACATTCAACACTTCATGCACTCGATTTAATACCTACTCTTTGACATCGAAAACCTTATGTTTCTGCCTTAATTCAACATTATCTCCGAGAATGAATACTCACACGCCGCGCCAGCGACACGCCGTGCCAGGAACTGTCGATAAGGGCCAGAAATTCCTTGCAATGCTGTATTATTTTATTTTTAATATATCTGATGACGTCACGCCAAAATATTTGTTTTGGACGATTCGGTTTTCCGGTTAGGTTAGGTTAGGTTAGATGGTATTTTTGTCTTAAAGGGTGTTTTTGGAACTTTGGGATTTTTTCCCCGCAATATCATGTTTATTAACGTGATTCGGAAGATGCGATCATTTGTTTTCTCCGTAAATGCTTACGTCTCGGTTAATCTTAGCAGTAATATCTATAATGCGCCATATATGCCACACTGCTGTTGTTTGTTGCATAATTTATCCATCCCTCACCTGGCACTTCTCAGATGTGATTAAAGGGACATTCAACACTTCACACAGTTAATTCAACACTTTTTCCCGTCGAAAATGCTTCATTTCTGCCTCTTTGCCACATAGATGACACACCACCACTCTTCAACCACAATGCCAAAAAACTAAACATACAGCACGGCTCAGAGAGCAGCCGGCTTCTGCTTGGTCTCGTCTTGCCTCACGACTTCCAACAAATAGTATGATAATTCATAATTAAATAGGAAAACCTAACCCAACCAAACCGAACCTAACCTAACCTAACGAAATATAATCTACTCTTATCTAAACTAATATAAACTCATATATTATAATTTAAAAACACAAGCGTAATATTTATCGTGACGTCATCCGTACACACGGCCTCGAGCCGTGCTCTTAGTTTTTTCGGCATTCTGGTGGAGTAGTGTCGGCATGTCATCTATGTGGCAGAGGCAGAAATTAAGCATTTTCGACGTGAAAAAGTGTTGAATCAACTGAGTGAAGTGTTGAATGTCCCTTTAATCATGTGAGAAGTGCCAGGTGAGGGATGGATAAATTATGCAACAAATAACAGCGGTGTGGCATATATGGCGCATTATAGATATTATCTCTAAGATTAACCGAGACGTAAGCATTTACGGAGAAAACGAATGATCGCATCTTCCGAATCACGTTCATAAAGATATTATTGTTTAAAAAATCATACAATTCCCAAAACACCATTTAAGAAAAAAATACCCATAAAACACAGTTAATATAGTAGCACATTTCCTCCGGATCATGCCTATGACGTCATTAATTGGGTAATCTTTACCTTTCGGCGACACATAGTGCCAAGGTTAGTGATTTGTAAAGGTGTGCAGTGGGGAACAGTGACGTCACAGGAGTCAGGGAAGTGACGTCACAGGAGTCGGGTGTCGGTAAAGATTACCACCTAACCTAGACAAAGATAATGTAGCATAATATACAAAATGTATCAGTGTTGGAAAAACTGGCATTTGTTGGTGTTATGCATACCAATTAATTTTGTACTCCAGGATTGTGACTGGACAAAATGAAATATTTTGTACTCCAGAAGGGAAAAGGAAGAACAACATTGTTTGGTTGAGTTCTACCACTCTAAGTCCATACCTGAAAACAACTCAGTGTTGGAAAAACTGACGTTTGTTGGTGTTGTGCATACCAATAAAGTTTGTACTCCAGGATTGTGACTAGACAAAATGAAATATTTTGTACTCCCGAAGGGAAAAGGAAGAACAACATTGTTTGGTTGAGTTCTACCACTCTAAGTCCATACCTGAAAACAACTAGCAGTTTCAGCAGTCCGTATACGCCCACTCACCAACAATCCCTGTCAACCATAACAAAACTTTGAAACGCATTACAATCCATACAGCCTGTATAGCATGCAATACCAAGACATGTTTTCCGGTGTTGCGCTAAAAACGTCTCCGCTGTCCGGTTACAACTGGCGGCATGTGACGTCATGTGAGAAGATCCTACTTTTGTGTCAATATCGTCAATATTTAATTCAATATGTATTCAATATGTATTCAATATTTATTCAATATTTATTCAATATTTATTCAATATTTATTCAATATTTATCAATATTTCTTGTTATATATTATGCATTTATATTAATCAACATTTATTCAATATTTATTATTCTGAGTGATGTGCAAGAAGTACGAAATATCCCTAGTTGGCAAAACTGGGGGTACTTGGTATCGCCGGAGTAAATATTTCAGGCCTCGTTTGGCAATTAAGATGCTTTGAATGCGCAATCGAAGGTCATTTTGTTAAAGAGACATCTTTTTTAGACACCATGAGCCCGATCAATAAAAAAGTCACTTTATATTTCCTCAAAGTGGCTTCGGAGCAATGAAGTTCTCCGAGGTGACAACACCAAGAAACCAATGCCATTTGTGAACTTATGAATGACTGTCCAATAATATTTTTGAAATCTGTGCTAAGATAAATTGTGCGCCTTGAAATATAACTGCATTTGGAGTTCATCCGTGTCAGTGAAGGGTCTGTAATACCTGTTCCAATCTTACTCCGACCCATCTGTTGCCGGCCCGGTGGTCCGCCGTAGTTCTACCGCTAGGGTAAGCGAATCTGACCCAGCTCTATTTTCCAGTACATCTTTGACATCACTGTTGGGAAGGACGGGCTGATGGAGTTGGTGACTTGGTGAGCGTTTGTGGTTTGATTCTTTTTTTAGGTTTGTGGTGTGGGTACCCAGATGTGTACTGGCAGTGATAGCTAAGTGTGCCCATTCGGTTTCACTCTCTGTCGATTGTCATCATGAGATGAGAACTCTGATTTCCATAAGTTTGGATCACACTGGCGAGTGGCAGGAAGTGGCGCACGATAGAGACCATTGTTCAGAGAAGTAGGGGTTGGCCGTGGTGTTTGCCACACCTGGTTTTTCTCCCCTGTTGTAAATAGATGAGCCAGAAGGTTTTGTTTGCCTGGTGCAGAGGTTGGTGGTGAAGGTGGAATGGTGTAGAGCCTTGGCTCGGCGGTTTTCATGGGTTTCGATTCCTCGTGGTGCCCGCCATCCCTCCCAGGGTCCACTGATGGGGTCCACCCCCAGTTAATTGTATCTTGCTGTGAGGAGCTTGTAAAACCATTTTCATCATTTTTAACTTATCTTTCTACTGGAAGTCTTCCTGATAGTTGGAAAACCTCACAAGTTATTCCCATTTTTAAAAAGGGTTCAAGGCATGATGCACTAAATTATTGCCCAGTGAGTCTTACTTGTGTCCCATGTAAAATTCTGGTGTGTTAAAACGTGTAATTGTTGAGCATGTAACAGCATGAAATGCTAACATTGATTTGTAATTCCATTAAAGCAATGCTACCTAATTATGGACAACTCCTCATTTTTTTACTGCAGCAAAATTTTGGACATGGATGTTTGCCAAGATGTTTATGCATACAACAATGCTAACATTGGTTTTCAGCCCCATTACAACAAGGTTAATTGTCGGCAAGTGCATTGCTATTTTTTGTATTCCAGCTTGACATTTTGTACTCCAGTTAAAGATTTTGTACTCCACTACCAAACAAAAAAAGGAAATCCTACACTGGAATCCGAAGAGTTCGACCTCACTGACTCTGACCTTTGACCTTGAACAGCTCAGCTGTTTATGAACGCCCCTCCCAGCTTTTATGTTCATGATGATCAGTGCATCGAGTACTATCCGTGTACACATTTTGAAGAAAATCAGTCCGATCTCGATGACCTTTGACATTTGACCCCAAATATCTCCGTTGTGTTTTGTAATACGGCTTCTTGATTGTGTTCCTGATAATCAGGGTGCCGAGCTCTACCAGTATCCTCGTTTTCACGATGTTCCACCGGTAAGAATCGAATATCAATCTAGCTTGACGTGCAGATTGATATTCGTTTCGTGCTTATTTATAATTGCTGCATATTCGCACCGGAAGAAGTTTTGACCAGAATAATCGAGCTGTTTATGAACGCCCGCCCCTCTTAGCTTTTAGCTCAGGATGATCAGTATACAGTGGCGTCGCCACGAATTTCTTCAAGGGGGGCAAGGTTGAAAGGGGGCCTCCTGTTCCCCGAAGGGGGCCTCCATTGTGTTTGGGTCTCATTGTTTTTAGGCTCTTGCTATGGTTCGAGAGTGGGGAACATGATTTCATATTGGTGTTTTGTTTGTTCTTGGCATGGTGCATCATTTACTCAAAACGCAATAGCACTAATCATTTTCGCTGAAAACTGGGCCACACAAGGGTATAAATAAGTAATATTTGGATAAATACATAAGTGCCAAAACAAACCAACGTCTCAATGCTTTCTCGAATCTTCTCGCTGGCCTCTAGAATGCAGCGAGCTGGTGGGGCTGGTGCTAAGCATATCTTACAGATATCTGTAAGATATGCTTGCAGTAAGGTTTTGAAATTTGCGGATGATTTGAAGATCTTTAGGGCAATAACAGGGCACAATGAGCAGGTTTTGCTGCAAAAAGACTTAGACGAGCTAATGAAGTGGTCCGAAAAATGGCAAATGAAGTTTAATTTTGATAAGTGCAAAGTCATGCATGTAGGTAGGCAGCATATGAAGGCTCCATACTTGATGGGTGGCCAAGTACTATCTGTGACTCAGCAGGAGAAGGACTTAGGTGTTATTTTGAACACAAAATTGGGGGCATCAGAACAGACCAAAGAAGCCAGGAAGAAGGCACTAAGAATGCTTGGGGCAATACAGAGGAATGTGTCATACAAAAGTGAGGAGGTCATCAGGAAGCTTTACTGTGCATATGTCAGGCCACATTTGGAATACTGTGTCCAAGCTTGGTCCCCTAGTTATGAGAAAGATTGTTGGCTTTTAGAGAGAGTACAAAAGAGGGCAACAAAAATGGTTAATGGTATAGGCAACCTGGCATATGAGGAAAGATTGAAGAAATTGAATATGTTTTCACTTAGATATAGAAGGCTGAGAGGAGATCTCATCGAGGTTTTTAAATTTGTTCATGGTCAGGAACAGGGATATCTCATGGAAATGTTTGAATTTAACAGAAATGATGCAATTAGAGGTCATCAATTCAAAATTAAAGTTAATCACAGCAGGACAAGGTTAAGACAGTCTTTCTTCACCAACAGGGTAGTAGAACACTGGAACCAGCTGCCAGGAACCATTGTCAGTAGCAACACACTGAATATCTTTAAAAACGGCATAGACAATCATTATAAGAATAGCGGACTTGTTTTTCTGTATTCCAGGGAGGGTTGATCGACAGGGAGGAGTTGGGAGTTGAGAGGAGTTTGAAATTGTTGAGTGTGTTATGCAATAGCAAGTGAGTCACTTATTAAGTCTAAACGCTTGATAACTTTATATAGGGTGTACCTAGCAGTGGATTCAGCACCTTCCTTCGGGATGTGATACTGATGAGATTGTCTATGGTAGCACAATGGGTATGATGGGAGGAGTTTGTAATTGTTGAGTGTATTATGCAATAGCAAGTGAGTCTCTTATTTAGTCTGAACGCTTTATGAATTTGTGTGGGGTGTGCCTAGCAGTGGATTCGGCCCCTTCCTTCGGGATGTGATGCTGATGAGATTGTCTATGGTGGCACGATGGGTGTGATGGGAGGACCTTGTGATTGTTGAGGGTGTTATGCGGTAACAAGTGAGTGGTGCTAGATAGGCTGGGATATATAGCTTCCTAGGAACTTGGGATAAGGGATTGATTGGGGTGGGAGTATGTACATTCCTAGTACCTTTTCTAGATAGGCTTAACCCAGATGGGCTCCTGTGACTCTTATTAAGCCTTAATACTTTATGACTTTATGACTTTTATATCTGCTATTGATCAACCCACTTTTAAGTCCTCCAAGTCTAACTGAATATAGTTAGATTCATCACTACTGTTATTTATTCCCACCAGCTTGACGTCATAAGCAAAGCTTGAACGATCATTTCTCAGTCCTAGGACGACAATTTCGCAAAGGTGACAACGAGAAGTGGATTGCATTGGTTTTCTGAGCGCCATCTTAGGAATTTGTTTATTTTTATCACATTTGGTGCTGGCTGCAAGGCAACTGTCACACGAGCTAAAATATATCCTCAGCGAATAAATTCACGGCAAGAACAAGCATTGAACAGCAATGCATAAATCACAATGAAACAATGCAACAATGTCAGTGCATACATAATCCAAACCGTCAAATTCTACGCCGTCACGCCCATCGTTTTCGCTGTGCTATACCGTTTTGTAAATGACGTTGAGAAGGTATGGAAGCTGGGAAGCTCTAATCATGCAGGCTGTAATAACAGAAAAGAAGTTTGTTGGAAGAAAATGCATTTAAAAACATCATTCATCCCATTTTATGTGGGGCATGGATGTTGTATTGTATGCTTGTGAGGGGTAATTTGTCCCCTCAATGTTGGCTTTGCCCCATGGGCGTATGTTTCGGAAAATTATTGAGGGATCAGTGGAGTACCTATATTTGCGTCAAGCAGGAGGGGGCAAACGGATTTGCATGGGGGGGGCACCTACGCCCATTAAAAATTCCTTGGATTTCGACCGCTATTTTGTAAAAGGGGACATTTCGAAATAATATAATTAGCTATCAACTAAATTGTCCTGTGGAGGGGCCTCATCTACCACTATGGTTTCTGATTGGGCGGATTTCAACCCTAACTCCAGCACCCAGTTTTAAGGTTTTATTTTGGTATCCCTTGATAAGTTACCTCACACTGCTGAAATTACACCTATACCACAAAACCGGATCGGTATCCCAAAAATCAAGCTGGAGACCTCCAAAAAAGGAGGGATTCCAACAAATAAATGTCCGGGTCAGGAAAATGGCTCTGGAGCACCGAGCATTTTTTTCCAGATGCCTTAAAAAATTGCGTATGGCACCGAAAAGCATACCGGATCTCGAAAAATCGAGGTGGGGTACAAAAACATGGCGCCAGAGGCTCGAAAAATCAGGCCGGGATTCGGACTTTTAAAAAACCCAGAAAAGATCCACAAAAATCGCGTTGAGCCCAGAAAGCTGGCGTTGGGTCTCCGAAACCACGCGCCTGGGCGCGATAAGTCGCGCTGGGACCCAGACAAATATCACCGAAGCCCCAAAATCATACTGGGGCCCCATAAATGTGCGTCAGAAGCCCCAAATATACACAGCGGGACCCTAAGAGTACTACGGTGCCCGAAAATACAACTCACCCTCCGAAGCGCACCGAGTCTCCCAAAAAGCGATAGGGCCTTAAAACATGCGTTGCAGCCCTAAATAAACATACCGGGAGCTCTAAAAAAATACACTGCAAGCTCGCAAGGCGCACAGGGGCCATGAAAACGCACAAGCGCCTGAAAAAGAGGCTGGGGCCACAAAAGGCAACATGGTTCCGAAACGTACAAAACGACCGGAAGCTAAATAAACACATCTGGATCTTCGAAAACGCCCTGACACGTAAAAAATACTCGATGCACAAAAAAACAACAACAAAGCCCTAAAACGAGCAGGGTTTCGAAGATGTATTAGGCCCATAACTTCAATTTAAAATGTATCATCCACCACTTTAAAATACAAAATTTCACAATTTCAGCCATTCCAGTTCATAGCACCCGGTCGCCACGACGGCAACGTCAGTGCACGTACACACACATTTTTCGTATTCGGTGCATTCGCCATACTTCGTGCGACGCTATAGTTTCTGCTAGGCCTGCGTTTTGCTAATTGCTGCCACATGATAGACTTGCGCCATATCTGGCGTGATGGAATGATTCGTATGGGCGTTCGCTGCGAAAAGTCGATTGATTAAATTCGATCATTAGTCATTTCCCACATTTTCTGGTAGTTATGAAATGCGGTTTCCGCTGAGCTTTGATGCACTTCATATCTTTGCTGCTATCCTCCCAGATTGGCTACCGAACCGAGGCCCTGCCTCAGCGTTCTTATTTGGACCCGTTGCGTCTTTCTTGGTCTATGATTGTGTATTATGGCTCCAATCCATTTTTGTTAGGGGCCTAAAACATTTTCGAACCCCCTGCTCGTTTTAGGGTTTGTTGCATTTTGTGGGTTTGTTGGGTTTCTTGCATCTTTTCTGATTTTTTTTAAAAGTCCGAATCCCGGCCTGATTTCTCGAGCCCTTTGCGCCATGTTTTTGTATCCCACCTCGATTGTTCGAGATCCGGTTTGTTTTTCGGTGCCGTACGCAATTTGTGAAGGCATCTGATAATATGTTCGGTGCTCCAGAGCCATTTTTTTACCTGGTCATTTAGTTGTTGGAATCCCTGCGTATTTTGGAGGGCTCCGGCTTGATTTTTTTCGGATACCGATCCGGCGTTTGTGGTCACACTGTGCTTACGTGTGGCCCTAGACGCCAATTTTTTAGAGCCTCGACGGGACTACCGATGGGAATTGTGGGTCTCGAGCGCTATATTTGGGGGCCCGGTTCGAGTTTGTGGGACGCGTTGTATTTAGCTGTGGCCCCAACGCGATTTTGGCGGTTCCTGTTGCAATTTTTCGGGCCTCGGAGCGAGTTTTCCGAGGCTAGCCGTATATATTTGGAGACCCATACGCGAATTCTGGTGGACCGACGCGAATTTTGGTGGCCCCAGTGCGATTTTTGATGCCCCGGCACGATTCTTGGAAGCTTATCCCTCTCAGGATGGAGGGGACATTTGCCCCTTTGATATAGCACTGCGGCCACTGAAGGATTTGTTTTTGTCCCAGAGTGACATTCCGGTTAAGGATTTATTTTTGGGGCAGCTGCAACTTTTGGGGCCCCGGCGCGACCTTCTGGGCCTCCAGTGTGATTTGTAAGGGCTGCGACGCGACTTTTTTTAGTCCAATGTGATCTTTTGGGCCCCGACGTCATTTTCTTGGATCTCTAGCGCGAGCTATAGCGGCTTCAACACTTTTTGGGGTCCAATGCGTTTTGGGGGCTTTTGGCGTCATTGTTGGGCCCCCAGAGTGATTATCCATGTCCGGATTGTTTTTCGTTGCTCCGGCCTCATTTGTTTTGGTCCCAATGAGACTGTTGGGGCACGGTACGACCTGTCGTGCCCCTGGCATGTTCTTCGTGGTCCGGGCGTGAATTTTTGGTACCCCAGGCTCAGCGTAATTTGCGGGGGCCCCGGCCGGATCTTTTGGGGCACATATCGTGATTTTAAAATACCCAGACCCAGAAAATACAGAAAATACTCCTACTATTTCTTAGGGGTTTCTTCTTGCAAATTATAGGCCTCCTGTCGCGTCTTAAGGTTCTCGTCTCATTTCCTAGAGCCTTTTTCCGGTTTTCGACGTCTCCTTGTGTGTCCTACCCTCCTCCATATTCAATGTCCGTCCTCTGCCGTCTTGTAGGGCCTCCTCTTGCATTCTGTGGCCCTTTTAACATGCCATGGGGCTTCCTCTCATCTTCGAGGGGCATTCTCTGCCAAATTAGGGGCCTCCTGCCACGCCTCGTTGGCCTCCTCCTTTATCCTGGCAAAGCTTACCCGTTTTGAGGGATCTTCAATTTTGGAAACCTCACCTCCTTCCAAACCTGCTACCACTCCCATCTTAAGGGCCTCCTCTCACTTCCTGGGAACTCTTTCCGGTCTTCGGGGCCTCATTTGGTCCTGGAGACCTACTCCTTCTTGGGGGACTCCTCTCGAGTCCGGCAGGTGCCTCATTTCTCTTCTAGAGGCCTTCTTTTTCAAATTAGGGGCCTCCTCTCACGTCTTGGGGGGCCTCCTGCTCTGCGTGTGGATTCGATCTTTACCCATCTTAGGGGTGGTCTCTTATCTCCTGGTGGACTCCTCTTCTCTCCCAGGCGCCTCCTCTGCCAAATTACTGGCAGCCTTTCCTATCTTAGTGGCCTTGTTATATCCCGGGGACCTTGTTAGCCGTCTTAGAGCCTTCTTTTCCGCCTGGGAGCCATCTCTCTTATCCAATGGCCTTTCTCTGCTATTTTAGGGGCATTCATTCATTCATCATGGAGTCTTATTTCCAATCTTGTGCCGTTCCCTTCCGAATTAGGTGGCTCCTGCCACGTCTCTGGATCATCCTTTTCTATCTCGGTGGAACCTCACCCGTTTGGGGCCTGCTTTTGCGTCTCCGACACCTCATCTCATATCTTCCTTCCTGTTCCGTCTTAGGGCCTCCTCTCATATTCTGGGGCCTCCTTTCCGGTGTTGGGGCCTCCTTTGCAATCCTGGTTGCCTCCGTGCCATTTTTGACATCCTCTTGATTTCTGGGGACTCTTACCCTCTCCTAGGTGACTCCTTTTTAAATTAGGGGCCTCCTCTCACGTCATGGAGGCCTCCTTATCTGTGTTTGGAGCCTCATTATCCTCTTAGCAGGGTGCTTTTGCGTCCTAGGCCTAGATCTTCTCTTCTAGGGTCCTCCTCTTCCAAAATATGGGCCTCATCTGGCTGGTCTCGGTGGCCTTCTCTCATTACTGCGGAGACCTTCTTACCCGTCTTGTGGCCCCTATTGCGTCCGGAGAAATCTCCCCTATCATGTCTTAATTTTATATTGCATGGGCATCCTCTTCCGTCTCGGGGTCCTCGTTTTCCAAATTAAGAATATCCTACCACCCATCGGAAGCCTTTTCGTCTAACCTGGGTGGCTTCTTGCCCGTCTCGGTGGCATCCTTTCCGTCCTGAGGGCTTCCTTTTCGTGCTGGGGGACTCCTTTTCTTCATGGGGCCTCCGTTTCGTCCTGGGGGCTACCTCCCAATCTCTGTTCTACGTCTCAGGGGCCTCCTTTTCGTCCTTGGGTGCATCCTTTTCCTTCCGGGGGCCTCCTTTTCGTCGTGGGGCCTCCTTTTAGTCCTGGGGGCCTCCTCCCAATCTCTGTTCTACGTCTTGGGGACTTCCTTTGCGTCCTGGGGGCATCCTTTTCGTTCTGGGGGCCTCCTTTTCGTCCTGGGGGCCACCTTACAATCTCTGTTCTACGTCTTAGGCCTCCTGTTCGTCCTGGGGGCCTCCTTTTCGTCTTGGGGGCCTCCTCCCAATCTCTGTTCTACGTCTTAGGGGCCTCCTTTTCGTCCTTGGGTGCATACTATTCGTTCTGGGGGCCTCCTTTTCGTCCTGGGGGGCCTCCTTTTAGACCTGGGGGCCTCCTCCCAATCTCTGTTCTACGTCTTGGGGTCCTCCTTTGTGTCCTGGGGGCATCCTTTTCGTCCTGGTGGCCCATTTTCGTCCTGGGGGTCTCCTCCCAATCTCTGTTCTACGTCTTGGGGCTTACCTTTCGTCCTGGGGGCTTCCTTTTTCGTCTCGGGGGCCTCCTCCCAATCTCTGTTCTACGTCTTGGTGGTCTCCTTTTCGTCCTTGGGTGCATCCTATTCGTTCTGGGGGACTCCTTTTCGTCCTGGGGGGCCTCCTTTTAGTCCTGGGGGCCTCATCCCAATCTCTGTTCTACGTCTTGGGGGGCCTCCTTTGCGTACCGGGGGCCCCTTTCCGTCCTGGGGGCCTCCTCCCAATCTCTGTTCTACGTCTTGGGGGCCTCCTTTTCGTCCTGGGGGCCTCCTCCCAATCTCTGTTCTACGTCTTGGGGGCCTCCTTTGTGTCCTGGGGAATCCTTTTCGTCCTGGGGGCCCTTTTCGTCCTGGGGGCTTCCCCCAATCTCTGTTCTACGTCTTGGGGCTTACTTTTCGTCCTGGGGGCTTCCTTTTCGTCTTGGGGGCCTCCTCCCAATCTCTGTTCTACGTCTTGGTGGTCTCCTTTTCGTCCTGGGGGCCTCCTTTTTTGTCCTGGGGGGCCTCCTTTTTAGTCCTGGGGGGCCTCATCCCAATCTCTGTTCTACGTCTTGGGGGCCTCCTTTGCGTCCTGGGGGCCCCTTTTCGTCCTGGGGGCCTCCTCCCAATCTCTGTTCTACGTCTTGGGGCTTCCTTTTCATCCTGGGGGGCCACCTTTTCGTCCTGGGGGCCTCCTCCCAATCTCTGTTCTACGTCCTGGGGCTTCCTTTTCGTCCTGGGGGGCCTCCTTTTCGTCTTGGGGGCCTCCTCCCAATCTCTGTTCTACGTCTTGGGGGGTCTCCTTTTCGTCCTTGGGTGCATCCTATTCGTTCTGGGGGGCCTCCTTTTCGTCCTGGGGGGAGGGGGCCTCCTTTTTAGTCCTGGGGGCCTCCTCCCAATCTTTGTTCTACGTCTTGGGGGCGTCCTTTGCGTCCTGAGGGCATCCTTGTCGTCCTGGGGGGCCCCGTTTTCGTCCTGGGGGCCTCCTCCCAATTTCTGTTCTACGTCTTGGGGCTTCCTTTTCATCCTGGGGGCCTCCTTTTCGTCCTGGGGGCCACCTCCCCATCTCTGTTCTACGTCTTAGGGGCCTTCTTTTCGTCCTGGGGGCCTCCTTTTCGTCCTGGGGGCCTCCTTTTCGTCCTGGGGGCCTCCTTTTCGTCCTGGCGGCCTCCTTTTCGTCCTGGGGACCTCATTTTCATCCCGGGGGCCTCTTTTTCGTCATGGGGCCACCTCCCAATCTCTGTTCTACGTCTTAGGGGCCTCCTTTTCGTCCTGGGGACCTCATCCCAATCTCTGTTCTATGTCTTGGGGTCCTCCTTTTCGTCCTTGGGTGCATTCTTTTCGTCCTGGGGGCCTCCTTTTTCGTCCTGAGGGCCCCCTTTTCGTCCTGGGAGCCTCCTCCCAATCTCTGTTCTACGTCTTGGGGGCCTCCTTTTCGTCCTTGGTGCATCCTTTTCGTTCTGGGGCCTCCTTTTCGTCCTGGGGGCGGGGAGGCTCCTTTTAGTCCTGGGGGCCTCCTCCCAATCTCTGTTCTACGTCTTGGGGGCCTCCTTTGCGTCCTGGGGCATCCTTTTCGTCCTGGGGGCCTCGTTTTTGTCCTGGGGGCCACCTCCCGATCTCTGTTCTACGTCTTAGGGGCCTCCTTTTCGTCCTGGGGGCCTCCTTTTCGTCCTGGGTGGCCTCCTTTCGTCCTAGGGGCCTCCTTTTCGTCCTGGGACTTCCTTTTTGTCCTGGGGGGCCTCCTTTTCGTCATGGGGCCACCTCTCAATCTCTGTTCTACGTCTTAGGGGACTCCTTTTCGTCCTGGGGCCTCCTTTTCGTCCTGGGGACCTCATCCCAATCTCTGTTCTACGTCTTGGGGGCCTCCTTTTCGTCCTTGGGTGCATCCTTTTCGTCCTGGGACCTCCTTTTCGTCCTGGGGCCTCATTTTCGTCCTGGGGGCCTCCTTTTCGTACTGGAGGCCTCCTCCCAATATCTGTTCTATTTCTTGGGGCCTCATTTTCGTCATGGGGGGCCTCCTTTTCGTCATGGGGCCTCCTTTTCGTCCTGCAGGCATCCTCCCAATCTCTGTTCTACGTCTCTTATAGAGACCTGATTATATTTCCTGGGGGCCTCGTCAGTCTTGAGGCCTCATTGACAGCATGATCTTCTGTCCCGTCGGCCTTCTTGCTCACCTTTTTTCCTGTGCATTTGCGGATAGGGGCCTCCTCAAATTTTAGGAGGGGCGCCCCCCCAGTTTCACGGCAGGGGGGGCGATTGCCCCCGCTGCCCCCCTGGTGGCGACGCCCTTGTCAGTATATATATATATATCCTAGTGAAAAAAATCCAATGGGATTGACCCATCAAATTGCATGGGATTGTCCTTGTCAGGATATGAAACATTCCCCATGAGACAATCGTGGGGGAATCCCATGCGGTTCCCTATGGGAGTCCACCTTGGGATTCTTACACAGTTTCCGAGGGATTGTATACTATTCCAGTGTGAATTCTCCAGGGATACCCATGGATAAATTCCAGTGGGGAAGCACAGACCCTGGTGGGATTTATGAACCAGCATAAACCCCACTAGTTTTTCCAGAACATGTTCATGCAAACAGGATGAACGATGTACGACACGCATATTTGGAAAGACAAACAAACGATATTTGACGTATATTTATCAGGCGTTTTTGCAAGGTCAGCCAACATTTTGCATCTCAACCACTCACGGCGCTCTCACTGCGGGGTCGACCATTTGGCGACTATCGAAAAGCGGTGCTGGCGCATGTCTGAGTCATGGAGTTTACTCCTTACTTTTCAGCTGGCAAGCAAAATAATAGCAAAAAGTAGGGCTTTCAAGTGGAGTAATATATAATATAGAATAAAGCTAAGCTTCAGAAGAAAATAAAAAAACAAAGTTAACCTAGTTAAAAATTGCTTTAAAAAAAAATTCAAAGTGTATTATTGCTGCTTAAGGTATGTACAAGATACGTTTCGCACACATTTTACCTCCATGAGGCAAACAAAGGGTTAGGCTTGGTTAGATTAGGTTGGGTTAAACTTTTTCCTTTAGACCAGACATAGAATTTCACGAAAAAATGTACAAACACGTGTCCGAACACGATGAAGATGATGGAACCATTCGCTGTTGTGGAATTGTTTTCAAAATGTTGATATTCTTCATGCTTTTATATTTCTTTTGGAGAAAAATGAAGTTTTTTTTTGTTGTTGATTAAAACCAACATTATATCAACTTGCGTGTTTGTATATTGGAAAGAAAATCAGGAAAATTTGTGATATCTTCAATGTTTTTAATGTTTTTCTTCAAAAGCAGTTTGTAGTAGGTTAGGTTTGGTTAAGATAGGCTTTTTCTAAATTTGGAAAAATATTAATACTACAAATTGTTTGAAACTTTTCAAATTGTACTTTTTTATATTTTTGCTTTCTTAAAGGGGACCTTAGGCTTGGATAAGCCAGGCTGTTACAATTGTATTTTTAAAACATAACTTTTATGCTGTTACCTAATTCAAAGCACCTTTTCTAATGTTGTTTTACTCACAAACTAAATAGTAAGCATTTGCACAGAAAATGAGAAGTCCCATTATCTTAGTCATATTCATAAACATTGCATTCGAAGGATAACTTCCAAGAATTCATAAAACACCTTAAAGCACAACTTTATCAGCACAAAATCTGACTCATTCATCCCGTGAACAACCTAAATAATAATAGTATTGTTGATAAAACCACCTGCTGTACAAAAGGTGTGAACCCTGCCCTGGCACAGACCTACGCAGCAATCGGCATAGGTTTCTGTTGTTGTTGTTTTTTTGTTGTTTTTTTTTTGGAGGGGGGTGGCACAGTACACAAAAGTAATGGGCAGGCTAAAATGGATCGGGGGCATACCTTACAGGGTGCCATGTTAAAGGTTGAAATTATTCGTGTGGGGGACAGCCAACATGGGGGGGGGGCAAGTGCCCTCCAAAAAGCATGCAATGCTACACCCCTGTATGTAGAAGTATTATTGCAGTTTAAATTGACCAAGAGATGAGTTTACACACAGTTTACCTTCATGAAGCATACAAAGGGATTAGGTTTTGTTAGGTTATATTAAGCTCTTTTCTAAGCTAGAAAACAAATATCAATCAAGGTTGTTTTTCTGATATTTTTAATACAAAAAATAGAACTTGTTTTTCTTCAAATGCAGTTAGTGGTAGTTTAGATTAGTTTAAGTCAGGATTTTTTTTTTTAAACAACTAACTTAGGTTCAGTTAGCTTAGTTTAGGTGTTTTTGATTAAACAAAAATTCGAGAAAAAACATGTTCCGAAATTTTCCATTAAAACGTTTTCTTGCATGGAAGGTTAGGCCAGGTTAGGTTGTCTTGTATTTTTCTTTATTTTGAACATTACTTTTCATGCTATATTACCCAACTCCAAGCCCCTTCATGGTGTTATTTTGCCTCCCAATTGAAAAGTATGCATTTGCAGAGGAAATGAGTTGTCACATCACAATCTTGTTAAGCACATTCATAAACATTGCATTAGGAAAAGAAATTCCAAGAAATCGAAAATTACCTTGAGCTACAAACTTACCTAGATAACTATCTACATATCACAATCATGATAAGCTCTCCAAATCACCAGTTCCAGCTTGTAACTGGTGATTTGGAGAGCTTATCACCAAATCACCAGTTCCAGCTTGTAATAGCATTTCAATCTGGAACTGGTGATCTGGTGATAAGCTCTCCAAATCACCAGTTACAAGCTGGAACTGGTAACTAGTGATAATAGCATTTAATTTAGACATCAACTACCGAACCAGACGATGGCAGCACTACTAATAATCCTACAATACGTCGCTATGAGCCTATCACATCGCCCCACATCGGTTTATCACAATGGTGTGTGCTTAATGATTGTCCACTTGCCATTAGTTCAAATGCTTCGGACTCACATATTGATATAGGTAGGTAGTATGGTCCCTACTTTTTGCGATTCCTTTTCAGGTTCTTGCCTTGCCCTCAAACGCACAACCGTCACCATCGTCACCAACCTATACTTACTCCCGTGTTCGTGAATCCAATATCATTGACTATCGTTTTGTAATGTTCGTAAGATAGAAGGCTAGCCCGTGTGGATCTGACACAAAAGGATTCCAACAGGCCGGCCGCCGCCCAACTGCCAATCACACAGTGATGATTGAAGTAGCATCAGCCGATGATTGGTTCTGCATTGTGAAGAGATTGTCAATGCCGTTCGAGCCACCGTTCTGGCTGTTTCAGAAACACGTATTTTACACCTGAAATATTGAGCGTCTGCATGACTGATTAAGCTCTTGATTAATTATTCGTTGGTCTTGGTGCAGGTCGCTATACCGCACTTGAAATCTCTTAGACCAGTCTCTGGGCTTGTTAAGTATGGTTGCCAAAAAGGGGAAGCCTCGTGGATGCTTGAGGGATCGGGCTCCTAAAAGTCGTGACGGGGTTCGGGTACGCTATACGGAACTACCCCAATTCTACGATTGCACTGCTTTGGTTTTCCATGGGATTCTGGGTATTTCAATGGGATTTGTTCACTAGGTAAATATATATATATATATATATATATATATATATATATATATATATATATATATATATATATATATATATATATATATATATATATATATATATATAATATAATATATATATAAATATATATATATATATATATATATATATATATTATATATATATATATATATATATATATATATATATCAATCTTCAACACTCAATACTCGCAGCACACCACCTCATTCCTTCGCACACTCTCTACTGCCACTTCGACTCAGACAACTCCGAACACTACAACGCACCTTTACCCTACGAACTAAATTTATCCCTCTCAAGGTATCCAGTAGAGCTCCTGGACCTGATCATGACATATCTCTTCTTTCAAAATATCTCTGACTCTGGTAAAGATAACCTCCTCTCGGCACTAAATGAACTATGGACTGACGGCACTTTTCCACCCTCTTGGTCTACTAATACCATCATCCCTATACCTAAGCCTTCCAAACCACGACATCTCCCCTCTAGCTATCGCCCTATCTCTCCCACTAGTTGTGCTTGTAAAATTTTTGAACGCATGGTCAATGGACGAATCAGAGTCTATCTCGAAAACAACGATATATCCCCAGAGGGCTTCCGACCAAGGCGAAGCACCGCTGACAACCTACTCGAAATTGTGGATTCAATCCAGCGTGGTTTCGGGAAAAAAATCCGAAACCATCGCCATTTTTTAGAAATAAAATCCGCGTTTAACAAAGTACACAGTTCTGCCCTTCGAATTAAATTACACCGTATTGCTATCAAGGGCAGAATGGCCACCTTTATCACCAACTTTCTAGAAAATCGCTCCTTCGTCGTCCGCTGCGGCAAAATTCATTCCCGGCCCCACACTCTCGACCAAGGCATCCCGCAAGGTAGCGTCCTATCTCCAACCCTCTTTGTATCATGATCAACGACGTATTAGAACAACTTCCCCCTAATTTCTCCCCTTCTAAAATATTCTCTCTATGCCGATGATCTGGCTATTTGGTGTACGCACCCATCGGCAGATTCAGCGAATCACGTTATCCAACTCGCCATGAATCACATTGATTCATGGTGCTCCCTCTGGGGGCTACAGATCTCCCCCACCAAATCGGTCACTATGCTCTTTTCCCGGCTTCCCATACACATCCTGCCTAGCAAACCGCTCCGCTTTCGCGATCAAATTATCCCCCTCCAAACCTCCTTCAAATATCTCGGAATTATCCTCGACAAAGGACTTTACTTTAGCCCCCACATCACCTATATTAAACAGCGCTGTGCTGTTCGGCTTAATCTCCTGCGCTGCATCTGCGGTCGCGACTGGGGTGCAGACAGGACGACACTTACCAAAATGTACATTGCACTGATTCGTTCAATCCTGGAATGCAATGCGTTTATCTTCGATCATATATCTCCAACACTCACCAAGTCATTGGAATGCACACAAAATCACGCACTCCGCCTCATCACCGGAGCACACTGCACCACGCCTACCACCAGTCTCCGGGGTGAGACCAACCTCCCTAGCCTACAACAACGCAGAACACTACAACTCGTTAGATACCACTTCAGGACAATAACACAGCTAAATCACCCCTCCAATGTCGCGTGGACTAAACCCCCGGTTCGGCGTTCTAAAAACAAAAATGAATACAGCATTGCCATTCACTTGAAGCAGGTTCTGACATCCACACTGAAATTTCTGGAGGTTAACCCTGACCGAGTTCCCCCCCCTCTCCCATTTTGGCACATGAAACACCCCAAACTCGAGTATCTCTTTAGGCAAAATAAAATCCTGCTCACTCCCATCGAAATCCAAGTTAAGTTTTTTGAATATCAAGAGGCCCACCCACAACACACCTTTTACACGGACGGCTCACGTACCAGCAATGGTACGGGAGCCGCATGGTACGGTGGGCCCGACATTGGTCAAACCAAATTAACACTTCACCATTCGGTATACACAGCAGAACTAGTCGCCATACTCACTTTCCTCCAACACATCACTGCGCAACACATCACTACCCCTACTATAATATGCACTGACTCACGATCCTCCGTGGACAGCCTCGCGGCACTACACAATACCACGCATCCCACGCTCCACGCCATCCGACACCTCTACAATGACAACCACGCACACCTTCAGCTCACCCTGCTCTGGATCTCTGGACATAGGGGTATCCCGGGAAACGAAAGGGTAGATGGTCTCGCCAGCGCGGCGATCGACTTCCCCGCTAACAATGGAGCTCCGGTGTCCCCGGGGATCTTCTTTCCCTCAATAATAATTCATTAAAAAAATATATTCAGGACTGCTGGTCACACAACACCACACACCTACACGATATTAAGCCCACACTCTCCAGCTGGCCCTCCTCCAGCCAAGCACACTCGTCTGAACGAGGTGACACTCGCCAGACTGCGCCTCGAACACACATAATTGACACACGATTATATTTTTCATCGACCACACCGCCTTCCACTTTGTAGCACATGTCACGTACGCCATACTGTCACCCATATCTTACTTAACTGTCCAGCATATGCTCCTCACCGTCGCTATATCATCCAGTATTTCACCAACATCCATTCACAACTTTCGCTTCCAGCTCTCCTCGGGAATGAGCACCCGGCACTCCTCGAGTTACTTTTCCGCTTTCTACAAGACACCAAACTCTCCGAACTGATTTGAAGACTCCGTTGCATTTACCTGATCCAAGCAAGTATGATGTGAAGTTAAAAGTTATATGACACGCGCTACACTCCTCACTGGCTGTATGACTCGGCTCCACACCTCTTACTCTCCGACGTCGCAAAACACATACATATAGGTTATAGCACACTAGGTAGACAGGAACCGATCCAATTTGGCCAAAACAGACGGATTTCCTTTTAAATTGCGCTTGGTTTTTACCTACGGGTTTTCCAAGCAGCTTGGTTTTCCCTTTTTAGGGGTTTCCAAGCATTAACTTAACATACACCGACATATACAAGGTCGAGCCTGAATCCCACGACTCGCTCTGGGTGACAGGCCTCTGCTTCGCTTCGCTTCAGGTATCAGGTGGGCAGTGAAGCCTCTCCGTGGGCTGTGAAGCTGTTCACCCTCCAAAATGTCCTTCCATTGTTATGATTGCATGTATGTATGTATGTCTGAACATGTACCTGTTTACCATGTATGTATCGTCCCTCTACGCCATGTTTCTTGTTTGACGGCGTCTCTCCTCTCTTGCCTAATTGATATAACCGGATGTCACATAAGCCGGATTAACGTAATTCCTTCTTTAACGTAACAATCTCAAGCAGATGTCACTTTGCCTCAGCTAAAGATTTAGGGGGGAAATTCGGAGAATCGTCCGTTTTAGACAGATTGGATCGGTCCCTGCCTATCTAATGCGAAATAACCTAACCCAACCTAACCTAGCATAACCTAACCTAACCTAACGTAACGTAACGTAACTTAATATAACCTAACCTAAACTAACCTCACCAATTCACTCTTGACATGCATAACTTGATAAATAACTGCACTCACCCACAGCTGCACAGAATTAAAACACGGCGAAAGCGGCAAAGTGTTAAATTTTGGCATTCCTACCGCAAATCGGAACAACACGCCAAGGTCGCGGGAATGACCGCAAGCCGTCAATCCCAGAAACTGGACGTCAATGGCAATATGCGCATGCGCATTAAGCATCTTCATTATTCGTCATAAAGAAGCTCGCTTCTTCCCCCTATACCGTCATAAACGCACCAGGTACACTTATGACCTATTAGTGGGAAAGATCTCTGAGGACATGTTGGGAATGTAAGCAAAGCAGGCTGTAACGAGACTAGCTCTGACGTACTCAACGATTCTAGAGGAGAAAATGGTAACATTGTTTTACTTGTGTTATGTGGCCCTCAGCCAACAGGAATACGCCGATTGAGTCGGCCCACAGGTGGTGGCCACTGCTGTCGTAATGTTGTGACGTCAAACGCGGTCGGCCATGGCGCCCCGTCATTAATGCGGCAGCCAATCACGGAGGCCGGCAGGGGACCGTCACCTCCCGGCGGCGGGTGCCGGCCGGGACTGCGGGGAGAGAATTAACCGCGCGGCCGAGGCGCACGGATCGTACCGCTGTTGTAAACCGTCGTTGTAGTGTCGACAGAAAGTACAAAATTGCTGTCGGCACTTGTCATCCTTCGGCCCTTGCTTACCTTAACTACAAATATAAAGCCAAAAAACCTACCGCCATACTTTGAACGAGAGTTATCGCGACGCGAGGCGTCTAGACTTCATCACGAGCCAGCGAGACTTCCCCACAAAATTGTATCTTCAGATCCATATTAAATGATTTATGAGAATGAAAATGATATATCTGGGACGATCCTTTTCTAAACAATACCAATTTTATTTAATACAATTTTATTTATTACGCTCTTTTTATGGGTGTAACCAGGGTTTCGCAATGGGGGGGGAAAAGGGAAGCGGGAAGTTTGGACAGGGTAGAGCCCCGCCTCACCCCCCCTCACCCACACACACGCGCACAAAATCCTGGGATTTCAGCCACTTCGTTTTCACTGTTTGGTTTTCCGATTTACCATTGTTAAAAATGATATTTTAGAAACAAAAAGTTCCGCCAACATCAGCAAGTTTCACTCCTTATCGCTGCCTGTGAACATCTAGCTTTATGTCGTATGTGCTGGGCCCAATTTAACAATCACAATAGAGCAACGCTGTAAGTACGTTAAACGTTGCCCTCTTGTATCAGGAAAAACAAGAAAAAATTTGACGATGGTTTTATTGTAGTAAATATAGATATACAACAACCTTTCCCATGCTTTCCTGTTTTACGGGGAGGCATTTCGATGCAATGACAACCAGGGGGGATAAGGGGTGTAACGCCCCCACATGGAAGGTGGCGTCCCTCCGGCCGGGAAAAGGTGGCCCTCTGAAAAGATTCCAGTGTACCGCTCGAATTTTTTCAGCCAGAGGCGCCACTATGAATGAAAAAAGGCACCCCTTGGAAGAAAAGGCGCTCCTTCTGGAAGGACCGAATGCAACCCGCCCCCTCGAATTTTCATCCCGAGGCGACCCTCCAGGTGGCTTTGCAGTGGCGCCGCTCCAGACAAGTGCGCCCCCAAGACAATTTCTGGATTCACCACTGATTACAACATTGCTCTCTCGCGGCTATGAACTCCGTCTGGTTATAAAATCGTGCGCATTCACGTGTGGCTTTTCATGCAAATTTCACAACTTCCGTTGAACCATTAAGAGGAAAACAGACAATTTGGAGACAAAAGTTGTATATTTTTATATCCGGAACAGGAATGTGGCAGTGTAAATTAAAAACCAGCGATGGGGGCGCCGTCCGAGCAGGTTATGAGGGATTTCTTTGGGGGAGCTCCAAGTCATATAGGATATGAGTGCTTGCTATCACAACGGCTGCAAACAAAGATATTGGATCCTCATATTCCTATTACACTCAATCATTGTACACACACTGTACCTTCAATACATTCGAAATTATTTCGATATCTCAATATTTTGATAACGTACTGCAAGCCACGTTGAATGACACCCACATAATGCAAATTGAGGCCATAGCGACGAAACTCGAAGATTTTGAAACTTAAAACTAATCTTTGAACTTCACGCTTGACCTGACATGTCCCGTGTTAAAATGTTACTCGAGGGTTGCTCACGGGCTATCTCTTGACACCAAACATGGGTAGCTTTGTGAGAAAACGAAAAAAAATGCGGGACGACCGAAGAAATGAGTTCGACCTTTACTATGACTTTGAAAATTAATGTGATTCCTGGACAGTTTGCGAGATTACCTCACGGCACGTCGAATGACACCCACTTGATGCAAATTGTAGACATAGTGACGAGGCGCGAGGACTTCGAGCAATTTAAGCTAACTTTCGATCCTCCTGGTTTGACACTGACGTGTCCCGGTTTGAAATGTTACTCGAGGTTCACTACGGGTTATTGCTTGATACCAGATGTGGCAGGTTAGGGCGAAGAAAAAAAAAGTGAGGCGACGGAAGAAATCGGCTTGACCTTTGCTCTTTAAACTTAGTTCGATTTCGTAACATTATAATACTGCACAAGCCACGTCGAATGACACCCATTTGGTGCAAATTGAACCCATAGCGACGAATCGCGAGGCCTTCGAAAAATTCAAACTAGCCTTTGACCTATATCCAGAATTCAAAATATTACTCGAGGGTTCATCATGGGCTTTCGCTTGATGATGGATCTGGGTAGGTCTGGGAAAAAACAAATGCGAGGCAACCGAAGAAATTAGCTTGAATTTTGACCCGTCGACATGGTTTCGAATCATCAGCTTCCTGATACCGCACAAGCGACGTCGAATGACATTCATTTTTTTGCAAATTGAAGCCATAACGACGAAACGCGAGGTCATCGGAGAACTAAATCAAGCCTTTGACCTTGACATGTCCCGGCGGGAAATATTACTCGAGTGTTCACCATTGGCTATCGCTTGATACCAGATTTTGATAGATTTGAGCGAAAACGAGAAAAAAAATTGATGCGACCGAAGTATCAGCTTGGCCTTCGCCGTTGAAAAAATAATTCGATTCCTTAGCTTTCTGATGCCGCATAACAAGCCATGCCGAATTACGCCCATTTGATGAAAATTGAAGCGATAGCAACCGAACCTCGCGTTCGGTCTATATCGCTTCAACATCGCCATCTAATAAATCAAGCTAACCTTTGACCTTGAAGTTTGGCCTTGACACGTTCCGGTTTGAAAGGTTACACGATAGTTCACCACAGGCTATCGTTTGATACCAGATTTGTGCACGTTTGGGTGAAAACGAAAAAGAAGTAGGAGGCGTCCAAAGAAACCGGTTTGCGTTGGACCTTGATCACTAAAGTGGTCATGTACGACTAGTAGATTTTGTGACGACAGATAGCCTGTGAAGCCCGTTGATTGGGTGGATCGGCTTCTAGTATTATTTGGTGATTCTCTTGCATATATATTTTTACATTATAAATGATTAAGTACAATTTTGCGCCGACTATGCTCAGGTAGCTGAGGCTTGGAGGGGGGAAACGAAAGAAACTGAGGGGGACAAATCGACACTTTTCAGAAATTGGGGTGGGGGTGGGGTGGGGGCCATGTCCCCCAACCCTCCCCCAGGGGTTACACCCCATGGTCTTTTTAATATCTAGATTAGGTTAAATTTTGTTAGGTTAGATGAGATTAGGTTAGTTTGAGTTAGGTTAAGTAAAGAGGACGGGGACAGGGAGCAGGGTAAAGGGGACATGGAGGAAATGTAAAGGGTACAGGGGCAGGCCACATGGAGGCAGAGGGCAGGGGACAGAGAGACAGGGACTGGAGACCAGAGAACCGGGGTTGGAAGTGGGAAGGAGACATGGGGGAAATGTGAATGGGACGTGGAGTAGGGGCAGGGAGAATGGGGCAGTTGTCCCTAATGAAAGCCTGTGGTCCCTAGTAAAAACCAATTGCTGTGTTGTGCACAATAAATATGGAAATTGCTAAAATTGTACGAATTTACACGTTTCCAGGATCCTTGATGACGTCAGAGCTATTCTTCTAAGAACCTGATTTGTTTGCATGCAATATTCAAACTTTATTTGTTCTTTGGTATATAAGTCATTTATGATGTTGCACCACGCAGAAGCAGACCGGCTCGCAAAGCAAGCCTTATCATTGAACACTTACCCTAGCGTGGAATATTCGGTAGACGATTGCAAAGCACTCCTACAACGCCACATTCGCCAACATCAACAGAACACATGGACACAACACAACTCAACACAACACAAATCCAACCACACCCACGCAATCAAACCAACGATATACACCTGGAACACATCAATCAATATCACCGACAAAACGAGGTCATCTTCACTGGACTTAGAACTGGTTGCACAAAGCTAACACAGCCTCGATTAGAGGGTGACCAACACCTCACTGCGACACCTGCGACACCACGTTAAGCATAGGCCACATCCTGCTAAACTGCAGTAGCTTTACCTCTGAAAGACAACCACTTGAGGCATTCTGCCAAAGAGAGGGTATCACCATATCGCTTCCATCGCTTATCGGTAACAAACACCCAGAACTTTTTCAATTGCTATTTGAATATCTGTATGCCACAAAACTAGCAGGAGCACTGTAGGCACCACACCACCAATACTCACATCAATTCCGCAATATATGACCGCGAAACACTCGTAGGAAACACGTAAATAGCCATCCCCGCATGGCGTCGGACGTACATGAGCCGATTTGCTTCCCAATTAGAAATAAATGGTTGCCCTGGGGTGCCGTCGGAAGTAGATGAGCCGACTTGCTTTAGGAAAACATGAAAACTAAAACTAAAAATAAAATTAGCATAACGTAAAGCGACTACCCAGAGGAGCCATCAGACGTAGAAGAGCCGAATTGCAAAACACCGTACTAACCCAACTGACAACCCTGCATGGCATGCTTAGACTAACCCGCTATTAACAACGAACACTCGGCGGCCGGCGTGATAGGCGGTGTGGACAATTACCTCCTTGTTCGCACGGTAAAGATCCTTCGGTGCTCTTCGATAAAAGTAGGCTAAAGCCGGCACCCTGGCAAAATCAACTTCTCGCCATTCTCAAAACACCCCCACCCACACCCAACCTACAAGTTATTTTGTGGAGGAGTGAAGTAAAATTAAAACCATTTAGACATCAGGGAGATGTCCCCAACCCAGCCCTTGCATTCAGCACCTAAACTATCACGCAAACCATAACGTAAAATGCCCTTACCGTAAATGTCTACTTGCCTGCACCTTGATCGCAAACACTCGCTTTTATAGACAGACATGCAACGTAATCGCTTTAAAGGCGGCGCAAATGACCTTTATGGTCCGGCACGCCTAAACAAAATCACTCCCCACTCGCGCCACGACAGCTTCTGAATGGCGCATAATAAATCAATAAGGAAAGAACGGTAGGGTCCCATTAGAGGCTGATGCAATCCTCCTGGGATGGCTAAATCAATTCGAAAAAAGCCAATACGAAATGTGCACCCTGAAGTCCCGTAGGCGCACGGCCAAAAAACGGCCGCGTTTCCGCATTTTTACTTATCCTTCGCTAGTTAGGCTGATGCGCAGACAGCTGTTAATTTCCAATCCAGGCGTACATGATACGTGTAAAGTGTTTGGATTGCCAGCAAACTCTGTTAGGGTAAGCCAGATATGTTAGGATAGGCATGTTATGTTAGGTTAGGTTAGGTTGGATTAGGTTTGAATCGGACCCTCCAATATCGTTTGGCAACCGGTGACGTCACATGGGCTGGACAATTGCTCAGTGTCGTAGGCGCTCCAACCAAACTTCCGTGTTTTCCACACGACATTTCCGAACTTAAATACCGTCAAAATTGGACAAAATCTGGTCCATTTGAAAAATTGAAGAATCTTGTCCACAAATATGAGCCTTATTTTTTCCTAACACCAGGATTTTTCCTTGGACACGCGCTGACTGCATTCATGTCGAGCGCCGCAGGAATCGCGCTGTACCACGGGTAGTAGCAGTATGATGAGACAGGCCAACTGAACATCACGGCTGGGAAGGAGGGGTAGAAGCAAGTAAGAGATAACTGTTGCAACATAATTCCTCCACAAGGGTGGGGGCACTGGGGGCATGTGCCTCCCATGGGAATGTGGTACCCCTCCGGCCAGGAAAAGGCGACAACATTATATTTAGGCTGCCGGCGGAGGTACCGATACTGGTTGGAATGTCACGCCCTTATCACCCATGTGCAGATACGGAACCTGTAGCTGGTTTTCACGATTTTTTATTCTTCCCATTTTGCATTCATATGCGTTTAGACCAGTGGTGTTCTTTGATATATGTTTGAGGGGCAAATGCCCCCTGTGTTGGCTCTGTCCTCCAATAACTTAGACTTTTAACATGGGGTACCATGGAGCATGCGTCCAATCGATGTGGGGCTTCTCATTACACACACACATATATATATATATATATATATATATATATATATATATATATATATATATATATATATATATATATACATATGCCGGCCATTTCGGAATTTGAACTGGAAATATATGAAAACCCCAATGATATATGAGTACATGATGTTATTGCCGACCATTTCGGAAGCATTTGAACAGGAGCACTGGCGGATCTAGCCCACCGGTTTGGGGGGGCGAACTTTTGGTTTTCGGTGTCAGCCCCCCCCCCCCTTCCCCAGTGGCGTACCTAGGAATTGCATAAGGGGAGGGGTCGAACGGATTTGGAGGGTGCCAATTGTCCCACTATTGTGGGTAAAAGCATCTGATTTGGACCACTATTTGGCAAAGGGGCCCATTTTTAAAAATAATAATTAATGACAACATAATTTACTGTGTAGGGGCCATAGCTTACCTGCACCGTTTGTTACCGGATTTGTGTTCTTGTTTACCAAACCGTTCACGTTCACGTTCAACGTCTTGTACCACGTCAACGTTCGTTCACGTGTACATACTGGTGGATCTGATTTTGTAAACTCTTGCTGTGAGCAGAACTTGAGCAGCATGGAACCCTCGATGTGGGTCAGAATCTACTATGCTACCATATTGGCCTCCGAACAATTATTTAAAAAATACCTTCAAAATTGGAGATTCTTTCATTCAGACGCTATTTTTTAACCTCGGCAAAGGTTACTACATTTTAATTTAGTTTACTTCTGTTGGTTTCGGGGGGCAAAAGACACTATGCCTCCCCCTTTCAAGCGCTTCGGGGGGGGCATGGCCGGAATGGCCCCTCCGTGGATCCGCTAGTGAACAGGAGGGAGAGGGTTGAAATCCATTGACTTCGGAACGATGGTGATAGGTTTGGCACCTTGCAGCGCCAAATTAAGTTGCTCCTACTCATCTTAGCAAAAATAATAATGGGTACTTATAAAAATACTGGTCCAAATCCCCCCACTATTTGTATGTATGTTGCTTGAGCCACCTCGAAATCCGTTTGCCCCCACATGCAAATACTAGGTACGCCACTGTCCACCATACTCTATCTGGGATGTGTGAACTTTGAGCCTTAATCACTGAAAGGGGCTTAGACCTCCAATGCAAACTCCAGCCCATGAAATATAGGTGTTTCTGTTGGAGAAGGGAAGATGGTGTGAACAATAGGAGCAGTTCCTCCCACAACCTCAAAACACTCCAGCTTAAAGCTGTGAATGCCTTGTTTTTTTCAAGCAAACATTTGAAGACATCTGGATAAAAAGCTTGACTTTTCCCCTGTACCAGCCTTGAAGGACTGTCGAAAGAACTGACCATGAGTGTATCCCAGAGTGAGGCCACAAGGTGACCAACCCCATCCCTGAACTGATGAAACTTCAATTGAAATTTACCTGCAATTGAATATCCGGTGTACTAAAGCTTATAATATTTGGATGAATACACACAGACATGTTTCAGCCCCCTTTCCACACCATTTTGGAATAAGAGAAGACCACAGATATAATGAATGCTGTTCTCCAACATTACTACGAGGTATTCCTACCAAACACTGAAATTATTTGCTATCTCAGAAAAAAATGCATCTTACTTGTCATAAAAAAGTGGTGGCTTAGTGCTTTATTCATATTTGTAGGCATGCATGGCCTTCCTTTAGGCATCCTCTTCTTGATAGCATCTTTTGCACTGCAGTCGGTCCAATTTTTATCCCAAGTGCACTCAGTGTGCCTTTTCCTTTAGGGGTCATGGGTCTCTGTGAACCAGCTGATGCACACAGTGCACCTCAAGTTACAGTCTAGGATGTGACCATGTAGAAAGAATGCGCCAATGCATATGGTCTCCAGTAAGAAAATTGCATTAATTATGCATGGTAATTCACAAGCAAATTGAGTTCACAAAAGCATCATAGTTCGAACTGAGGATATTTCCATCACAAGGTTAGGATAGGTTAGGTTAGGTTACGCTGCATTTTTTTGTTAACATTTGTTTTTATGTTATGCTACCTAAATGAAAGCTCTTTTTTGGTGTTATTTTGCTCACAACCTGAAAAGTAAGCATTTGCACAGAAAATGACTGATCCCATCATCTTAGTCACCTTCATAAACATTACATTGGAATTTTAAATTCCAAGGATTAATAAAACACATTAACGCATAAATTTACCGGTAAGCCTAGGTTCATATTTGGCAAATCCAGCTATGGTTTCAATTTCAATTCGTGAAACTTTAAGGGTTATGAACGATAACAGGTTGAGGGTTGTTATATCCTATGAACTGAAGAAATTCGGTACCAAACTTAAGAGCATGTTGATTAACCTAGGAATCCAAACAATATTCATCAGCCTCATATTTCAATTTCCCATGCCAACAATCAGAAACAACTTATGCCCAATCACGATAACACTCGGATGTCTTCGCCGCGCCACAGATGAATCTAAGCCAGATTTTAAAACGTATTTGGAATGTTTACGTGACGTCATCGTATATGCCAAAATCCTGGTAGATTCTACTAGAAATCTCGCATATTCCGCTACGTCACTAGGCTGGAGTTAGAAAACCTACTAGAATTCGTTGTACCCTTTAGTATTAGTACCCAGGTTTGAATCCCAAATTATTTTTTATTTTGGGTAAGGTCATTTGTACACAGCCGCCTGGCTTCTGACAGTGTCTTAAAATTACTTTTTCAATACCTGTGCGGATGAAACACAAAATCACTCTGAGATTGTGAAAGATGAAAAACGCTGAATAGATCCATCATGATGAAAACCCAGATTGCGCCATCATACTAATAAAATAAACACATGGCCAGAGTGGCAAACATAATCATACAAATTTGGACAAATTGTATGTTGCGTCCACTCTTCCTGAACCACATTTTTGGGGTCAGTACCTTCACATGCTTCTCATTTTGCTTCTTCCTTTCTTTATTGAGTTCATGAATGTAGCGCGGTTCTTGAAATGAAACAGGCAATTCCATTGTTCGGTACTTCTTCACATTAATCTGGCCACACATGACGGAAGGATACCTGTGCACCGCCCTATCAAAGACCTACATTGCATGTTATACTTGGACGTGTTTGTTTCACCTGTGCATGCCGGGTGCTTGATGGCTGTGGTTTTCCTCAATGTGTATGATGGCAGACCGTGATGCGTGCAAAGGTACAAAGGTAAATGCGAAGTAATTGACTGTTCCGTCCCTTGGAGAAGATAAATGTCGCACATCTAGCACCTGTCACTTAAACCTGCATGCACAATGTGCATGCTGGCCTCACCCAAATGCTATGAGCTGCATGTGGGTGTATTTGATTGGTTGGTATTGTGTTACAGGTACCATCCACCTTGGCCACTGCCTCGCTGACCAGTCCTCATCATGCGGCCATGTCGACCTGATCACGAAGCCTACATCCCTGGGTGGCGGTGCTGACCTATGCAATCCAGATAACTGTCATCATACCTGTGACCTGTCACGTCCTCAAATGCTGAACCAGTGCCCGCAGAACGACTGTATCACCAGTTCAGTGTCGGTGTCTGACAGCACTTTCGAATCATCTGCCTGCATATTTCTACGTCTGCTTTTCGGCTGTAACTGGAGCGTAACTACGGAAAGTTACTAATACTGACACTGCTTTTGTTTTGCTTTTTGTGATGTGTTTATTTTCTTAGTTATTTGGTCTCAAGGGAGCATCATCTCTGGTGAAGGCCATGCAGCAACTCGATCAAACAGCTGGGCTTTGTAAATAAATAATACAGCCCACCATCAACATTTAATATAAGAGTGAAATGAAGCATCTGAACAGTCAGCACCGACGCCATCAACGGAAGCACTAACCAAGCCAATAACAACTTTTCATTGTGCATGACTGAACTTCGAATCGATATGATCGCGAGTGTGGCTGGAAATGTGGATAGTTTCTACGAATACCAGTCAACAGCGAAACCAAAATCGTACTATCTCAGGGAGATAATTATTTTGCATATCCCAACGCGACTTGGATTCGTTGAACTGAAGCAACAGCTTCTCTTGTCTTTGTCCATCGTTCCACGTTCTTTCAACGCGAATGATGTAGTACACACTCGGCACATAAAATATGAGTTGTATTGCATCAACAGCCATAACCGTTCAAGTCTGAGTAATATAATCGCTTAAAAACTATAATACCATGCATTAGGGGAAGCTCGGTAAAACGCCCCACCATGCAAACATACCTTCTCGCGCTCTTCTAGTATTAATGCAAGGGCAGAAAGCGCGGGCTTGACACGCCGGCACATGCGCTTTAGCATGAATGAATACATGCGAAAACAATTAAGCTGGTCTGCTTGAAGGGGCACACACTCATGTACAACATACTCAGGACAGTGTTCTTGTTCTATATATATATATATGCATATGCAGATAGGTGTCTCATAGCAAAATGCGAATTAGAACACACTTTTCCACACTAACATTTCAGCGACCTAGCTTCCTAGTTTTCAGCGACCTAGCTTTAGTGCTTGGCGGTGATCTCTGAGCCATCTGTCAGTGACGGCGGCCGCAGGAAAGAATCTCAAAGGCACCTTATTATCGATGATGAACACCTCTTTCTTTGCCCTATCTTTGTTTCCTCTTTTGTTTCATCGAATTTTCCCTCGAAGCGACCACCTCACTTACGTGCTTTGCAGTTTTGCCCACCCCGTTCTGTATCGGACTGGCTTCGAGACATGATTAGGCATATCTCTGCTACCTCGACCATATCAGGGATGTCCCTGTGCAGACCAGTCTGCACGTCCTGGAAGGTGCGCAGGACGTTCTCGGGACACCAACTTTTTACACCGCTGGACTGGTCAGTTGGCAGCCACTCCGCGAAGTCACTGTGCCTCTCTATCACGCGCTCTTTGAAAGCGCGATACTGGGAGACGAGGCACAAACATTTGGTCCCTCAGCAGCTGTCGCTGCACGGATGGCCTGGCAGCGTCACACTCCCCAGACTCAGCCGTTCGGCCAGGTCTGAAAACGTCGCCTCACCATAGTCCGGGCCTGCGCTAGTTGAGGCGATCCTGTCCATGTTGAATGTGTGAATTATGAGTCGTTCAATGTCAGTCGGGTCAAGATACGTTGGACTAAGTCGCAGGATCGCCGCCACCAGGTCAGATCGTCGCCGAGTCGCCTGTGTCATGTCAGTCGCGTCGCGTTCTACGTCACTACGCCGCAGCCGGTGCTGCTCGGTCACTCCGACCTCGGCGCCTCGGAAACCGGTGCCGTCAGCCACCGCCGGCCCCTCCCTCTCTAGCTGGCCAGAGAATGCACCCGCTGCAATTTTGTTTAGGGTGGACAGATACTTGTCCACTTCCTGGCGGTCCCGAAACACCGAGTACAGTGCTGACTG
The DNA here is from genome assembly GCA_034440615.1 of Ashinkailepas kermadecensis. Taxonomy (NCBI): domain Eukaryota; kingdom Metazoa; phylum Arthropoda; class Thecostraca; family Neolepadidae; genus Ashinkailepas; species Ashinkailepas kermadecensis. The sequence goes on along the minus strand of JAOTOM010005125.1, from coordinate 40,416 downwards.
GCCAGCCTTACTCAGTGCCACAGCGGGCGCCATCCCATCGATGATGATCAGCGACGCCATCACAAACTCCCGGCTCTCCAGCGTCCGGAGAACCCGCTGGGCCCACCCAGTAAAAAGCGACCCCTGAGCGATCATGTCTTGGAGAACATTGATCATGGCAGCTCGGTTGTGGAGGACTTTGGTCACTGCCATGACTAAGTACTCCACGAAGCGGGTTTCGATCAGCCGCTGCAAAGACAGGCTAATCACATCCAGCTGGGCGGATGCCCTCCGCAGCTGTCGCTTCAGAAGTCCTGACCCCTGAAACAGGCTGATCACCTGGTGCAGTCTGTCCATGTACTCCAGCATCCAGGTCGCTTCTTCCTCGTTCGTCACTTTCAACAATAAAGTCTCGAGGCGGTGGTCACGGTCATCTAGATGAACGTGACTTCTGTTAAATTTTTCCTTCCATATCCGGCGGAAACGATTTTTACTGCCAGAATATACTGCCTCACAGTCATACGAGGAAGAGGTGACCTGAATGCTGATGTCCTCGTCAGTAAGTCCGAAGTCATGTCGGAGACAATCGACGACGTGACTCGTCACCCCCCCCCGTCCGTCGGCCTCGTGTCGGTCCCGTGTCCCAGAGCTGGTCGGTGTTTGGGTCGCCGTGTAGTCCGGAATTGGATCAGCGTAGTTCCGCACTACGGCAGTCGTGCAGTGCACGACCACCGGGGAGCCGTCACTGTCCAGAGTTCGCACATTCACTACCTGCCGCTGTTTATGGGCCTCAGTGAATTTGTCCATTGTCAGGTGCATGTGTCGGGGGCGGCCAGTCGCGGGGTTCGGCGTCTTGAGGCGCCGCGATACCTCGTCGGTAAACACGTCATAGATGACGTCCACGGCCTGGGCAGCGGCTGGTCCGATCTGATGCTGGTTTCCCACGTCAAAGCCAAGAGTGTTGAGCAGTAAATGTTCGTGAGCATGATCCTCGTACGAGTGCCCCTTAGGACACCGTTGTAGATTATCGTCATATTTGTTTACGTCATTTCCTTGGCTTTAGATATCATCCCAGCTGTCAGGTCACCTATTGTAGGTATCTGTTTGGTCGCGTTCATGACTTCAGTTGCTCGTGGATGTCGGTCGGAGCTCTGGTGGGTCATTAGCCTTTGCTTTTTGTATCGGCCTAGATGTACAGGTTTAGTTACCCAGAGCTCAGCTTTTTTCCCCCATCCCTCGCGCCGAATTGTGTGCAGGTGCTACACCGAGCACAGTTACCCTGACCTGTGTGGTCCATCACGAGCCAATGGAAAACGTCAGTTGGTGTGTCAGTGTCCGTGTCCATCCCGGCGTCTCCCTGTCCACCTCCAGCGGCACGCCTATCCATCAGTACTGACTGCACGGCTTCCTTCAGATTGTCGATTGATTCTTTTAGTGCACTGATTTGCCGGCCAGGGTTGTCTGCGGTCAAATTGTGGCGAAGAGCCACAAATTCCCGGGTGAGGAGATCGACATCGGCATTGATTTTATCCAATCTTTCCGAAAGACAATTTAGTCTGTTACAGTCCACGTTGGCAGGGTGGCCGACTGAAGTATTGTCGGTACGCTCGTCAGGTCTGCGTCCAGTCTCGTGTCCGTCTGTCGGCGGTACATCGTCTGTGTCCATGACCACTGTCCTTGTCGGTCTCGTCTCGTCCATGGGGTCACTGTTGGGCTCGTCATTCATTTCCGGCTCGACAGCAGCTGGGCTGGGACAGTGATGTAGACGACTACATCACTGTCAGAGTCGAGGGAGGCAGAGTCAGTGGTTGCTGCTGGTGCAGTTGGCGTGGCATCGTCTCCAGACGTCCCCACAGCAGTGCTACATCCGATCGGGTCTGGACGGACATCTCGATCCCGCCTCTTCCGTCGCATTGTCTTTCTCTCACATGCCTTGCTAAAGTCCTTAAGTTTTTTCCCCCCACCCTGTGCACGCTTTGCGCATGTCGCTTAGCATTACTTTTTGTGATATTTCTAAGACATATATAGCATACGACAGCTTCATCAGATTTAATTTTCACCATGCCTGATACCCACGGATCCAAGCAGCAAGTCAACGACGTAAGAACACAGGACAAAAACAAGAACACAGTAGGTGAAAAAAACAACCTCAGAAGGATGGCAGGAAGGTCCGATGTAGGTGATGGACGGACGATGCGGCCAGACCAAGCCAGGGTGGCAGGATCATCCCGGCACACAGGATTGAGGCAGCAGCGGCGTTACTGTCAAAGAACGGATACAGATTAGTGTGGGTCAGTGGTAGAGGTGCGACAAATTATTTGCTGTTAATTCCGTCGGCAAGGCGCCGCGACCCCTACTAGATCACGGCGTGATTGAGGCAGTGTCTAGTCGGGACCATGCGGAGACCACACCATTTTGAATGAGATTATGTAATGCAAACAGCTGCATTTCTATAATATAAATAGCTTGAAGCGGCTACCATGCTAGGTCTGCTAAATGGTGTGCCGTGACTAAGCCGTGACTTGCGATTTCAGGCCATGGCCATGACTGCAATGTGAAAGAGCCAGCGATTTCACTTTGTATCATATTTTGTACGTAACCCTCACGAGATGAAATTTCAGGAGATTGGAAGCTGGCAAATGCAGTCCTTATTTTCAAATAAGGCGAAAAGGGGAAAGTTGAAAATGATAGACCAGCAAGACCAACATCCTTAGGCTATACGATGTTTAAATAAATTAGTAATCACATAATGGTTGGTTTTCTGGAAGGGAACATATTGATTCGAGACACCCAGCATGTGTTTAGAAAAGGTCGACCTCGCTGACAAGTATCTTGAACATTTTGGATTTTGCTACAGATCAGTGTGATAAGACATCATATTGATTTAATCCTGATATGAAAATCAGGTTGAGCTATGGCTTTCAGATAGACAGTAGAGTGGTGCTAAGTGGCATGCAGATTTCATGACAAGATGCTCTAAGTGAAGTACTGCAAGGGTCAGTACTGGAACCACTATTGGTCACAATGTTTGTGACCAATAGTGGTGTAATAGTGAAGTGTAACCAAGATGGCCCCAACGTGGCATCGTCTCCAGACGTCCCCACAGCAGTGCTACATCCGATCTGGTCTGGGCGGACATCTCGATCCCGCCTCTTGCATCGCATTGTCTCTCTCTCACATGCCTTGCTAAAATCCTTAAGTTCTTTTCCCCACCCCACCCTGTGCACATTTTGCGCATGTCGCTTAGCATTACTTTTTCTGATATTTCTAGGACATACCACACCATTTTGAATGAAGTTATGTAAATGCAGTACCAACATCCTTAGGATATACGCTGCTTAAACCAATTATTACGGATATAATGGTTGTTTTCTGGAAGGGAACATATTGATTCGAGACACCCAGCATGTGTTTAGAAAAGGTTGATCTCGCTGACAAATATCTTGAACTTTTTGGATTTTGCTACAGACAAGTGTGATAAGACATCATATTGATTTAATCCTGATATGAAAATCAGTTTGAGCTATGGCTTTCAGATAGACAGTAGAGAGTGGTGCTAGGTGGCATGAAGATTTCATGACAAGATGCTCTTAGTGAAGTACTGCAATGGTCAGTACTGGAACCACTATTGGTCACAATATTTGTAAATAGTATTGAAAAGGTATAAAAAGTGCCAAATTAAATTCAGCTTTGATAGGTGTCGAATAATGCATGTAGGTAGACATCATATCCGGTATCCATACTTGATGGGTAGCCAAGTACTAGCTGTGACTCAACAGAAGGACTTAGGTGTTATTGTGAACACAAAATTGTGTACATCATATTGTGTCCACAAATTATCGACAACATACAAAAGAAGCAAGAACAAAATTTCAGGCCACATTTTAAATAGTGGAGCTTGATCCCCTATAGCTATGGAAAAAAGTTGGTAATATTTAGAGAGAGTGCAAAAGAGGATTAGTAATTTGAGCAACCTAGCATATGAGACAAGATTAAAAAAGATATGAATGTGTGTACACTTAGATACATAAAAATAAGGGGAAAAGGTCTCATCAAGGTATTTAAATTTATTCATGGTCAGCAACAGATACATCTAGGATAATACAAATTATACAATTAGTTACTAGAGACCATCAATTCAAAATCAAAGTTAACCATATCAGGATAAAGACAAGACAGTCTTTCTTTACCAGCAGGGTAGTTCACATTGGAACCAGCTATCACGCACAATTGGCATTGTCAGTATGCAGAGCAGTGTATAAAAATAGCAGACTGGTATTAAAAGGAGAAAATAATTTCCTTTCATTATTTCATGGATAACTAATCGACAAATGTTGTGGACAACTAGTTCTTAGTGTCCACAAAGTGTAACCAAGATGGCCTCTGTCAGGGTCATAAGGAACATTTTGATGTGGGGGGGGTGAGGCGGCAGGATGTGCTATGAGACTGAAATGTTTTCTACTGGGGGGAGGGGGGGAGAGATCTGGGTGCTCAGACCATGAAAAGATGGCAGGTAATGCCGACCAGCTTCAAAGCTGGGGGGGGGGACTGCCCTGCTCCTATGCCATTGGCCCCCGTGGCTCATAGTTGCATTATGTTTCATGTTTCTTTAGCTACTTCTTTTGTAAATTCATAGTTTCTTTTGAACTTGTCCTCGTGCCAATATAATTGGGTGCTGGATCCATAATTTCTGCCCTGTCCACACCTTGCAACATTTTAAAGGAAACTAACCACCTTGCCGAAATTCTGCAATCATACTAATTAGGGGTGATTGGCTCCGGACAAATGATGAATAAGACATTGGTTTTGCGAAATATTATGCCCATACTTCAAAAAACGGGATTTTGGAAGGTTTTTTCAACCGGTTTTATCATAGGCCTCTAAAGGTTCGCCTTTAGGTTTAATTAAAGTTTAATTAATTTAATTTAATTAAATTTTTAATTAAATTTAAATTAAATTTTATTGAAGCCTTTAGGTTTAATTAGGTTTAATTAGGTTTAATTAAATAAAAGGTTTAATTTCCATTGAAATCCTGTTTGCTTCCATATGCTTCCATATGAAGGAATTTTCACAACGCCCACCGAGTCTGTCCATGTCCCAAAACCGATGATAAAAGGCCTTATAACTTCGGCTGGAAGATGTTTTGGACCCAACGGAGTATGAGGGAAGTGATTTCTCGACGTGGTCTTCAAAACTGCTATCTCAGTTAAAATCCCATTATAAAGGTGGCTAGTTTCCTTTAAGGCCCCTCCCCTGTAGGAATATTCAGCATCACATAATTCAGTCTTAAATAGGGTCGGATACAGGAATTTACAGGGTGTGTGTGGCTGAGCTGTGGGGCTGGTGGAGGCTAAAGATGTGCTGGGGTGGCACTAACATGCCTTCCTAGGAAGCAGGGACCAGAGGGGGGGGGGGGTGCACTCCTACCTCCCGGATGGGTGGCACTTCAACAGTAGGGGGTGGAAAGGAGGCTAGAGGGGTAGCATTCCAGCAGATGAGGTGGCGTTCCCCTTTGGGCATGGGGGCGGCCCATTCGGCCTCCTTAGATCCAATACTGTCTCTCCCCTACAATATCTATTTCAGCCTCATTCAGCTCTGAATCTGCCCCCTCCCAACAAAGCAGAACAACCTTAAATCCACTCGCCCTACCTCGATCATATGCTTTCCTTCGAACAGCACACGCAGATATGCCACTAATATATCACCAATGTAGATTGAGATATTCATCATCTACATTGTACCACACATCTGTGCAATGTACGATGAGGTGGTTTAAGGTTAACTCCGCTCAAGGCAGTACACGCAGTACACATAGAACTTACGCTGCACTGTGTGCACGTATATGCCAAATGCAAGGCTATGAAAACAATGGAATGTAAACAAAATTCAGCGCAGCGATGTTTTGCGCTTTCGTGACAAATTATAGTGCCACAGGACACAATGCACACTTCGCAATTTATTTTTTCTATTTAACCTGCACGGCTGGGAGGCTATTATACTGGAAAAGACTTGGAACAATATAAAGAATGCCATGACAAAAAATAGGATCAAATATTTCCACTACAAGGGAGAATTATGGCATTGAGGTTGTTACCTGTGACTAAGGAAAAGGCCAGTGAGCTATCGACAAATGGCGATTGAAAAACACCATAATTTTCACTTAAATGCACACATGTCGAGTATTTTGTGTGCTCAAATCAGAAAATGAACTTGAAATAATTAGATTTTTGTCCACTTATAGTATTCCCTTGCCATATCACCAAGGAACTGGTCTCCATTTGCAGCATACTTTCCAAGCATCCACACGTCAGGAGCTCTTGCGTTGTAAAAAATATGGCACGTAAGAAAGACTTTCGGAAGTGTTTTTGTGCTAATTTTCACGCACTAAAATGAACGGAGAGTTGGAAAATCCCAGTTGTTGTGCGATTTATTCCTAGCACTTCCGTATATCAAGCCCCGCTTTTACCTGGATTTTTCATCCTTGAGACTGGCAGAAAAAACCCACAGATGAACATATGAATAATTCCTTGTACCGCGCGCGGCAGAGCGTTATTGTCCTTTTATAATGTGTAGAAAATTATGAGACGTTCAAATATTTGCTTTGATCTTTGATTAATCCATCATGCTCGCCAGTATTCATCCACAAATTCATCTGTATTTTAATGTGTTTTTCATCCTCCTGGAATGTGCCAGCCTGAGGATGACATTTTTCATCCCATGTTCTTGATAAACAATGTTTGCTAATATTTGCAGTATTTGCGAAATTTATTAATGTAAGATTAAGATAAATGAAGAAACAATTCTAACTTTATTTCTCTGTTTACATCTGAAGAGGATCATATATTAATATCGGAACATTTTATCAATTCTATTTTTCTTTAAAATACATGCCTACAATTGTGACGCACACAAGACTTAGAAAAACAAAGCTCAGCCCTCGTAAGTCGCTGAATAGGATCGAGGTTTGGGCATTTCTGTATTTATTAATGTAGATTTGTATACCTGCATTCTTTGCCTGTCATCAGTGCTGAGATACTACTCAGTCATGAGATTTAACGCTGTTAAGGGTTCAGCTCATGGGTGGATCCAGCCAGCCCGTTGTCAGTCAGCTTGGGTTGTGTAAGATTTAATAAATCGCTGACGAAAAATACCTGATTTGTATGGTTTAGGTGCAAGCTCTAGTTTAAAACAATACTTTTTCTTCAAATAAAATGTTCCCTGTTTTTCTGAAGAGCATGAATAAAGGATAATTTTAGTTCAAATCAGGCTATCTAGGCTGGCTAGGTAATCTTCAAGTATAATACCGGCTGGTGATGCCCCCACCCCCTTGCTCCAAATCCCCCTGCATTGGCTGACAATTACTTGGGTTTGGCCAATGTCATGATTCAGCCCTTAAGTGTGTCAGCTCGGCCGAATTTCTGGTTATGGTACAGCTTCACATGTTTTTTAAAAACGCATGGTATGAGTTTGTATTTCATGGATTCATGCATATTCATAGATTGCTGCACTTATGTTCATCATGCTATATAATCCTCTGCATTGTGAGGATACACTGTGAACTTCATGCCTAGCTTCATGAAGATAGACACATCTAGTTCATTATACAATAATTTTCAGCCTGCCAGGAACATCTTCACTACAGGTCCATTAGGTTTTGTGATGATATGCATTTGTCTCAAAGCTCATTTTATATTCACCTGAGAGTGAGACTATTGATACCTGCTGGAAAAACAAAAGACAAGGATGAAAACATTGCAAACATGCACTTTAGTTCCATCCAGGCCATTGTCATCCCCATGCCTTCCTGCGTGTCGCCTCAAATGGTACAAATGACGTCATCTGGGGTACACCCTTTGGGCCATTTTATTGGTTTGATGTACATTAAAATTAAGATATTTTAAATTCAACTCGCTTTTTAAATCTTTTAATATTGCATCTATGGTTTTAGAATCTTGTTTAGCTGTTATTTTATAAGTTTCCATTAGGCTGCAAATTAGACAACCACCATTACGAAAGGCAGCGTTTTAGGGGCACGCTTTTTCTCAAATTCCTAGATGATGCAGTTGAGTCATAAATGGCACAGTTGTTTACATATCTATCTCTTAGGTATTATTTATAGCATCACACGTCGTATTTGCTGTCGCAGCATTTTGGTTGTAGTTTTATTGTATTGTGTTGTGACCAGGGATAGACTGGTGGCACTCCCTATGGCTGCCCGTCCTGGCGGCACTTGGCACTGCTCTCAGCTCTGGTACTGCTATGGGGCAGGTGTGGCATATGCCACTTCATTGTTTCTGATTTTTATCATGTGGCCTATCAGCATTGATTAGAAGGAATGATATGCCTTTCCCTTTCCCCCACGAACATTGATTGCGATCATTCATTCATGCTCTGAACCTGAACCAATGCCGACTGAGGATTTGGAATGAGCCAGATCTAATCCTGAACGCATTGCAAGGAAATGCCAACAATACATGTCTGACCGCTTTTGGTGACCAATGTTTCCAGTCCGTCCACAGAATGTAGACTGCTAACTACAGTGGAATTTGACATATTTTGGGAGCGGTTTAGTCCCCTTTAAGACTGGCGTGAGCCCACCCCCTTACCCCAAATAATTTCAGATATTAGCTATCATGTAGCACTAATGGGGCTTCTCAACGAATGTCTTCTTGTTACCTCCATGCATTGTGTCCTTCCAATAATTTTCTGGAAGTTCCACCCCTGCTGCTGAGCTGGTGCGGGACTCACATATTCCCCAATAAAAAGGAGTGTCTGGCTTTCACGCGTTCCCTGTGGTCCTATCGATGTGGAAAAAACAATTATCCCCTTCCTTTCCCCCAAATCAGGGGCGCTGCCACATGTAAAGGGGAATTCAAAGGTGTTTTCGGTCAATTACTTTTCCCATGTAGCACCATAAGCCCAATGCAAAATTTGATGCAGATTGGGGACTTGCCTCCCCCTCCCCACCTGGTCCCATCATAGCGACGCACACTCTTCAGATACGTCCTTACTGCATCTCGCCACGGGAGGATATTAATTATCTGCCGTATTTGACCTGTCCTACATCCTATCATATTGACTTAGCCTTTGAGGGCTCATTCAGGCATAATATGAATATAAAAAGTATTGGGGATCCTTTCCAGAATTACAATGCCCTAAGTTTTTCACCTACACCTCTTGATCCATCATTTTCTCTCCCGTAGTGTACATACGTTGCATATCTTTGTCAGCGTGTTAGCAGTCAGACCTGTGTTAAGGTGTACCCCTGATGACGTCATTTAAGGACCTGCGCAGTAGGGATGACGCCACCTGGTATATATCGCCTTGGTTCCATCACAACAATGACCATCTGTGTTTGTAATATGTTTATGAAAAGATGAAAGTCATCACCAAGGATGAAAACCTAAAACTTTCATTAACTGTGATTTTCCATGCAAAATGGTGAATTTGTTTCACTGTGGATTCATCTCATGTCTTGTCACATTTGTGTCACATTTGCAACACTGAAGGAATGTAAACAACCGTGCACTGTAGGTATCGTGGGAGGTTAGTGGTGGGATACAGGTAATCTTTACCTTTCGGCCGACACATACTGCCAAGGTTAGTGATTTGCATATATTTCATGACGTCATGGCCGAAAAATTTGCTTCGGAGGATTCTGGTTTTCCGGTTAGGTTAGGTTAGGTTAGGTTAGATTACATTATGCTATCATACATTTTGTATATTATGCTACATTATCTTAGTCTAGGTTAGGTGGTAATCTTTACCGACACCCGACTCCTGTGACGTCACTTGCCTGACTTCTGTGATGTCACTGTTCCCCACTATACACCTCTTTACAAGTCACTAACCTTGGCAGTATGTGTCGGCCAAAAGGTGAAGATTACCGGGATACCTATATGGTGTAAGACAATTAGATACCTTAAACATACCCTGATTTTTCATTTTTGTGTATTCTTTACTTGTATCCATTTTTAGGTTTGCAGCACTATAAATATAGTATTTGTTTGATGAGACATCTACCCCAGGTAGGTGAAATAGGGGTTAGTTAGTTATTTGGGCTTTAGGGCACTTCGACCAGAATTGATCATTCGTGCCCAGAAGTAGGGGAAGAGGGGTATCCGAACATGCTCTGTTTCCCAAATAACTACCTTTGCATGTCTCCTGCATCATGTTCCAACCAAAGTCCATGGAAGCTGTTTTCAGGCTTCTGAGGGCAGTTGCCTGAATAAAAATGTAAGGAAGTGGCCCCTGATATTTTTTTTTGCAGTTAGGTACACTGGTATTTTTAGCAGTTACTAATAAATTGTACAACAACAGCTACAGTGAAGCCTTGCGATTGTGTGCAATTGTATGTGTAATGTATTAAATTACATTAAATTGTGTGCAAATGTATTAAACACCATCTTTGTTGGATTACAAAAGTTCACCAAACAACACAGGTGATTTCTGTTTGTTCCCAAAATCGAACAGAGGTGCTGAGAATATGGCATGTGCATCTGGACCTGTTAAAACAAGTGTGTTGAATTCAGAACACTGACTTAATGAGCATTTTAAGCCCACAAGGTTGTGCTTCAGAGGGTCAGATCCAATAATTGTCATTAGAGAATGAGCACATTTCCTTGGAGTGGTGCCTTCAGCTGAAAAATTATCCAAATGAGGGAGGGGTACACCAGTAGGGGACTTACGAGCATTAAAAGTGGACATCCGTTCTGCTCATGCTCAATTTCTTGTGAAAATATTCTTGATTTGGTGGGAATAGTGGCACTTTTGGTGCAATCATCAGCACATGACATATCTTGTTTATGTTTTCACCCCAGGATGAAGCTTGATGGCAGGGACGAGTGGTCTAGGGGTAAGATGCTCGTCTCACAATCGAAAGGTTGTGGGTTCGAGTCTCACCTGTTGCTACTCTTCGCCCGCGACCAATCGGCGTGAGAGATTGGCGACGCTACATGACTCAACGGTCGATGTGTCGTAAAACCAATAACCAACCGAAGCTTGATGGCATCATATTCCTTTTGCTGTAGGCTGGATAATATGGAAGTATGACCACTTCAGTTCAAAACAATAACATTTAGGAGTTACACCTTTGATGCTGATGACATTAGCTGTATCAGGATTTGTGGATGGAAACAGGGACACAAGCCTTGTAATATTGCATGTGCTGTTACAGTGAGGGATGCCTGAGTGAGAATTGCACCTGGCCATGTGTTTTATATTAGATTACATTTTCCAACTGCCAAATAATCTAGTAAGATATTTCCCCAAATATCAACTTCTCAGAATCATTATAAAATTGTTTGAACATTCAAAATTGACCATACTCATTATCAAACTGGGGATAGGCACCATTCATCCCACAATCCAAGTATTTGAATGTTAGTTTGCTGGATAAGCATACCCTGTCTGGATACCTACATGTTCAAGTTCTGAAGCAGTGTTCAGATTTGTTTGATTTGGATGCCACATGCAAAGTATATGCCTAGGCTTGTCCTTTGGTTTGCAAAATTGGGGCAATATACCTACACACCATACCTGGTGAGATTTAATAGGAAGCATTTGCTGCAAGAATGCACAAATTCCAGTATTGCTGTGCTTTAAGGTATTCACAGCACATATTTTGCATGTATTTTAACTCCACAAAGAAAACGGGGGATACGTTTTGTTTGCTTTGGTTATATTAGGTTTTTTATGTGGAAAATTCTGGAGATTATTGTTTCATTTCAATTTTTGGATGCCCAATAATTTCTTCTGTAAATGCCTACATTTCATGTGGCAGGCAATAAATGGGCTTTGCGTTGGATAATATTCCAAGAATAATGACAGGAAAGAAAAAGGAACATAACTTAACCTAACCTCTTGTCAGAAGAAATCATCTTAAAAGCTAAATGTGCCCTAAAGTCCAAATCATCTTAAAAATGCTCTTAAAAAATGGTATTATATTGCAGCGTAAGGTAACCATGACAAGTTTTACACACATTTCACCTCCATGAAGCATACAGTTTTCTTTAAAAACTGTTCAGGCTAGGTTAGCTAGGTTAGGTTTTTGGTAATTTTTTTGATAAAAGGGTGTTTTTGTAATTTTTGGAATACTTTTTCAGAATATGATGTTTATGAACATGACGAGAAGATGCGACCACTCAATTGTGGTGCTGAAGCTTACTTTTAAATTTGGACCATTAAGTCACATTGGTATGGTGTAATGACGTCATAGGTATGGCGCTGAGGCTTTGACTGGCTAATGCTACAAATGGTTCACATACCTTAATGAGATGGTCAAAGTAGCTTAACCTAAACTAACCACCCAACCTAGCCTAAACTAAACTAACCTAACCTAACCTGCTTACCTCTTGGTTTATCATAGCTATAATTTATATAATGTGCCATGAGGTTAGGTTGACTGGCTAATGCTACAAATAGTTCACATACCTTAATGAGATGGTCAAAGTAGCTTAACCTAACCTAACCTAACCTTACCTAACCTGCTTACCTCTTGGTTTATCATAGCTATAATTTATATAATGCACCATGAGGTTAGGTTAGGTTAAGCTACTTTGACCATCTCATTAAGGTATGTGAGCCTTTTGTAGCATTAGTCAGTCGAAGCCTCGGTGCCATACCTATGACGTCATCACACCGTACCGATGTGACGTCATTGTTCAAATTGAAAAGTAAGCATCAGCACCAAAAATGAGTGGTTGCATCTTCTTAGTCACATTCATAAACATCATATTCTGAAAAAAAAACAATTCCAAAAATCCCAAAGTGCCTTTTATAAAAAATTTACCAGGTTTTTTACATTGAAAATGTTAGCCAAAAAATTGTTCAGAAATTGTATGCTAAGGAAAGATTTCTTTCCTGCATGGAGGATTAAGCTAGGTTATTTTCGGTTATGCTACATTTTTCTGTATTTTTAATGTTACTTGCTGAATATCATGTTATGTGACATATTAACCAACTCAACACCCGTTTCTGGCTGTTATGTTGCATCCCGACTGAAAAGTATGCATTTGCAGAGGAAATAAGTAGTCACATCATGTTAGGCACATTCATAACCATTGCACTGGAAAACAATAAATTTCAAGACATCAGGTATTTCCTGAAATGGCAAGACTACCTTTGATGATTTGTTTTCTGAACATGATTCCAATTTAAGAATGTAGCCTAACCTGTTTTAAAAGAAAAAGAATTCTTTTAATAAAAAAAAAAATCCATCTTTTGCAAAATTAGAAAACTTAGCCTAACCAAACCTCATACCTTTGTTTGCTTTATGGAGGTAAAGTGTGTGGTATACTTCCCTTATGAATATCTTAAAGTACAGTACACTCAATTTTGGGGGAATCTTTCATCTCAAGGGCAGGTTAGGCTAGGTTTGGTTGGGCTGTGTCAGGCTTTATTAATTTGGATAATCTTGAACAAAAAACAATGGTTGCATATTTTTCCTTTTCTTAATTTATTTTCCTACAAGGGAAATTAGGCTTGGTTAGGTTACCTTAGGTTGCATTATTAGGCTTGTTAGGTTCTATGTTATTTTTTTTTCAGGCTATGTTATGATAGCTCATTTTAACATGCATTTTATGTTATATTATCTGAATGGAAGCACATTTTTGGTATGATTTTACTTGTCAACTGAAGAGTAAGTATTTGCACAGGAAATGAGTGGTCACATTGTCTTCGCATGTCCGGCGGTCAGCGCCAACTTCGCATGTCCGGGGTGGCCGATGTCTGCCCCCCCCCTTAAGATCTCCAGAACTATGCTAGGTAGCGACAAACGGAAAACGGCGTTGGATAGCTGGTGACAAGCTCTATCGAAAGTATTTCGGTCATTTTTCGCTCAGGTCAATATTTAGGTCACTGGGTCATCATAGGTCGAATTCGACCAGATCGGGTGGGACCCTCAGATATTGACACATATCTCAGGACCTGTAGCAGATAGAAACAAACGGCGAATGCTATTCGACAGCCCTTGAAATGTGCTATCGACAATACGCTGTGTGATTTAAGGTCAGGTTAACTCCGAAACTATGACCTCCGGTCAAGATCATGAGGTAGCCTAGGGAGGTCATGTAATGTATCAATCGACACGTCTTGGCGATACAAGCACAATGACGGTAATTTCAGCCTTCTTGCTCAATGCAGTGCAATATAATGTGCAGAAATGTGCTAGTGATCTCAGGTGACCTCAGATGACCTTGGTGAGGTCACTGAGCAAAAATGTCAGCGGTAGCATTGAGAATAGCTTCCAACTACATGCCATAACTGTTGTGAGGTCATTCCGAGAGCAAATATGTAACCAGGAAACATTTGTATATTTTACCATAGGCCTATAATGGGGGAAGCCATGGCCGCGACCTGACCTCAGGTCAATGCTACGAGAAAAAACGAGATATATATTATAGTCCCTGATGAGATCATAACGTGTTATAAGTTTGAAATCAATCGCCCAATGATTGTGGAAGTGATGCCACCTAGACTCCGAGGGATGTTGGGTCACTTCGCCTGACCTGGTGACCTGACTTGAGATGACCCAGGGTCAAACATTTCTGAGGATATGCGGAAAAGACTAATGAACAGCCATATGAGGTTTGGCCTTGCTAACCCGATTAGTATGGCGGCAAATTAGGAAAAACCCCATGGGGGGGGCAGATATCTGCCCCCCGGACGTGCGCGTGTTAATCATGTTAACAAACATTGAATTGGAAAAATTCCAACAATTGAAGAATTACTATAATGCACAAATTTTCCAAAGTTTTGTCTTACAGTAACATATGAGTGGTCTGGGACAATGCAGTTTGGTAAGTAGGTACCTGCAATCATGAGCTGGGATGTATTTTGTGAAACATGGTCATGCATCTTTGGACAAGGGCTCTATCTGTTGTGTTCCAAAGTGATTTTGTGTTCAATGGAAATATAAACCTATTCTGTAAAATGTAGTTGAAAACTGGGGCATTTGAGCAAATGAAAACAAAAATCAAGGACTGTTTGGTATTCTTTGTTACATTGGCTTGAGATGTTTCAACCAGGTTTTGATCATTCACCCTCATAAAAAATATGAGTATGCGTTATGATTTAACTCCATAGCTCATTGGTCCTGCTAATTAATTTACAATGAATAAATACTCAAAAATTGCAAGTCATAATACCTATGGTATGCATAAATATGGCAAATATGTATTTTTTTTCTTTCAAGTAATTTTGTGATTATTGGATTTTTCTCTCTCAACGATATTTCATCTATTTTCGGTATTATTTAACAATATATATGCTAGTATCATTAGCTAGTTATATAGCTATTATCATTAGTTATCATATCATTCATCATATCATCATTAGTCATCAATCATAATTGCAAGTATACTTAGTAAATCGGAGTTTATGAATGTGGTGTACTTATTGTCTAACATCGCTCGTATTTGTGCAGGTTTTAGTGAATGTCAGAGACTCGTTTCTGAGTGAATAGAGTTTCTGAATACATGAATGTTCGTTCTGAATGCATTATTGTGTAAGCTTCGAATGTTTTGTTCCTTCTAGTTCTTCGGTTCCACTGCCCATTTTTGTTCTGGCCGCCCAATGCCGAATCACTATTAGCTGCCATGACTACCCAACAATTTCGATTTCGTGAAGACCATCTGATTTTAGGTTCAATGCTTGGCTAATTTTTCAGGTTCCGAAATACTTTTCAGGTTCCGAAACATAATCAATTCTTAACGGCTAAGCTGGTGCCTGGGATCCCCTAACCCAGCATTCGGCCCTTTTCTTTTTCAAGTTCCAATTACAATCATTTCAAAGTTAAGGGTAACTACTTCCGCCACTTCAGTGCGCCGGTGTGCCCTTAGATCAGAGCTTCAGCTGCGCGGAGATCTTTAGAGGGGAGGGAGGGGTGCTCGAGTAGTAACCGTTCATAATTATGTTCTCGGACCACTCGGGTGGATTGAGCGAGGTGTTAACATTCCATTTACCCAACTATGACTGAGTAAGCCGTAACAGTTGGCCACTCCCGAGGCAGCTCAGCGTCTTCATAAGTCCAAAGGCTGTGGGATCTCACCAACCTTCAAGTCGTGGCAGGCCGCCGGGCTTGTGAACGTTCCATTGAATAACAGCACACAAATGCCCCCACTTTTTAGCAGTTGCATGGACTCTTGATGGCATCATACATGGGTGTCGTGACGGACTTTGGATGGGGCTGACGCGGCACGAGAGGAGTTTTTGGTTATTTTTCATGCAAAACAATTCTGCTAAATACTCAATCATTCTTATCTTGTTTAATTGCATAAAGATTGGAGCGACCAGTCCCCTAAGGCTCTAATATGCTATGTTAGCTGGGATAGGTAGGCGTGCCCGCCCCCGGAATCACTCAACATTCCCACTCTTAGAATTTCTAGTGGGTCGGAGTATGGTGGGCTTGGATGGTAAGCCTGCATCCGTCAAATGACGTGACCCCTTAGTCAAAGTTCCCCAGTAGGTCACGTCCACCAGAGGCGTGGGAACGTCTCAAAAAGTGTGTGTGTGTGGGGGGGGGGGGGGCAAACTCCTTTTTGAAGTTGATTCTTACGATGCATCGCCATACCATTAATGTTAAACTGTCATGAAAAATGGGGGCCATACCCCTCATCCCCTGTTCCCACACCTATGTTGTCTTCCCGACGCCCGTGGATTCAGGAACGGTGGAAGTGGCGAGGGCAGTAGCATACCCAAGGGGGATAACCGAGCCATGTGCCCTAAGATGGCCGAATTTGTAGCTAAATCAGGTTTTATGGACGATATTTGGAAAACAACAAACATTCTCTGTGTATGATATTGTTATAATGTCATGTTCAGGTCCTACCATATCCAAATATGATGAGTATTATTTGAATTAGCGTTAATTTGTATACCACTCGAGCCGACTCAAAACAGGCTAGCTGTACCCACACTTCGCGGTGAAGGCGGAGACAAACATCTGCCTTCGCATGTGGAGATTTTAGCATTATCTATATGATGCTGCTTGGTAAATCATGCATTTAAGGCAAGGTTTGTTCCATACGAAATAATAAAAGTAATTAAGTAAAGTTCCGCCGTTCATCGATCACTTAATCACTCGCTTCCCAAGATCATCGCGCCATGTGAATGTAAGGAGTTCTTTAAACACTAGTGTTGTTAAAATAATTGTATTATACACCAGCGCCCTTATTACCTGCAACAAATGGACACTGTCCTCACTTAAAGACATCGTTGCGATGCTATTTCATCTTTAATCAACTTTGACGATGTATAGCGGCAGTGTCAGTTGATCAGGAATACCTTCATTGAAACGAGTGATAAATTATGAGGAAGTTCCGGGGGGGCATTTTTAGTTAGTACCATCCTTTGATCAAAATATTCAATTTCACATGCGACCACATAATGCTTCTGGCATTCCCCATGCTAATGTACGTTCAAGGCGAAAGAGTTGCTATCTATCGGCAGACACGTTGAACTACTGTGTGTGGGATACAAGTGTGACAAATCTGGCTCGCTAACAAAAACAATTTGGAAACAAAAATGCAAACAATCCAGTGACATGCATGCAATATATTTGCACACTGCTGACTGATGCTTCATTACGCTCGAATATGCACAAGTACCTGGTCACTCTGCATCACTGATATTTCATCCAGATTCCCATACTTTTCTGCCCAAGTTTCGAGTAGAAAATTAGCAGTGTAAATCCACATAAGGGTGAAATTCAGCTAAAAACGCAGGGTAGATACCAATATAATTTTCACCATACACCACCACTGAATGTATATGAAACTTGGCTGCATGTTTTTTTTTAATGACAACAGTGTTGTGATTAGGTGTTATTGTTGTGTTATTGCATAAAATGTGCAGCACAAGAACAAGGGAATGCAAAATAGTTCAAATTTATATTGTATTATTGGGAAAAATAAATATATCTGGGTGGGGCACCCAACCCAATCGGGGATATTTTCAGAAACAGTCTTCCATGATTTGCAGTCGGGCTTGAAGGTAGGTTTCGATTAACCAGCCCAATGCTGGAGCTGCTCTGCAGGAGAACACCTGTGATGAACTTGAAAAAGTACATATATATATATATATATATATATCCTAATCCATGATGATGGGGCTGGAGGCTCATGTACTTTTGGTATTGCTAGCACAACACCACCAAAAGAATCAATGCCATGCAACAGCAATATTTTGATGGACCTCCTAGAGGTCACACAACACTGGTATCCACCATCAGAGTTTGTATGCACTATCAAACTCCTTTTAAGGGAAGAGGGAAATGTGACCAAATATTTCAGATGCTTGTATTTTAACTCCAAGTATTGCCCGAGTGACAAGTACATATAAACCCACAATCTTGACTATTTGGCCGGATAAGGTGCACCTTCTTCGATTCTTCAAATCGCCTGCGGATCGGCTACACACTGACGCGCGGCTGGCTACCTAGCTGGCTACCGGCTGGCTACCTTATAGCCGGCGGCAACAATTATACATGGTCAAAACGTTCCGCTATACTGACGGTGTGCGCCGTGCCTGTGGGTTGTCCTTTGTCGCGAACCTTACAGGACGTTTTTGTGTCATGATGGAGCCCAGCTGCGAGCTGAGGCGATGACCTGCCTGACGCTGAGACCTGCCCGACACCGGCCCTGATGCCGGGCCCCGTGACTCGCATCTGGGTTCTGCCGGTGGTTGTGTCACTGGGTACACTGTGGCTCTACCTGCTCGTGAGCCAGGCCCCGGTCCTCAGCAACTCTGTCGAGGTCAGTACACCAGCTATCAGCTCAAGTCAGCGGCGGTTTTATAGGGCCGCCAAGGTAAACAGTTTTCCCATGCGTCGAAGCAGTATCATGTTTAATATTCTTTTTTGCAGTGAAAATGACCCCAAATGACGTGCCTATTCCCACATCAATTTGACATGTTGTGTGAACATTTTGAGGTCAGGTCATCTACGGCCACCAAGTGATACAAGGTCAATTGAGGGGGCGCTGCATGACCTCTGTAGTCGATGCGCCCCTGAACCCCAAGAACCAACCAAGGTCAATTGAGGTCACCTCCAAAAAGTTCAACCATTCGTCGCGTTTTAGCAGATGAAAATACTTGGATGAAACTTTCAGTATTTGCTTATCTTTAGTGATGCAGCAAAACGCACCATAATATTTTTTTTAAATATTTTTCTTTATTGGTGACATTTGTTTTGCATATTTCCCCATTGGGGCTAAAATCGAAGATTCTAGCTAACATAAGGACTTTTTATGAGGGAAAGTTGACCTAAAACAACATTTTTGCCGGTGCAGTCTACCCATTATAATAATAAAAATAAAATAAAATTGAAAACTCAGTATTAAAATTTCGACAAATTAAATGTTAATTTTGGGGTAGACAATCATTTTGGGGCCATTGTTGATTCCCACTTCCTTTCCTGATTCCAAATATTTTTGTTTGTTTTTTTAAATCTACCTATAAATAAACTCCCCCAGAGTCCAAAAAATGTCTAGTCATGATCCCACAGACACCCTACCCTAGTGATGTTACTTTTTGAGGGGAAAATATTTTTGGGTTGGTTTCGGGCCATACTCGTCGAACGCTTAGTTTGGAGATTAGAGGGAAGCTTATAATGCCCCCCACCCACCCACCCCCAGATGGGATGTGATCATCTGACTATGAAGACAGGGTTTAAACAGACGCGACGACTGCTTGCTGTTTAAATCCGATAAGTGTTTCAAAATGTTATTTGCCCCCTCCCCTCCAAGCCAGGCTTTTCGATCGGTCCCTGGGTATAGAACGCATCCAGGTTCTCCGCGCTGAGGGTATCCAGCTTTCTCAGCAGATCCGAAATGCGATCAGTTTTTATTTTGCTCAAATTGACCTGCTGCATAGATCATATTTTTTGGTCAATACTAGACAGGTCCTCGCCAACACAGGCGGTCCATAAACGACACATGGGTCCCCTCACCGACAAAGGAGCCTCCCTGATCAACACAGGAAACTCTGACCGACACCTGAGGCTCCTCATCGACACAGGAGACTTCCTGATCAACATAGGAAACCCTGACAGACGCATGAGGACCCTCATCAACGCAGGAGACTCCCTCTTCAACACAGGAAACCCTGACCAACACAGGAGACTCCCTGATCAACACAGGAAACCCTGACCGACGCATGAGGTTATAACCGACCAAGGAGACCCCCCGCCCCATCCCCGATCGACATAAGAGGCCCCCTGATCAACATAGGGGCCCCATGATCAACACGGGAGGATTCCCCAACAGATCCAGGTGGTCCCCCTGACGAACACAGGTCCATCACTGACAAAGGGGGCCCATGGCCCACACAGTAGGCCTACACTCACACGGGCATGCCCACACAAGACAAATGGCCCCTCGCTGACAAAGGGGGACATGAACAACACAGCAGACCCATAATCACACACTGGCCTGCCCACACA